>OX465284.1:35197040-35668188 GCA_949987705.1 Thereva unica | reverse complement strand
AAAAATTATATTTTGTACATACAATCTTAACGTACATATAATGCCAAAATTTAGGATAGGACGACATTGGGATCATATAGAAATAAATGTTTTTAGGTACTCAATGAACGCAATATAAAAAAACATTTGCCAAAAACATAGCCATTTACTAATTTGGGTATGGCGAATTAAATGGAAATAAAGTCAACCCTCTAACTTGATCGAAAACTACCCCCAGGACAACTCTTATTACTAAATTTTAGGGTTTCACACTTGCACTCCAAAAAATTTTTGTTTATGGGCTATTTATAAACTATGAGTAATTCTTGAGACCAAAATCAACCCTATCGGTGAAGCGGAAACCACCCCCACAGCAACCCCTAACCTTAAATTATTTTCTTTACGCCCAAAATGAAGGTTCACCACGCCAATTTTTAAAGTACATACACTAGGGCTTATACAAAAACCGACTTACATATACATATAGGTATGTACATATACAACTTTATCCATTATTATAGTCTCCCTCAATAGTGGTACATTCATTCCAACGCTTCTCTAACATTTCTATGTCGTTCTTATAGAACGATTTGATCAACCTCCTCATTGGAGCCATATTTCTTGCCGGCGACCATCTTTCTTTTTTAATTTCAGAACAGGTAATATTCGCTTTAGGCTAAATTTGCATAAGTCGGTGTACGTAGAAGCAATTCGAAGTACAACTTGGGCGATTTTGCCTTTGTGGTACGGTGCATTAACTTGGTGAAGGGGCACTTGTTTTTTTTGCTGTTTTCTTCGCGATTTCGTCGTTAGTTATGTAATATTCACTATGGATCCCCTTTCCTTTTCAAAATAGTCGAAGCACTTCCCAAAATAAGCGTCTGTCCCAGCCGAATTTTTCATGTTTTGTCACTTTGGACGGCTTTCCTGGCAGATGTCTACTTAGTTGATGGCCAATTCAACGGTTGGCTTCCCCGTCAAATCTGAACCCACCCCTATCTCTTCGGGGGTCCCCCAAGGATCGATTTTATTACCGGCCCTATTTCTTATCTTTATAAATAACCTACTTTCGATCCCCTCCAACCCACTTTTCAGCTTTGCTGACGACGGTACCCTACGTTACTCTTACAGCTACGATAGAAGACAGACTCATGCCAGATCTGTCTTGATGATCGTGAATTAATGTTCAATTCTATTAATAACGACATTAATCTCATTCTAGAGTGGGGAAAAAAGAATCGTGTCGAATTCAACTCCACCAAAACTAAGTACTGTCTTATTTCGAAACAAAAAGCTCAACACTTCACCATCCTTAACAGTGGATGACGTTAAACTAATGGCCGACCCATCCCTACACATCTTAGGCGTGACATTAGCCAAAGACTTGCGATAGAATGACCACATATTCCAATTCGCCAAACAAGGATCCCAGTGCTTGGGATTTCTTAAGAGGTGCAAGTTCCTCCTCCAGCCATCGGCTCGTGCTGTTATTTATAAATCCTACATTCGGCCTCTTCTCGAATACAACTCCCTCGTTTGGGGCGGCGATTCGATAACCACCTTGGTATGGTTAGATAAAGAGCAAAAAAGCGCACTTAAATTAATTGATGACGACACCGCCTGCTCCACCATCGACCCCTTGAGCCACTGTAGGAATGTACTAGCACTGACAAAATTTTATCGCTACTATTATAGCGACTGCTCCTCCGAAATAAACGCTCTCCTGCCTCCACGGCAATCTTATAACCACAACACTGGATTAGCCCACTCGTCTCATTCCTTCTACCTTCAACTCCCCCTTTCACGCACTCAACAAGATATGAATTCGTTTGTAAATAGAACAACTCGACTGTGGAATAATCTCTCGCAGCCAGTATTTCCGAGATCATACAACATCCAAAAGTTCAAACGCAGGGTTCATCGTCCTCTTCTCCAACACCCCTTCGAACCCTCATAACCCTTAACCTATTCCCCCCCCCCCGTACTAAGCTTGTGCTAGACATTGCACCATGACGATAAACGACATGACGCACTGGTAGTACAAAGGGTGATTCCTGAGCTTAGCACTGCCATATAAAAACAATTCTATGGATATGACAGTAGTGGGGCCATCTATATGATGAACTTATTAAGTGTTGTAATAGATACACACATATGTCTTAATTTTCTTCTTCGTTACTTATTCTAACATCTCATCTTCTATAGATTATATAAGTTTGATAATATCTGTTCGGATAACTCAATGTAGCTGTCAGAAGAAGTGCAATGTATAAATTTAAAACCGTTTTGTTTTTACTGGAAACCCCGAATTTCGAATTACAAAATTTTCTTGTAAAAACCGGTTTTTAAAAACTGACAAACCCTAACATACACCTATTAGATTAAAAATAAATTTTGGAAACGATACCTCTGCTCTCGGGCATCGGAAATCACCCGCACCATTAGCGGTGAGAGCTTAATTATTTAATTGAAGTTTAGGTATAAAATTAAATAATTTAGTTTTCATCCCCTAGAGGTGGGGTGGCTTCTACCTGAGGGATAGGCATGTTTTAGAAACCATGTCTTATATGAAATATACATTGTTCTTGTTCATTAAAAATTGGCAGTGAAACCTTTATTTTGGACATAAGAAAATAATTTAACTTCAGCAGTGGCTGTAGGGGTGGGATCCGCGGGTCTGACAGGGTTGACTTTGGGCCACAAATAGAGCAAGTGTGAAACCCTAAAATTTAGTAATAAGGGTTGTCTTGGGATAGTTTTCGATCAAGTTATTATTCCAAAAGATGGTCCAAAAACAAAAGTTTCGTTCTTACTAATAATACTATAGTTTTATTCTTACTAATAATACTATATTGTATATCACGTATTAAAGCCTTATTGAAGCAGAAGAAATTGGCGCCACTTTCAGCTTTCTATGTCAAATAGTTTTTGAACTAGATCAATTTAAAGATTTCAAAATTTGTTAAAATTTTAAGATTTTCGACTTTTTGAAAATTTATAACTAATAAAATGGAAGTCCAAAAATCTGAAAACTTATTTTTTTTAGTTTCCACCAGAAGAACAAATATAAAGAAATTGTTTTTCACCTTCCATTGTTTGCAGTATATATTTACGAGCTCAATATTTAATTGTTGATAAGGGGACTCTAAAATGGATAAATCCTGTAATTGCAAGTCCGAGAATGAATTCCTTCTGTCATACGTTTTTCCTGAAAATTGACTGGACATGAAGCCTATAAAGGTATTGAACCTATTTTTTTAATTTATTTTTACCAAAACAATTACGATCGAATTGTTTTGAGCAGATTGTAGGCGGGGAGTTAACTTTACAAGCATTTATAAAAAGCACTTGTCCCAGATTTTGAATAAAATAAAACAAAGAATAATTACCTAAATTCGATTCTAAAATCAATCGAGTTAGCCAATACCGAAATACCAGAAATTAAAAAAAAGTACCTAACCAAAACCTCAACTAATCACCTATTTTAAAAATATCGCAAACCCTCCCACCAAGAATTTGAAATCAAGTAAAATTGATAGTGGATCTCAGACAGTCATTAAAAAAATACACGGAATGTTCTAAGAAATAGTTAAAATACAAAGCATCAGGGAAATCCTTCAATGTAGAGCTAGAGGCAAACGTTTGAAAGATGAGAAAGAAAGAAAGATGTTGCGAGAAACATTCTGTTGTCAGTTCCTTTCCTTGCCCCCCTAAAATTCTAGCTTCCTTATCCACAAACTCACCGCATCTCTTGTGCTGCGGACCATGACCACGTTCGCCTCCTTGTGTAGCTAGACACTCGAATATGTTGCATGTTGCTAAGGGGGAGGCAATCTCAGAGGCCTGCCGAGGCAAAAAGCGTTCGGCTTTTTTGTTCTAGCTGTCGCATCTTTATACGGAGTATTATGTTATCTCTGGTAGAACCTTTAATTTTACAGTTTTAGATACCGTCGTGTGGGGCTACTTTGTGCAGCGGGGGCTACTTTGTGCAAATTTGAATTTGCCACTTAACACGTGCTGCAATCTATTGTTATGTTATTTGTAACGTTAAAAACTGCGGAATTTGAAGATAGAGGTCTCCTCTATTACTAGAAACATTTCCTCGAATTTCAAAACAATATGAATGGGTGTTTTGGGTATCCAGTTTCAAGAACTTTTCTGTTATACGTCGGACGTCTAAATGTGCGCGTGGAAACTTCAGCTGTGAATTGCAAAAACGTTGATAAAAAAAATTTGTTGTCTGTAAAGAGGGTTTACGGACGATAGTTTAACGTGACAACGTCATGAGAAAAGTTAGCATACCAAGCTCAGCCAATTAAACTTGTTCTAAAGATGCAGGTCGTTCTTCATATCGCTGAATTATGTTTTTGGTCCAGACGTTATAGTCGAGGAAATAAAGCACTGAACCTAGGATTTTTTGAACAGTAAGATGGATTTTAATGCGGTTTTTTGTGTTCGATTCGTGAGAGCGTCTACAAACTTTGTGACCGGTAGTGATGAATTCATTTTGAAAAAATGCATTTCCTGCAATAAAAATATGCATTTTAGAAGTGCATCTCAAAGAGACATTCTATCACTCGGTAAATATTGATGGAAATGAGTCGACTTTTGCTACTCGGGGGTTTTTGGGGTCGCTGAGCACGAAAATAATGACGGCAACCGTCTCCGAGGTACCTGGTGCCCAGGGTGGACTGCAACACCCCTTTTTAAGGATTTTTTGCGATGAATTCAATAATAATAAAAATAATCCAATGAAATACACTTTTTTCAATATTTATTTCAAGCAAGCCAAACTTTATAATAAGGGATGATCCTTAAGGGTTAAAATCACCCCTAAATCGACTGAAAACAAAAAAATTTTAAACATGTTTTTTTTCAAGCTTATGCTTTCAATTCCATTGTATGCGTATTGTCAGGCAAAAATCAATTTATTTTCATCCCTTAAGGGGTTAAAACTACACCTACAATTTAAAAAATGAATTTGAAATAAAAAAAAACTTGCAAAAACTGTAAATTGTGTGAAAATTTCATTAAAATCGGAGGTGGGTACTACTATACTTAATATTTACCATGTTTATGTATTTTATTGCTCAAAAAATTAAGAGAATTAGCAATAGCAATAAGTATTACAATTTTTTATTTTTAGTGATTTAAGATCTCTTCTTCGATTTCTTCTTCTGTGCCTTGAGTTTCGTCCGATAATAGCTCTTTTTGTAAATAATTTTCCACATTAGAGCAATTGGAGCCTGCACAATTTGTACACGCAAGATTGCAGATTAATCCGTGCTTTCTGCATCCACATGAATTACCGCAATCTTTTTTGCAACTGCAGAAGATTAAATTCATAACATTGGCTGGACCAGGAGGCTGTGTCATCTTTATAGGACGTAAAGAATTTTCTACAAGTACCCATCCCCAATCTGTTGGGTTCAAAAAGTCTTCTCCGTGTAGCCAAGTCTGCACTTGTAAATACACTCTCTTTAAATGCTGCGTGAATGCATCTACCGTAGGCAGAATTTTACCGATGGTAACTTTCTTATTTTTGGCAATAGCCATTAAATACATCCTGTACCTATAAGTTTCAACCAACTGAATATTATTCGGCTTAAACTCGTCATGTATATTCGGCTTCCTAAAGGTCAGTGGAGCATTATACATTGCTAGTAGTAGTTGACAGCCGTGTTCAACTATGTCTTTAATAGACAAACCAACTTCTTTAAATTTTTGTGCATGCGTGGCAAGATCAGGATTATTTTGAAAGGTTTTAAAAAATTTAATTTTCCCTTGAAAGAAGGTAGCTGATACTGTATCGCACCCTGTAAAAGCATGCAGAAATAAAATATTTTCCAAAACAGATGGAAGGTGACATAAACTCTTCGAAGAGTATAATTCTTCTGCTTTGTTTGGTCGAGCGGGTTTCAGAACAAAAACTTCGGAATTGGTTGGAGTGAGTGCAGCAACTAGAACTAGGATGTCAGTATCTTCTGTGACAACAACCACTGCTTTATTAATATCCTCTGCTATTTGTAATGCAGTAGTAACTAAGGTTCTATCTGCATCAGCTGCACATTGCATGGAATTCATTCCTACTTCAGTAAGTTTATTTCGCAACATTTTAATAATATTTATTTTATTCTTAATATTAAGTAAAAAATTTTCTTGATTTATTTTTAATACCATATTTTCATTGAAATAAATGTCAGCTGAGGCTTTTAGGTTTGCGCGTCGACTTCTTTCTGTAGCTTTAGTTGTTAGGCTTTCATATCCATCAAAAATTACAGTACAATTGCTGCCATAATTATTTTGAATGTATTTTATGTAATTATTCATTATAGATGAAAAAATCTGACCAAGCGTCCATTTCACCTTATGGATCAAGAAACCTCCATCTATTACGAAATGTGTCCGTATAGGATCGCGAACATTAATGGAAAATTTTCGGAATAATGAATATTAATCCGATTTTGTATTTTTTAGCATTCCAAATGTGTTGAAGTAAGCTTGAGGGAAGGGTGATAATTCCCACTTAAGGTAGTCTTGCATTTCTTCATCCGTTTTCTTGATGACACAAATTCTATGAAATAACACATCAGGATCTATTGTATTTTTGTCAATGGTAATTGTGGAATTTGAAGAAGCGATAGTTTTCACAAGTTTCGATCTAGATAATTTCAAATCTTTAAAACTTGTTCCACTAATATCTTCCATTATTTTAATACCTTCCTCAAAGGCATTGTGACAGTTGGACTTTGCGGTTGCACTCATACCATTAGCAATATTTATTAAAGTCTCAACTGTTTCAGAAAATGGATCATACTGCTCAAAAAAGTCTTCAATCAGTTTTAAACATTTCAAATCTAATTAATCCTACTATCAGAAGAATCCTTGTGCTGATAATTTTTATCGAATGAACACTTTGTAAATTTTTCCATGCCCTTCTATAATGTCCTTGGTAAAAACAAAACTCTAATCCATTGATATGCAACACTTTCCGTAACACCTCTTCTAAATAACCCACCTGTAAATTTCAATAGTCTCATCAGAGTTTGCTCAATTGTTTGATCAGTGAAAATTCCTGAAAAAAATCGGTCACTCCTTCTTGCTGTCCAAAATCCACCTTTAGTAAATTTTTTGTACTCGGTACTATCCATTTCGTTTTTAACGCTAACATATCCTCCAATATAACTGAGCTGATTTTGCATAAGCAAAATGTCCAGTGGCGTGGAAAAACGGTATCATACGTTCCACTGTTTTCAAATGAAGTGCCCAATTTCCGCTTTTTTCGGCATATATAAAATCTTTGACAATAAAAATCATTCGGCAATATTGGATCAACAACTTCCATGTTGGATTTTGTTTTTCCATACTCTCTAATTCTCTTTCAAAATCAGCCGTTACTTTTTCAAAAATTTCATCTGATTGGAGTTCTTGCATGTTATTTGGAAGCATGAACCAAAATTCTTTTAAAAAATCAACATCTCTATAAAATCAGAATTTTTTTTCTCAATTCTAGAATATATTTTTTTTACTAAAGCCAAAAGGACAAGCGAATGAGCTCTTAAAGCTCGAGCATATTGGTGACCACTTAGAATCTGTTTTATAGTATTTTCTCCGTAGATAGATAATAATACCTCCACAAGACCGCTATCTTTCATAATATAACCAATACTTCCCAAAAAAGACATTAACGTGTGGAAACCACCAAGTCTTATAACAACCATAACATCAGTGTCCATTTGTGACGTACCTGTAACCAAATAACGAGGGAAATATTAGCGAGTTAACTTCATTAATTAATATAATAATAATTCTTACACACCTATTATATCGCGAGATTTTAAGTACAACGGCTGATCAAAAGTAATAATGCAAGTTTTCATGTTTAATTTTCGTGCGTGTGATATTGATTGACTAATGGCTGTGAATAATGTGCTATACTCGGACGGATAAGCATGGATGAACGGCAAAAAGTTTATTGCGGACACTTCGTAATCAGTAGTAGTGGCTGTTAAATCTTCAATAAAACCATTCCACCCCTTTTCATAAGTTGGTCTTACATACTTCAGAAACATCCAATAACTTTTTATTTTAGAAGCATCTGTCATTTTGAGATTCAAATTTACATTTGGTGTCGGAAAATAATAAAACTTTACTCCCTCTAATGGCGCAAATTCATATTTTTTTATATTTATTTTACTTTGAGCAGCTATTTCTGATTCTGATACTGATTTTAAACGGGGGAAAGGTTTTTTAGGCAAAACGTATGAAGCAGGTGTAATAATTTCACAGCCACCCAAACTATGAAACGTTCCTTTACCGTCCAAAGTCTCTACATTCCAATCTGCATTATCAGAAACGAACTGAATGAATGCCTCCTCTCTAACTTCGATTTCTCCTTGCATTGCGGCTGCTATTTCATAAGTACGAACTTCATTATATGAACAGCTGAAACCCATTGCATGACACATATCAATCAATTCCCTTGATCCAAACTTTCTATGCAGTGCAACGCCAACAGCAATGTGAAGCGGTGAAAGTAGTAAGCGCGGGGAACATTGCTGACATAATGGCATGAGCAATAGAAATTATTACAGGCTCGTAATATCCAGGATTTTTTCCTTTTCTGTATTGGTTCATGACAAGTTTCTCTAATAAGTATTTAAGTTTATCTGGTATCTTTTGAGCTTGACAAACATGCTATCACTCGCTGGATATTCATTAAAATCTTCAGTAGTATATTCTTTAATGTCATTAAACAGGATTTTTACTACTTGATCAATAACTTGATAGTGGAAAGAATTTTCTTTCGATTCCTCATGATTATTGCGCAGAAAATCGTACCCTTTGTTTTTTAAACAGCAATAACCATGAGAACCTTTTTTATTAATAATTACAATATGATTTTGATAATGATTGTACAATTTATTCCATATCGTCTTATCGCTTGGTATGAACATATTTTTTTGGCGTAAAACTTCATAAAAATCTTCAAGATTAAATTGATTTTCTTCATGGTCATCAATGTAATTAAATATTTCTTCCATTGATCATTGAATTTTGCTGCGCAATATTGCTTCCTTTTTCGAATGCTCACTATCTTTTGCCTTAATTTCGATGAGCAATTTCTTCTGTGATATTTAGCATTCAGAACAGTTAATTCGTCCTCACATAAAAGTTTGTTTATAATTTCTTCCTTGGCCAATAGATTCAAAGTTTCATTATTTGAATGATAATCTATAACTAGTTGTTTAGTTTCGTTGGTACTCAAAACAGAAAAAGGTTGATTATGAAAAATCCTTTTCGCGCAAATTATGCAATGTATTTCAAATCGAATTCATAACTTCTTGCCCCAACGTCATCTGAGGTACTTTGATAATCTGACGATTCCGTGAGTTTTCGTTTTTTTGTTTTTCGGGAGTATGTATTGTCGTCTTGATATAACGTGTACGACATTTTTCATGCACTTTAACATGTGTTTTTTCTTTAATATGATTATGCAGTCCGTCATTCCGAGTTTCTAAAGAAATCTTGCATATATTACTAATTCCTTTTTTTTAACAGTGCTTAATACATTATCTACTGATTGATTCTCCCAATTCTCAACATATTTGCAAATCACGCAATAGTCCTCATTTTCTGTATCAACCATTCTAAAATATTATAATTAAAATTAACAAAAGAACAATATATTTATTTAAACTACATATATTTTGTACTAACATATTTAATAAATTAATTTAGTAATAATTGAAAATATTGCTGTTCACTATAATATTACTAAAAACAAAAATATATAATTGTTTTATTTACCTTGGAAGAAAAAATAGATACTAATAAGTAGAAAATAGAAAAATTAGGTACTTTATAACAGAATTCGGCTAAACAGGCTTGTCCTGATAAACGTAGATGCATTCAGGGCAGCTATTAATAAGGGTTCTTTGGATCCTCTGTTACAACTTCTATCAACAAACACTTGATTATTTGTAAACTTTCAAATTCAGTATTTATTATGTACCATCAATGTCATAAATAACATGAATTGAAAACACTGTCAGTATTCAAAATCACTTTAATACCACTGAGAATACTATGTCACGGAAATATTCAAATGTATTATTTATCAAGTATACCTTACTGAATTTAATAACAAAAAAATTAATGATTTTTCAACATCAACACAAACACTTAAAATTATATTCAAAAAACAAAAAAACACTTAAATTTATATTCACTATCACTGTTGCTGAACTTTTTAACGAATGAATTTAATTATACGCCAGCAAAATCAAAAACGTGCATGGTATTGATACTGCGTAAACTATTAAATACCACGAAGGGCTCCTAACCTGCCATATATGGTAACCTAAAGCCCGTTACACATCGTATCAAAGCAGCCTACTATATCAAAACCGACAAATTCAAAAAATAATTGAGCTTTATTTTTTATTTTTCATTATTAAATTGAATTTATCGCGTAAACCCCATAGGGGTTATTGCAATTTTTTTTTTGTTTAACGTTGATTTTTCAAATTGTAGGGGTAGTTTTAACCCCTTAAGGGTTGCAAATAAATTTATATTTGCCTGACAATACGTATACAATGGAATTTAAAGCATAAACTTGAAAAAAAAATGTTTACAATTTTTTTTATTTTCAGTCGATTTAGGGGTGGTTTTAACCCTTATCATAAAGTTTGGCTTGATTTAGTATAAATCAACCACCTTCTAAAATAAATATTGAAAAAAGTGTATTTCATTGGATTATTTTTCATTATTATTGAATTCATCGCAAAAAAACCCTTAAAAAGGGGTGTTACAGTTTACCTGGGCACCAGGTACCTCGGAGACCGTTGCCGTCGTTATTTTCGTGCTCAGCGACCCCAAAAACCCCCGGGTAGCAAAAATCGGCTCATTTCCATCAATATTTACCGAGTGATAGAATGTCTCTTTGAGATGCACTTCTAAAATGCATATTTTTAATGCAGGAAATGCATTTTTTCAAAATGAATTCATCACTACCGGTCACAAAGTTTGTGGATGCTCTCACGAATCGAACACAAAAAACCGCATTAAGATCCATCTTACTGTTCAAAAAATCCTAGGTTTGGCACTTTTTAGTGCTTTATTTCCTCGACTATTAGTGCTGTCTCCATCGATGCCTTCGCGGTCCATTTGTTTACGTTGTTTGCGGCAGCGTTGTCTTTCTGTGGGCCAAACTGTCGGGATGTACACAACATGACGACTTGTCTCGCTCATTGGTTGTCGTAGAAGATTCCATGCTGCTTCTTGCGCTGACATCTCAACTGCGTTAAGCAGCTTGATACTTAACGCTTTCAATTGGCCCGTGTAGTCCTGTTCGGGATGTTCTTGCATCATTGTGGTAAGCTCACGACGTAGGTTACCCATTTCACGGGCTGATTTATTTACGTACTCTACGACGTACTCTGCGCAGCTGTACTCATCCAAGATGAACTGAATGTCGATGTTAGAGTTGACTTCGCCAGCAACGTACGGATTGAACGTGTTTGTCATAAGCTCGTTGAAGTTTCGTCTGAACAGCAGAGTTGGTCTGCGTAACGTTGAACACACAATGTCGAGGTATGAAGCATAAGTCAAACTATTAGCTTCAAGAAAATCATCCATGCATGTGTATTGACGTTCACCGAGAGAAATGCGCAGATCCTTGGCCTTCTGTTGCAATGTTTGGCGGCGCCCATCAGATTAAGGCATTGGATCCAATACCCGGGTCGTGGACATTGGCCAGTACGGGATCCCGAATCTGCAAGTCGTCTCACCTCGTTTTGTGCAGGTGAAAGTTTGTTTGTGTATCTGGTTGGCGTAGATAAAATCGTTGGGCACATCATCTCGGGAAACGGAACTTAATTTTGCCACTAGTTCGATGGTTCTTGGCGTATTTTCCGACACGGTATTGTTGACAATTTTTGACAATTTTAATCAAATTTTTAAGATTACTACAATCAAATTTTTATTAA
This sequence comes from Thereva unica, assembly GCA_949987705.1. Lineage (NCBI taxonomy): Eukaryota > Metazoa > Arthropoda > Insecta > Diptera > Therevidae > Thereva > Thereva unica. The sequence goes on along the minus strand of OX465284.1, from coordinate 35,656,219 downwards.
AATTACTACGGGACTTACGGGACTAACGGGACATAACGGGACAATGAGTCATCATTTTTCGTGCATGCAGCCGGCGTTCATCGTTTTAATAGACGTTATCACGTCAAAAATTGCTGTAAGTCCAAATTTATTTATTTAAATATTAACAAACAATCATATCATATTAGTTTAAGAAAAACTTTAAATTAATAACAAATAAACTGCAAATGAAAAAAAAAATGCACTGTGGGGCTACTTTGTGCAGAGGTTTATTTGTCGACAGAAAAATGGTCCGACGTTACAAAAAATACCTGGAACGAGAAACTACTGTGATTACACATTAAGAAAGCTGCAAAAATGTTTGCAAGCAGTTTCTGGTGGTATGTCGATTGCAGAAGCTTCTCGAGAGTACAACATCCACAGAAATACTATCTCCAATAAAATTAACAAAAAATATAAGAAGCGTCCTGGTAAATAATTATTTTTAAACTATAGTATCTTTGCTTATTTCGATATTATTATATTAAAAAGTCAACAATTAACTTTTCTAACAAAGGGATTTGAGTAACTTTGTATGGACTTGTGGCGTTATTTTTTTTCAGCGGCCACCAATAATTTTCATGTTGCTTTGTTCTGCTGTGTTAAGTGCACATATATGTTCAATTATTTTTATCCTAAGTGATATCAAAGCTGAGATATTTGAATTTGAAGATTTTAAAAATGTAGTTTCTATAAATACTTCAATTACCGTCCTGCGTGAAAAAAATCTTAGTTATGTTTTTAGAAGATTGATATTAGTTATTGGCTTTACTGTTTCACGACCGTCTGTGAATGTGACGTTAGTATTGGGCCATAGGAAATAATAAAAACACATTATTATACTTTATTGCATTTATTACATGATTTTTAAAAACACATTTATTAACTTTCTTCGTCCGTTTCGTTCTCAATGTCATGTCGAATATAATGGTATCTAAAAATTGTGCCGGCGGAGTCAGATTATTTTGATATCTGCCCCATCCCATGTACCATATAATGGACATTATATGCGCACAGCAGCCTAAGGTCCGTTTCCCGATTATACATGAACAATAGTGGCCCAATATTGCATCCAGCCCTTGTGCATCTTGCCCTTCCAGTCTTTCTACGAGAATATACACGTAATATGTCTGTCTAGATGAATGTCTGGATTGGATCCTGCCTCTAAGAAGCCACGGATCAATCCAGTTATAGGTTTCCGCCGAAAAATCATTCATATTGGGTTCTCTGCATACTTCAATCACATATGAACCGTCACTTTTTACATGTTCTCCGTAGTAGCTACGAGCTTGTTGTATTTGATACGTTCCAAGTGAATAGAGAATTAAATCATCTTCACTTAAAATAGGAAAGTCATCCAGCCCAGGAACTTCAGATTCTAAAACTTCAGATTCATAGATTCAAAATCTTCTATTCATATTATTCGTAATGACATACTCGGCTAGTTGATTCCGTGGACTATGATGAGGTATACGATTTACTATTTCCTGTGTTAGCCTATGATCAGTCAGTGGTACCCCAAACGCATTTAATAATGCTGCAGCTATTCTTATTTCTTCAAATAAATGACTTGCAGCTACATTAAAATTCTGAGACCGAAGCTGACGGAACTGATTTTTCAATCTGCCATTAATGGTTTCGATCACCCAACGGCACATGGTTACTTTTCTTGAATCGTTGGCTTGTTGTGTAGTAAGCTGGTATTCATTTTCATTTTTAGATGAGGGCATATATGCACGGTATCCACATGACTCCACATTTTCGATGCAGTCTCTAAGGCCTCTGTCTAAGATTAGCACATCGTCCTCATGAAAGAACCAATGAAAGGGATCATATGGATCCTTAAAGATCTCTGAGAGAATCGTCGCATCGGATTTAGTATCTTCATATAAACCATATATGTCTATGATGTGGCCATCAGGACAAACCAGTAAAAAAGGCTTTAATAAATGCCGGAACTTGTGTAAGCTATAAGATTTTCTCTGAAAGTAGTAATTGCTACTTTTTTGCAAATAAATGTACGTGCCATCTAGTATGATTATGGCCTTCCTTTCATTCAAAGAACCATCAGGATTGCCAAATAATGTATTTGGGATTGTTAAACTTCGACGAGTCAAATGATTATAGCCAAGGTGCAGTGGGACAAACTCGCTTATTAAGTCTTGTCTTACGAGTTTCATAGTTTTGACATGAATATGTCTTATCCCTGGGGTCTATTTGAAAGAATGTGCGGAGACGAAAATCGTTACCATGACTCATTACTGTTTGGCATACTTTTAGGATAAATTTTAGAAGCAAATTAAATTTATATTTAATTCTGCATATTTTTAGGTGAAAATATTATCGAAAGCTTTCTTAAGGTTAGAAAATTTTCGAGACATTTCTTTTGACATTTGTCGTTTTGCCAAAATGACTGTTTCGAGCACATACATTAACAAGAAGCTATGCTAGCAGCTTTTTTGCGTCCAATATCATAGCAGATTTTTTTTGTTCAATCGCTGCGAGTTCTTGTTATGCTGCGTACACACCGGCCCAACGAAGGCCAACAACGACATTCGACGTTGGCTACCGAACGTTCGTTCGCGTTCGGAGATACGTCCATAAGCATTTGTTGGTTTAGCAAACGTTCGTTGGGACGGGTATTCGGTTTAATTGCATCGAAGGGTGCTATGGATGACGACAAAGAAATCATTATATCTAGTTTCATATACCTTAACGAAACATGCTTCATTTAATTTTCCTAAATGCCACTAAAAATATCTTTTCTATAAAATGCAACAAAATCCATAAACACTCTTAAAATTTCGGCCTTCGAGCCTGTCAATCGTTGGTTAAACTTCGAGGCCCGTCCACACCACATTCGCTCAAATGGCTTGTTTCCTTTGATGTTACCGCCACGCTACGGGTTGCAAGCGAACGCCAACGAATCTTCGTTGGCTTTCGCTAAACCGTCCACACAGAACCAACGAACGTCAGCGAATCCCATTCGTTGGCCTTCGTTGGCCCGGTGTGTACGCGGCATTACAAGAGTGAGAAAAGTGTCCAGGATTTTTTACTTTGTGTGAGATTTTTTAAACAGCTTATGGGGCCCATCCAACTAGTTGTCCAAACTGAGTGGTGTAAAAAGTTGTTGTTTTGCCACAAACGCTTCAACTGAGTTGATATTTCAACTGTCAATTCGATATTTTATAGGCAATTTGAAAGTTAAATGAAATTGTAGAAAACCCGCGACTAAGTTTTATAGGAGTAATAAAAATTGGAGAAAGATGATTTTTTAGATTAATTATTAGTCCAGTAAATAGGTACTTTTTCTTTGCAAAAAATACCGCACGTGATTTTTTTTTACCAAATGTTTTTACATATTTTTATGAGCTTAAATTCAAAATGGCGTCATCCCCACCCTTATGCTTCACTTACAATGAAGGGAAACGCGTTTAATTCTATATCTCAGAAACTATGCGTTTTACGACAAAAATGTATATAATCTTTTTTGTAGATAAATAAGTGATTTAACTTTTTTGTTCAGAATGTTTTTTTGTAAAGTTAAGATCTTCGGAGTTATAGTGCTTCAAACTTTATATATCACTTTCTTTGCGCTATATTTCGTTAACGGTTAGCCCGCCATAAAAAAGTCCTTCCTAAGACTTAAAGAACACTTAATTATCTATAATTTTTGCTTTTGTCATTTTTACATAGGGCTAATATTTCACGAGTTATAGCGCTTCAAATGTCGCAAAACGCAAATTCATAAAAAAAAATTCCTAATATCTTTTTCTTTCCCCGTTTCATTTCAAACCCGACTATATCGTGTGTTGAGCTTATCATTGCCCACATTTGTTGCCTTTACTTTTTTCTATAAAGTTGATATTTATGGATTTATTACACCTCAAAAGTTAATCGTAACGACAGCAATACAATTATCTTCTAGGTTTGATTCCGTGGTCTTTGTCAGAGAAGACATACTATAGATCTCCTTGTTTTATGAACATCCTTGGCAGGGTCTTCTAACAATATTTTCCTTCTAAAACCGGGAAGGGTCGTATTCCGCAGTGCTTAAAGTTTCCAAATATTGTTGCAAACAATATTCTATTTCTTTACGCTTTCAGTGGTTGTGACACAACGTCTTCAATATACGGCATGGGGAAAGCAAAAGTTTTATCCATTTTTCAAAAAAATCCACAACTCATAAATTCAGTAGAATTGTTTGAAGAAGAAAAAAATAGATCCAGATATGGTTACTGAAGCTGGAGAGCGTTTTTTTATTGAGCTGTATGGAGGTAGCTCGTCAGAAACCAATATTGATTCACTTAGGTTCAAATGTTTTGGAAAATCGGCTACAAAAACCAAAGTGAACTTATCAGCTCTGCCTCCAACTAAAGATGCTGCTCGACTTCACTCATTTCGAGTATATCATCAAGTGCAAACTTGGCTTAATAGTTATCAAGACCCAGAGGAATGGGGCTGGAAGCGAACAAGATTTGGCTTACAACCAGTCCCAATGACAATTGCTCCGGCACCAGAAAATTTATTAAAATTGATATCCTGCAAATGTAGGAAAAATTGTGGCGGTTCCTGTGGATGAAGTGGAGGAAATTGCGAAAATGTGACGAAGGATGCAAACCTCCTTGAAGACAATACAATGAAATAAGTAAATGAGAACATTTGCGAGTTTTCAAGTCTCCCAGATATATCATTCGACGAAGAAAACGTCAAGTCATTAGATGGCAGCTTCATTGGTCTATCCGATTGTCAACCGACATCTTCGATATGAGGCTAAATAACATGTTATAGCATCATTGTTTCGTTTTCTTGTGGATTAGGCCTACTGGGGCAACCACAATAAAAAAACGCGCCAAAAACTCGACCTCCACCCTGGTGTGGAAAAGGGGTTGTACCTACGCCAACGAAATTTCTTAATTATTTGTATGATCATTAATGTGTATCTATATGAAACATTTGGCGCTGAATTGCGGCTTAAGTATAAATGCTAGAAAAAAATGTTTAAAGTAAAATTTCTACGGAATTTTTTAACAAACAAATTTGTTGGTATAACTTGTCATCGTAAATAAATAGTTAACTAGATATTTGCAAAAAAACATATTTAATAAACTTTTGAGGTGTAATAAATCCATAAATATGAACTTTATAGAAAAAAGTAAAGGCAGCAAATGTGGGCAATGATGAGCTCAACACACGATATAGTCGGGTTTGAAATGAAACGGGGAAAGAAAAAGATATTAGGAATTTTTTTTTATGAATTTACGTTTTGCGACATTTAAAGCGCTATAACTCGTGAAATATTAGCCCTATGTAAAAATGACAAAAGCAAAAATTATAGATAATTGTGTGTTCTATAAGTCTTAGGAAGGACTTTTTTATGGCGGGCTAACCGTTAACGAAATATAGCGCGAAGAAAGTGATATATAAAGTTTGAAGCACTATAACTCCGAAGATATTAACTTTACAAAAAAAAATTCTGAACAAAAAAGTTAAATCACTTATTTATCTACAAAAAAGATTATATACATTTTTGTCGTAAAACGCATAGTTTCTGAGATATAGAATTAAACGCGTTTCCCTTCATTGTAAGTGAAGCATAAGGGTGGGGATGACGCCATTTTGAATTTAAGCTCATAAAAATATGTAAAAACATTTGGTAAAAAAAAATCGCGTGCGGTATTTTTTGCATTACGAAGGCCTTTTTTTCGACCTATTTACTGGACTATATAATTGTTTTTAATTATTAATATGAATATTTATATTTTTCAAAATATAAATTAAATTCTAAAAGTATAAATTATGAAAATAATTTAATAATATGTGAACTTTCATAATTTAAATTAAAAATAATGCAAAATAAACTTGCAAAAAAATATATTCTTCGAATTCAGGCTTAATTCATCCAAGTAGTTTGCCAAACTGCAATACACACAGTGCGACTAGTTGCCCAAACTCTAAACCCCGTCCTCATAAAATTAAAAGATTTTGATTTATCCCAACTGAAACCCCAACTGTCAAATCAGTTTGCCAACTGCCCCACACACGATGCGATTCAGTGACAACACAACTCAGTTAGGACAACTAGTTGGCCTGAGGATGGGCCCCATTAGAAAAGGTGTGCTTGAGTCGTCCGTCGCGCGATATTTTTGTGTTTTCGAAGCGGGGCGGAATCAGAATCGATATGAGGGAATTTTCTTACTACGCAGTTTGCGGATTGAGTGTGGTGCGGCCGCGGCGCGTTTAGAATTTTTGCAAAAGCACAATTTTTTTATTTTGAACGATTTCGTTTCGTGTGTTTGTATTCTGTTACATTGTGGAAAAGGATAAGGTGGTTGAAGGGTATGTATTGAAGCGAGCCAGATATACATTGTTGTGTGCATTCCTTTCGACCCCCTCCAGGGGTTCTTTCCAATAAGAACAAGAAGGTGATTTCCAATAAGAACAAGAAACAAATAGACCCCAGGGATAAGACATATTCATGTCTACTGTGCCATCGAGAAGCCATGGCACTTCCCGTCTTTTTTTTCTAAAGTCTTTCTTGACATATTGAAAATCTGAGATAATCTCTGATTTGACTCACCCGTGTGAAGTTTGGTAATCACGGTGGCGAGAGCTCGACCTGCTTTATTTTTATAGCGCTGTGAAATACTAGGACAGCTTTGAAGGATTTCTTGGAATTGGAATTTTGAAAAACCTATATAGTAATGGAACATAGAATTGTTTATTAAAGAACGTCTATCAAAGTCCAAAAAAACCTTCCGAGTTCTTAACATGTCCATCATATCTTTTAGATGAGACGGGGCAAATTCGCTTAGTATCCGACGAGTACTTGATTCAATATTTTGCCACACCGAATTTAACATATGCTCTTCACATACGCGAGTGCCACGTGGTATATAAAAGCATTTTTCTTGTAGAACTGTGGCTCTGATATCAATGTGAATTCTTTTTAAATCTCTATTATTGCATGCTGCGGTAATACATGGGTGAGTATTAAAAGGCGCTGGCGTGTAACCTGGTAACGGTATCATTCGCATCATATTTACTTGCACTTCTCGATCTTGGACATTTACATTGGATAAAGGTTGCTCTGGTACGGAGTGTTCTTCAGCAGGGTTCTCTTGCATAGATTGATCTGAAGGATCGGCAGCAGGATTATCAGCATTTACTTGAGCGCTGGCGTAACGTTGAGCACGTTGTAGACGTCTACAGGTCTTGTCCTGCTCACTAAACTGAAAAGAGGAATCATGTATTATTTTCAACACACAATTCACATACATGTTATAGTGCTAGTATTAGGTTTCACAAAACTTACCTGCACAACATTCGCAATTTCCACCAAATACCTCATTAAAGACGGATTATTTTGCACGAACTCGGCTGTCAAATTATACGATCTACGACGAGTGCCGCCAACACGATTTAAGCTTCGTCGGCAACAGATACAAAATGCACTGTTAATTACATCCATGGCGTTATACCAAATCGTAAGAATATCAGAGTCCAAAGAGCTATGCTGGGTCAGTCACAATACACAAACAATCATAACGTCCAATGAAATGCCAAGTCGTTATAATTATCCACAAGTTCACGAGAGATTAGAAGCGTAAAAAGTTACGGGCTGTGCGCCGCTCGCCGACCGGTGCGTGAGATAACTATATGCTTCTTGCCTATACAAGAAGAAAAACTGCCAAATGTTTTAACTATATAGTCAAATAAAAGACATAAAAGTTACTACATTGGCAAGTTAGAGAAAACAAATAGGCTTATGCAATGTTTGATTTAGCACTACTCTATGTAGACTACTTTTGACATTTCACTAATTTTCTTTCAACAGGTAAATTCTTATATGTGGATGTAGGATGCAATGGCCAAATAAGTGACGGTGGGGCATTAAATCGTTCCGACTTAATGTATGTATTGCGAAATGCCAAAGAATACCTCACACCTCCGAAAAGAATTGGGAAAGATAGAATTTTACCATATGTAATAATTGGAGATAATGCTTTCCCGCTCCTAGAAAACTTAATGACGCCGTATTCATACTCCACGAGAGACCCGAAGAAAATATACTTCAATTACAGGCTGAGTAGAGCAAGGCAAAACGTTGAGCGGGCATTCGGGATTATTTCTAATAGATTCCGCATTTTACAGAACGGAATTAAATTAGATGAATATAAAGCGACAAAAATCGTGCAAGCGTGCTGTGTCTGTGTACTTCACAACTTTTTATTAATTAATAGCAATTGGTATGGCGAGAATACGTACAGCACAGAAGAATAATTAAATATATCATGAAATATAAACAGTGTAGAAAGTTTAAGAAGGTCCGGAGAAATTAGAAAAACATTTTCAGAATATTTCTCGGACGAAGGCAAAATTTGATGTTTAAAAACAAATAAAAGAATAAAAACATTATATATATATAAATACATCTTTTAATTTCAATATGAAAAAAACATTTAGCATTTCATTTAAATAAAATAAATATTAAATAGATAAAAAAAAGTAATTCATAAATTAAATAAAAACGGACTTCAGTAATCTAATTTAAAATTTTCATTTTAATTGACAAGAGTTAACCAAATAGATTGAATTTTTTTTAAATTTTCGAAACTATTTACATTTTATAAATAAAAAAAAATGGATTGATCTTAATCCAAACGCCAACATGTCTTTTCCATCGTTGACATCTACATCATCACTGGAAACGTCTTCATTTTTAGAGGATGTAGCGCAATCACCCGGTTTTGTTATTTTAATGCATTTTATATCAATTTTATTTGGTTTCCCAAATGAATGCAACTCCAGCGGCTAGGAGGATGCTGACATGCTGGTGTCCTTGGCTTCCATAATGCTTCTTTCTTTTCTTTTTGCTTTCGTCATTATGTTTATGAAATCACATCGCACGTCCTCGAATGTGCTTTCCAATTTAAATTCCTTCAACTCACCCCGCAGCATTTCCACAAAGTGGTTAACCTTTGTAACTTCTTTTGGTTTGCAAGCTCCTTCCATGTACTCAGACAGCATCTTGAAGGAACGCTGTGCTGTAAGCTGCAATGCGTCTATATCAGTATTGGCCTGCATCTTTTTCTTTTTCTATAAAGAAAATAATTTTAAACTAATCTCAAATAAAAAAATTGATGAAAAAGTTATGTATAGAAATATGACTGCTAAAGAAAATTAAGGATCTTATTACATTTTCCGGCGGGAGAACTTCTGCTTTTTGTAAAGAAATACCTTATGATCATGATAATTTCTCGCGTTACATATCTGGCCTGCATTGAGCGCCAAAAAGTTGGTAGGTAATGTAATTGTATACTGTTAATGTGACCTGAATATAAAAATTTAACTGTTAGTTTGATCGTTGCTTTACTGTAATCGCTTTTTCAAACCACTTTGAATAGGATTTTTTGGGTCAATAGAAACGTAGTTCCAAACTTGTGTTTTATAAATAAAATAAACAAAACAAATAAAAGAATAGTCAAATGTAACGCGTGGAAGAGAGCTTGCGGAAAGAAAACAAGGTTTAATGCTCGTACGCCAAAAATATGCTCTGACTAGGATTACACGTAACAAAACATACAAATAGAAATATTAAGTAAAAAGAGGAATAGGGAATTTAGTAATAAATACAGTTATTAGTATTGATTTAGACATAGCAGTTATATAATGTTATTGTATTTTAAATTTTTAGTAAAATGATGCATTACATTTTTAAAAAAGGAATTTGAAAAGTGCGTTAGAAAGCTAAAATGAAATTTAAAAAAAGCATTTGGAAATAAAAGACACAAAACTTAAATTACAATATAATTAGAAACGGATTTTACATAATCAGTACAAAGAAATAAGAAAGAGGAGATTTCTATCCTAACGAGGTCGGAAATAATAATTTAACAATAATAATATCTTACGGGAATCTGTGCAATTTCTGCCACTTCAGGTTCCTCGATATGTTCGCCGGACAAATCTGAGTTCTAAAAGGAGAAAAAAGGCAATAAAAAACTTCATAATTCATTTATTTTATTCACCTTATCAATGAAATTAATATTAGACTTTCCTTTTATTTCATCTTTTAAATTTATTAAGAAGTCCAACTGGTCAAAACACCACAATTTGGGATAGTATAATTCATCTGTACCTGCACCACTTCGTGGCGAATTCCTGATTTCTATGCGCTCTTTCTATAACTGACCCATTAGAGTTTTAATTTTACTTTTTATATTATTTAACGTTACTCCGGGTTTAATATGTTCTAATACACTTTTAATATATGGGTGATTGTCATGAAATGGGAGTTTTTGAGATTTGAACAAAAATTTGTGAACAAAAAAAAAGTGCTGAAAAAAAATTTTCTCATGTGTTTTCAACATTATTTTGAAGTACTTTCTGTATATTTCCACATAAATACACACGAGGTATAGACAGTGAGAAGTTTATATCGAAAAGCCGAAATTATATGGCTTCGGAGGCGACAATTACGGTAGCGACATTTCATCGAAAAATCCGTCGCTTTCATGATCAATGAGAGCAAACAATTTTTCCGAAAATTTGCTTGCTCTACAAATGCAAACAAATATACCGAACCGAGTTAAAAGAGATTTGCAACACATATCACAACGAAAACACACATTTCGGAGGCGACAGTTTTTTTTTCTTCGATAATTTTCTTGAGGATTGCTCTCTTGTTTATAAATTGTTCACAGTCTAAACGTCCGGCGAATATAAACATTCATAAAGAAACTTGTGACGATTCGTTTTCACTACTTAGTGCCACTTGACAACCAATTTGTCGTTGCGTGTGCGCTATTCTTATAGTTTTTATTGAAATTTGCAACAAACAACAGTCAGAATGTAAACACTGACATCTAACTAAGCAGGTATCCGCCCGCGTAATACATACCGGTGATCAGTTTCGGAACACTGCTGCTATCGTTTGAGACCCTAGGCGCGCGGCAATAATGCACTGTTTTTCCGTAAACATAGTGCCGTGACGTAAAAGCGGAAAATGGACAGGTTACGGAGGCGACATTTTCGGTGGTCGAAGGGCCGCCATTTTGTTCAAGAGTGCTTGCCGCGGGAGGCGATGAAGGAGAGAATGTTTTATTACTGGATGGAGATTTTCACCCCAGAAAAAATTTGTTTGAGGCGTTGTAGCTAGAGAACAACGGTCAGCCAGCCACTACCCCCATTTCATGACAATCACCCATATAAGAGTTTATCTTCTTTTTTTTTGTTTTTTTAAATAATCCCGATGATTAATATTGTACAGACATTCGCACTGCCTGTACAAAGAAATTAAATATGTGGTTTCTTCACGGCACCAATTATCCGTCATTTTAAACCGCACTTGTTAAAGGTCTCAGAAGCAATGGCTGCTTTGTTAAATTCTAAAATTTCCGGACCGAAAAAGAAGAAGAGAAAGAAATATGCATATGAGTTAGTTTTCACCCACCAAATCTTTGGATGAAAATTCTTTCGTTAAAGTTTCGTCAGGTGCGTCGAATTTCTCTTTTCCCTTTCTCGTTTCTCGCTTTTAAAATCGGTATCACCGTGCGTCTTAGTCTCCCGTGTAGCACCACCCAATGCTCGCTGCTGCGATGTCCTGCTAACGCTCGTTAAACGTCGAACTTAAAGCCTGGACCTAATATTCCGTACCGTACCGTAACAAAATTGTACGAATCTGAGCTCAGTTACGGCATTTTGACAGATGCCTTAAATGAAAACGTAAAGTGGCAAGTGACAAGTGCAAAATGGATAGCATAAACAAAGATTTTAGAAATTTACACTGCATGACTTACTGTCTTCTTTTGATATGCATTTTCAAAAAATCCATTGTATAAAAATAAGGCCACGGGGTCTCCTGTGAAGCTGCACTACCTGATGCGAGATTCTGCTTTCTCATTTCTCTTCCGTATTTTTCTCGCAATAGCACCCATCGTTTTTCACACTCATCAACTATAATATTATGTTTAAGTTAAATTTTTCACAACCTAACGCTTTGCTATTTATATTATACATACCTCCTTTTCCCAACTTTACACTAATTCTTTCCCTCGCCTTAGTCTTCGCTGTCCTGTCCATATATAAAGGGTTACTTTTGCAATATACGACTTCCTCCTGGCGCACATCATCATCATTGTGCTCCTTTAATCCCTCATGGGACATAGGGCGGAAACAGTTGCCCTCCAGCGGACTCTGTTTTGCGCGACAGCTCTCAGCTCCGACCAGGATCTCCCAGTTGTTGCGGCTTCTGCTAGTAGGGTTCTCCTCCATGTTGTCCTAAGTCTTCCGACTCGACGGGATCCTTGCGGATTCCAGTCGAGGGACTGCTTGGCTAGATTTTCGTTTTCGCGTTGCAAGGTGTGTCCAACCGAATTCCATTTCCTTCGTCTGATTTGGTCGTCTATCCTTTCTTGGCCGGCACGGCGCACACTGGGACAGAAAGCACTTTTTTGGTTCAAAAGTTTCTAGAGACCACAATTTTTAACCAATTTAGATAATTTTTTTTTATTTTGAAGGTAAGATGATTTGTAAGATATCTGTGGAAGCCGAATTTTGATTTCTCCTTCCAAGTATGTTGTTAATTTGTGCTAGATAACACTTTACTATCAATAATAAGCTTTGATCTATGCGATAAAATGAGACAATTTGATGTAATTAGAGCCGCAGGTGAGGTACAATGACATTTTTTTGGTTGATTATTAATTATTACAATCAAATTAACTAGTTTTATAATTTAGACATGGGTGGCGTGCATAGGGTGCATATGAGGGGGGGGGAGGGGCAAACTTTCAGGACCCTTTTTGACACCCTTAGAGGCAAATGCGGATTTTTATATTATTTTATTATTGTTGTACGTTAAATTACGAAAATTTTAAGGGGTCTCCGAGCCTCCAACGATTTTTTTTGGGGCCGTGAGAGGTAATGTTATAAAGTGCATAAGTGCATTTTACAATTCACAGCCCTTAAGGTTGCGCACTGGCCCCTTTAGAGGCAAGGGCGGATTTTTTTGTTATTTTTTAATTATAGTGGGGACTGTTACGAACATTTTAAGGAGTCATAGTGCCCCCTACGACTTGTTTTGGGGCCGTGGGAGGCAAAAAAATGGCTAAAAACAAAAAAATTTTGAGGCATATTTGGAAGGGAAAATCAAAATTCGGCTTCCACAGATATCTTACAAATCATCTTACCTTCAAAATAAAAAAAAATTATCTAGATTGGTTAAAAATTGTGGTCTCTAGAAACTTTTGAACCAAAAAAGTGCTTTCTGCCCCAGTGTGCGGCGCCATAGTTCTTCGTTTGAAATTCTATCCTGCCAGCGGATTTTTAGGATACGACGCAGGCATCTGTTGACGAAGACTTGTAGGCGCCCTGTGATGAATTGGGTGACTTTCCATGTTTCGCAACCGTACAAAAGTACTGCCTTCACGTTGGAGTTGAACAGCCGCAATTTGGTGTTAGTTGAGATCTCCGTTGATCTCCATATGCGGAACAGGCATGCATATGCGCCTCGTGCTTTATTTATTCTGGAACTGACATCTTCTTTTGCACCGCCATTTTCGGTAATAATACTACCGAGGTAGCAGAATTTATCGACCAGTTCCACGTCACGGTTATTCAGCGCAGTCCGTTCAATGGTGTTTGCATTTATCCGCATTTCTTTAGTTTTAGTTGGATTTAGCCTTAAGCCTGCTGGACTACTTTCTGTTGCCAAATTGTTAATCATGTTTTTGAGGTCCTGGTGTCTGTGGGCCAGCAAACAGATATCATCGGCGTAGTCGAGATCCTTAAGGCGGTCTAACAAACCCCATTGTATGCCGCCTGTTCTATTATCTAGAGCGCCGACAAGGATGTCATTTATTACTATAAGAAATAGTAAAGGCGAAAGTAGGCATCCTTGTCGTACTCCTGAGCTCACCTCGAAGCTGTCGGATAATTTTCCATTATGGAAAACTCTGCATTTGGAATTGTTATATAGGGCTTTTATCAATTCTATTATTTTATCAGGCAGTCCACGTCGCCGTAGTGCCTGCCAAATGAAGCTCCTATTAACCGAGTCGAACGCTTTCTCATAGTCTACGAAAGCAAGGTAAAGGGGGGATCGGAATTCAGTAGACTGCTCCACTATTATTCGTAAGGTGTTGATATGATCAATACATGAGCGGCCCTTCCTGAATCCGGCCTGCTGCCTCCTAAGCGTTCGGTCTACTGCCTCACTTATCCTAGATAGTAATATATGGGACAAAATTTTGCCCACTGTAGATAGTAAACAGATGCCTCTCCAGTTGTCGCATATTGTTAGGTCCCCCTTTTTTGGTATTTTGACTATGATACCTTCCGTCCAATCCTCCGGAAAGGTACAGGTGTTCCATGCTATTTCCAGGATTGGCTGAAGCGCATCTGCTATGAGGCTTGAATCGGCTTTCAACAATTCTGGCGGGATGCCATCTTTCCCAGCTGCTTTACCATTGGCCATCGCATGAATTGCGGTTACTATTTCCGTCTTGGATGGGGCTCGGGTGGTGATTCTTATAGGCTGTGCATTGTTGCTGGTTTCCTGAGGTTCCTGTGTAAATGAACCATTCAGGGCGGCGAATAAGTAATCTCTCCATCTTTGGAGCTGCTCCTCGTCGCTGCACAGCAGCCTTCCATCCGCACTCTTAACGGCATGCTTTTTAGTAGAGTGCTTTCCCGAGAGCTGTTTAGTAATTTGGTACAGCACCTTACTGGCGCACAGCTTCTATTAAATTAATATAAAAATCCTCTGCATCCATTTAAAAAAGCGGGGTGAATTTCTCCTTCACTTAAAATTCACTTTGTCTTCACCTTAAAACGGGCTACAAAATTTTTAAAATCACCAACCGAAATAATTGCTTACAACAGCTCCTTCGGAAGTCCACAACTAACTAATTACATGAAATCTTTCACTCAAAAACAAGATTTCAGTGAAGGGTAACTGAAATCTCTCACGTTTTTAGAAACAAACATGGTAGTAAAATTTCTTCCTAAACATGGAAATGCCACCGACTACGAATGATTTATTGCCCTCATAAATGAGTACAGGGCCGCATTGGAACGGACATTATTGTTTTATAAAAACAACAAAGGGTGTCGTATTTTACAACACTAACCTACTTATTATGATTATTTCTACAAAAAAAGGAAATGGAAATTTGAAAGATTGTTGTGTAGGGTAATACTAATAATTATAATATTTCAAGTCATTTACTGCTCCAATTTTAAAAAAAAATGTTAAAATGTGAACAAGTTTTTTAAATAGCTAACGGATGCTAAGGTTTCGTGCCATTCTTACGGCACCATTACGGACCATTCGAGAATTTAACGAACATTCGGCAAGTTTATTAAGTCAATTTAGGTCGGTGCCATATGAACACTTATGTTCGTAGGTTACCGTACTTACGGTTACGGTACGGAATATTAGGTCAGGGCTTAACGCTTAGTGTGTACACTACTAACGCCCGGTAAAGGCCATTGATGTAAACTACACTATCCATCACTCGTCCATCACATAACACCGTTTTGAATATGAGGTCGGTATTACACGATGGACTCACTTCCCTACCCTCACTTTGTATAACGATTGCAATGTTTATGTAGTTGTGTACGAATCAAGTCAGTGCAGTGTCATTCAAACGCAACGTGTTTCGAAAACTCACAAAAACGAAGTTATCCTTGGATTAGTGTCATGGAGGGTGAGACTAAAAAATTTTGAGATTCACAAGTGAGGAAAAAACACACACTTCCCGGCGACCCCTTGACTAAAAAAACAGTTTCAAGGCCGATGTGATGGAAAAGTGATGGATAGTGTAGTTTACCCCATTCATACACGAGGGATCATGATGCCTGAATATACGATAAAGATAATCCGGAATAAATGAGCTTTTATGGTGGAGGGGGTAAATTCCGGTTTTCCTCGAATTGGGTTTGTGTGCGTGCATATTTGGTCTTGCGCACTTCACATACTTCCGTTGTTAGGCAAAACTGAATTTTTTGGCGGGTGAATTTTGCGAAGTTTCCATGCAATTCAAAAATTAGTGAGGTTATGGGTGAATATTTGATATTGCGCACTTCGCATATTTCCCTTGTGAGCTCCAACTGAATTTTATGTCCGATGAAGTTTGCATACAATTACAATTCAAAAATTGTGAGGTTATGGGTGAATATTTGATCTTGCGCACTTCCAATATTTCCCTTGTGAGCTCCAACTGAATTTCATGGCGGGTGAAGTTTGTATACAATTCAAAAATTGTGAGGTTATGAGAAATTAGTTTTATGCGATGTTTGCATATTTTCCAGAAATAATTGAGGTTACATTTATGTGCTGGATGATGATGAAGATGATGTTCCACACACACCCTTAAAAATAAGTGTGGTTGTGTGAAATTATTTACAAACACAGTTAAGTCTGCTGTAACCAAGATATCCACTTGGCAAATACTTATAATTTATATAAAATGATTAAATAAAATTACTCATTAAAGACAATTTTAGTTTCTGGTGAAATTATAGTTATTATTACCTTAATTAACTATTACTTGTACTATGATTAAAAGTAGCAGCAGCAAAAATTCTGCCAAAAAGGTACTTGTACAATCGCAACTTTGTTCATACACGGTGTCCCGCCAGATTTGAAATTCTAAAACTATTTGAACCGTTGCGGAGGAGCGAGAAATGGATATAGATTGAAATGGACTCCTTAGGTGTTGCGCTACTTTTGACGCTGACTGTATAATACACTTCGTGGGTAGTGTATTAAACATATTTTTATGAAGCCGTTTGGAAAAGATCAGCTGGTTATTTATTTTGGTTCCTCTTTCCACGTTAAAGACAATGTTTTTTTGTCGGACAACGTATATGGAATGTTTGTTTTTCTATTATAAAATTAAATAAAAACGAAAAAAGAGGTTATGTATAATTTTTTTCCCTTCATGAAATAGAGGACTTTGATTCGTCGGACGGCGAAATCGGCAAACAAATTTTGTCGGACACATATACCATGTAATTCTACATATTTTTCTTAAGCGATCCTGAAAAAATCAGATGGTTATTAATAAATTTTTGGAAGCCCATAACTTAGCAGGTTTGGGGTGGTAGACATCCTTAACGGTCCAACATTTTTGTCAGACGAGTTTTGTTTCGCGCGTATCATCCCTATCTCATGCGACTATGATTGTTAAAAAAACAGTATCTATAAATTTTTTGGGCACCATAAAAAGGTTGACTTTCGAGCAGCCTGGAGGAAAAAAGCCGCGGTTTCAGTAATTTTCGCAGAGCAAAATGTGGTAGACTAGGTGTCATTAATCGATACAAAAAGTTTCAAGTGGTTATGTATGAATATTTTTTTTGTTCGCGGGCACTTAGTCTAATAGTGGCTTGTGGAGTTGAAGGATTTTGAGCCTGTCCGTATAGTGGGGAAGGTTGTGAAAATCTGAAGGATTATAGAGGCACCTAGACGCGAAAAGAAGGAGCTTCCTTTGGACAGATTCTATTCAGTTTACACAAATTTAAAATTGGGTTCCCAGATTTGGCAGGCATATTCAAGAATAGGACGGACTAATGAGCAAAACAGCGCTTTAGTAGCCCATACATTGTCGAATTCTTTAGCTCTTCTCTTAACAAAGCCTAACAGCTTGTTGGATCTGGCAATAATTTTATCATAATGTAAGTTAAAGTTTAACTTGCTGTCGAGGACAACGCCTAAATCAACAAAGTGATCGACATGATCCAATACATTGTCATTGAGATAATAATTTTGCAGATGTTTGTTTCTGAGAAGGTAATTACGTGGCACTTACTGGTATTAAGATTATTAGTAATGCACCAGTCTTGTAGTGCATTAAGTTGCGACTGTAAAAAGGATACATCAGTTTGAGACCTTATAGCACTATAAATTTTTAAATCATCGGCGTAAAAGAGGTGCGGAATGCCATTTAATTTTTCAGATAGCTCGGAAATTAATCCATCCATACATCCAATGGCGCTACAGCCCAAATCGAGCCTTGGCCTCCTCTAGGGCATTTCTCCACGTTTGACGGTCCCTTGCAGCATGTCTCCAGTTCTGGATGTTTAGCATTGACTCTGCGTCAGCCGTCACACACTCTATCCATCTCCTCCTGGGTCTACCTACTCGCCTACTTCCCGAAATTTCTGATGCCATAAGCCGTTTTGGGATACGTTTGTCCTCCATCCTGATTACGTGGCCGGCTAGTCTCAGCCTGTTGATTTTTATTTGTTGTGGGTCGTCAAAAATTTCATAGAACTCGTTGTTGTATCTCCTTCGCCATACTCCATCCTCTCTCGTTGGGCCTATTATACATCTGAGAATTTTTCTCTCAAACCTGTTTACTCGTTCCTCTATGTCCTGGGTCATAGTCCAAGTCTCGCTACCATAACAAAGTACTGGTCGTATTTCTGTTTTGTAGGGTTAGAGTTTCGATTTCCTGTGCACAAATCTTGAGTGCAGGATTTGTTTTTGGGCATAAAAGGCTTTATTATCCATTAGTATTCGTCCGGTTATTTCTTCCTTTTTATCGTTTCTGTTTGTAATTGTAGACCCCAAGTAGACGGTTTTATCGACTACTTCTAGATTGTGTTCATCGATGGTTATATTTCTTCCCATTCTAAACCTTCCAGGTCTAGATGTTTTCTCTTCGTTTATCGTCAGGCCTATGTCCTTTGCTGCCTCTTTTAATTCGACATAGACTTCTTTTGCTGCCAAAAAGGACCTTCCAACGATGTTTACGTCATCCGCATATCCGAGTAATTGTACCGCCTGGATAGCTATTGATGCACTTCTCTGGACTGACTTTTTTTCTTATCGCCCATTCTAGGGCCAGGTTGACAATCATGGGGGCCAGCCTCACTCCTTTCCCAGGGTTGCTCCAGAATTTGCCGTAAGGTCAGCAGTTGGTCCGATGTTGACCTGTTTATCCTAAGCTTGATATTTTCCTATAAGGCTTTCCGCTATAGGTTCCAGGTTTTGTTTCACAAGGATTGTGAAGATTTTGTAGCTGGTGCTGAGGAGTGAGATGCCTCTGTAGTTTGTGCAGTTTCATTTATCTCCTTTCTTGTATATTGGACATATAATCGCTTTCTTCCAGTCCTCTTCGGAAATGAATATGTTAAATAATACACTTGAGGTCACATTGATTTCTTTTGAAAGGAAACCCTGAAATTTTACCACCTAAGTTCTCCCGTTAAGATGTTATCCAGTCCAAAAGGGGGCGGATATCCCAAATCTTAATAGTTTCACAAATAAAATGTGGTGGTCTACCCGATCAAATGCCTTTCTGAAATCAGTGTAGACAGCGTCAAACTGCTCGGAGGTCAGTAGGTATCATACGATTGGATGTGGTGGAACGACCTTTTCTGACACCATGTCGCTGATCGTTTAGGTTCGGAACAATCACAGGGGCAATCTTGTCATAGATAAGTTTTTCACATAGTTTAGGGATAACAGAAAGAATGCTATGCAATGCTCCTGTAGTTGTCCACCGCATGTTTATCAGCTGATTTAAAGATTGGTGTGAGGTAGGATTTCTTCCATACCGAAGGAAACTTACCGGCAGATAGGGACTTGTTAAAAATTATGTCAAGAGGGAATAGAATGAGTTGGGCGTTGTTCTGCAAAACACTTGCTGGTAGACAGTCCGGACCTTGAACTTTATTGACCTCCAGATTTTTTAGACCAGTCATTATATCTTCGGGCGATAGAGATACATATATTGTCAATAAGGACCGCAGTTTCTGAGTTCTCTCTTGGGACAGTGTGCGCAGTTGAAGAAATGGGGTAGAAGATTTCACTGAACCTGTCCGCAAACATGTTGGAAATATCTTAAGGGAGTGAGGAGTGTGTGACACCGTTTGTCATTGTTGTCGGATAACCTGATGTTTTTCGTTTTAGATTAACGAAATCAAAGAATTTTTTAGGATTTCGTGTGATATTTTCACCAACAGTCTTTGCATAGGTAGTATAGGCCTCCCGTGACCTATGATTAAATTCTGAGGCTAACCTGGCGTATTCAGATTTCTGCTCAGCACTAGCATTGTTGTTATTTTGCACTACGCGGTACAATTTATTTCTCCTATTACGAAGGGACCGAGAGTTTTTGTCAAGCCATAGCTCCGACAATTTATCCCTTTTTTTTATTTTGGGTACGAATCTGCCAATGGTGTTGAAGATAACATCGAAGAATCTAGTAACTAGCTCGTCAATATCATCACCATCAAGTAGATCCTCCCATTTAATAAGGGATAATTCAGTGCTAATACTAACATAATCAGCATTCTTAAAATCGAAGACTACAGAGTTGTTAAAGGAGGCAAGATAACTAGTTATTGAAGAACTAATCTCAACGACCCACGCGGAATGATGGGTAAGATAGTATTTTGGCACGGCATATGTGCGGATTAGTCTCGATGTCGAAATGGTCCACTGAGCGTTCCCTTATCATGTTGCACGAAGAATCAGTGCGGTGACATTTTTAACACGAAGAAAAGCAGTGGGATTAACACATTCATCGATGAAGCGTCTGAAACGCTCACTTTGTTCTCCTTGTATCTCATTTATTGTAATCTATCTTAAATACATATATGTAAGTTAAAAAAAATGTTTTTTTTTTGGAAATTTTGAATCAATAAGGTTTCAGTTACATATATATATTTAAAAGAAATATTCCAATAGCTTTGAAAGATATATTGGTGGAAATTTAGCCTCCTGATAGATTTTTTAGAATCCTGATGGATTATCCTATTTTTGCAAAGGGCTGTAGTATTCATTGGTCGACATGCGCATTCGTGAATTTCGGGTTTTGTTATGGCAACAAACAATTTGTTTGGTATTTATAAACAGAGTGAAAATATTAAATCAGTGAAAATCAAGTGAAAATTTTCAAAAATGGAAAAGAGAGTTAATTGGACACACGAAGAGACGCAATGCTTCAAATTATAAAAGAAGGTAACAATTAACTGATTTAAATAAATAATAAATTAATAATAAATTTTTAGCAAATGTATTAAGATTGGCCGACGGGAGAAAGTATCGGTCGTTACAAATTTTCCAAATCGTGGAAAATAAATTAAAGGAGAAAAGTATTTATAGATCGGCTATCCAAATTAGGAATAAGCTGAAAATATTAAAGAAAATTTATATCGACGTAAAAAGGAGAAATTCTGTATCTGGAGCCGCCAGAACAGAATGTGAGCACATGAAATTACTGGAAGAGCTCTATGGCGACAGACCGACGGCAACTTTGCTGGAAGGGATGGAAAGCGGTAAGTATGATTTAAATGTTTAAAATTATAATCCCTTTAACTTTGTATTTTCAACAGCACCAGCAACAACAACATCAGCAACAACAAGATCAGCGACAACAACATCAACGGCAACAACATCAACGGCAACAACATCAACGACAACAATATCAACGACAAGACCATCAACGACAACACCTTCAACGACAACATATACAACAACAACGGCAACGCAAGCTGGGCCCGGCCGGAAGAGGCGAAGAATTCCTATGGAAGACAGGCTTTCCGATATTCAATACCAGATGAGCCTAGAAATGGACAAACAGACAAAATTCTTCGAAAAAATTTACGAGGACTTTAAAGTCAGGTACAGACAAGTAAGTACATTTGTTAGTTATTTTGTAATACCATTTATGTACTTTTCATATTTTCAGTTTGACTGTACAGAAGGGGGAGAACCGGTTCCGTCCACATCCCGACGTAGCCCGTCTCCTTCCGCCGTGGCTCAAGAAAATGTTGACCGGCTTTTGGAGGTAAGTGGAAAATGAAATGATTGTGGGTGCACGGAACACATAATTTTAAAATAAAAGAACCATATACCATTAACTTATTTATTCAAAAAATTCAAAGTAGCTTATTTTTACTGTTCACTTTTAAGCATGAGAGTACTTTCTTCACTTTTCGGTAAAATTTTTTATTTTTCTTTTAAACTTATAAATTATATTATGATTAATATGCTGTTCTCATTTTTAGATTGCGCCTGCACAACCATCCCCACCCAGAAGCAGCCCGTTGCGTTCTGCGCCAAGAGGCATTGCAAATTTAGAGCCCCTTACTGACGTAAGTAAAAACAAATTTAAACCATATTACCATTAATATACTGTCTTCATTTTTAGATTGCCTCGAATTTCAACCCGGCGGACTAAGGCGTCGGTATAGATTTTTTTAACGTTTTCTTCGAATTTGGATAGCCGATCTATAAATACTTTTTTCTTTAATTTATTTTCCACGATTTTGGAAAGTAACGACCGATACTTTCACCCGTCAGCCAATTTTAATACATTTGTTATAAAAATTTTACTGTTCTGTTTTCTTGTTATAAATAAATTTAATGTTATTTTGAACTATGGTTTTATTAATTTACATTAATTTATTTTCAAGCGAAGCTTTTTAGTGCCGTTTAGTGGGGAGTAAACCGAACAAAAACTGATCAGCACCGAAAACTTGAAGATTTTCGTTAGATGTATGTGTTATTTCAAAATTATGTGAAAAATGTATGGATGATATTTCATAGGTTTCAGAACATTCACAAATATTTTTACTTTGTACATATGTAAGTTATATATGTATAAGTAATTTACATAGTAATTTACACAGTATTATTAAAACATTTACAAATTATTATGTCGTTCCTCATCCGTTCGTCAGCTAAATATGGCATAATATAGATGTATCATGGATTACGTGTCTACTATGTATTATGAACTGTGTGCTATGGGCTATTTACTATGTACTCTATACTGTGTGTTATTTACTATGTTCTGTGTGCTATTTAATATGTTCTGTGTGCTATGGGCTATTTATTATATTCTGGGTGCTATGGGCTATTAACTATGTTCTGCGTGCTATTTACTTTTTTTTTATGTGGTAAAGTTAAGCTTAGGTATTACCCTTTGTACTACTAGTTTGTCATGTCGTTCGAGTCATGGCCAGTCTCTAGTAGTAAGCTTGCTTTGAAGGATAGAGTAGCAAGGATAGGTTAGGGGTCTGAAGGGTGCGTGAGTTGATGTCGATGAATCTTTGGTTAGAACTCTGAGATGTTATATGAGTTCGGAAACACTGACTGTGGAAGAGAGTTCCACAATCGAGTCGTTCTATTTGTAAACGAACTACTAAAACGTAATGTGCGCGAAGGGGAGGGCTGAAGGGTGAAGGGGTGAGCCGAGTTGGCTAGTCTTGTGTTGCGGGAAAAAAATGGCCATGTAGGCAGGAGGTTTATAACAAGTGGAAGAATCGCTATGGTAATATCGCTAAAATTTGCTAAGTGCTGCAACATTCCTACGGTGGCTTACAGAGTCGATGGAGGAGCAAAGGGTGCTATCGTCAATGAGTTTGATGTCGCGATTTTGCACCTCGTCTAGCCAAGCCAAGGTGGTTTTTGGGGCGCCCGCCCAAATATACGAGTTGTATTCAAGACGGGGCCGAATGCAGGACTTGTATATCGTAGCCAGGGCAGTTGGCTGAAGGAGGAACTTGCACCTCTTGAGAAATCCCAGGCATTAGAAAGCATGCTTGGCGATTTGGAATATGTGATTATTCCATCGCAGATCTGAAGATAAGGTAACGCCTAGGATGTTAAGAGATGGGTCAGCCGTTACATTCTTTTTGCCCACTGAGATAGAGGGACGGGTGGTGCAGGTTTTTGTAGAGATAAGACAGTACTTTGTTTTGGTTGCGTTGAATTCGAAACGATTCTTGCGGCCCCAAGCAAGAATGAGTACAATGTCCTCGTTAATAGAACTAGACATGAGTTCACGGTCTACGGGACAAGGTCTGGCACGCACTTGTCTTGTATTATCAAAGGTGTGGGAGTAACGCAGAGTACCGTCATCGGTGAAATTGTGAAGTGGGTTGGAGGGGATTGAGAGCAGGTCATTAATAAATATGAGAAAGAGGGTAGGCGAGAGAATAGAGCCTTGGGGGACGCCGGCCGAGATGGAATGAGGTTTGGATTCCACACCATCCAATACTACCTTGATTGAATGGCTTGAAATAAAGCTCTTAATTTAGTTCTTTAGAACTGAGTCGATACCAATAGCTTGGAGTTTAGACAACAGAGCGGGATGCCATACTCTGTTGAAAGCCTTGGAAATATCTAGAGCAACAAGACTCATCGAAGCGATGGATGTTTTGGTTGAGGGCCTCAGTCAGACACACAAGAAGGTCGCAGTAGATCTTTTCGGTCTAAAGCCGTACTGCCTGTCGTGTAAAATTTGGTTGGATTCCAGATATTTCATCAGACTTCTATTGATTATTGTCTCCATGATTTTGGAGAGAACAGGAGTAATTGCTATTGGGCGGTAGTTTAAAGGGTCGCTGGATTCACCTTTTTTGGGAATGGGCTGAACATGAGCTCCGGAGAAGTAAGACAGGGCGAAAAGTTTTCGCAGAGGTTTAGCCAGAGGTGAGGCACATTTATTGAGTACCATAGGTGGTATATTATCGGGCCAGTGGATTTATTGACGTCGAGCTCTTTGAGACATTTGTACACCTCGCGACTCCTGATTTACTATGTTCTGTGTGCTATGGGCTAGTTACTATTTACTACGTTCTATACTGTGTGCTATTTACTATGTTCTGTGTGCTGTGGTCTATTTACTATGTACTTTGTACTGTGTGCTATGTGTTGTAATATGTACTATAGAAGTCCTTCAATAACTGATGAACGTTTGATGTGCAACGCGATGATTTGTAAATACTTTGTAACTACTCTGCAAATACAATGCAAATAACATATATAGCTACTATACAAAATAATAATATTCTTTAACATTCGAAAAGCTATCAAATATTTTCATACATACTTTCTCAAAAAAATTTTAAAATAATACATACTTCCACCGAAAATAAGTAACACCAAAAATTGCGTAAAACTTCGCCTTTGTTGTGCGTCCTGTGACGCCATTAACTGCTGTTTTAATTTTTTTCGATTTTCTTCTGTTGCAGGTGAAGACGAAAAACCTGAGAAAACAAAATTTCATTACTCTATTAGAAATATTAAAATAGATGTCGATTGCCTTTTATATTCTTATAATCTGAAAGCTTGACATGGGTTGTACTTTATTTCATATGACTATTGAATTGTTCGATTCAACTCTTCAAAACTGCAACAAAAACGCATCAAACATAACTCAGTAACTGCACAACAAACTTAATCCAGAGAGGGAACATAGATAGGTCTCATTCCTGTAAAGGTTATTAGCATTAGAATCAATTCACGTTTATATGAACAATATCCACAGTTACCTATCAAAATTTAGAAAAAATTTCTTCTGCGAGGGTGGTTTGCTTCCAGCTGATTCTTCAAATGATCCCTAATAGCTTTAGCTGAAGCATCACGCGATGTTGTTGCAGGGTGTGCAGGTTGCTGCAATAACGCATCCATATTTTCAATTTCCCCAAGCCAGCTTGGTAAAAATTATTCATTATTCCTTTCAACCAGATTATGAAGAATACAACACGCTGAAACCACCTCAGGCACGAAGTCGTAGTAAATATCTAGTTTTTTTACATAGAATACGCCACCGGCCTTTCAAGCGCCCTATTGCCAGCTCAGCTACAACGCAGCCTGAATTTAAATACGCGTTAAAGGATTCTTCGTCTGGGATTTTTCGTCCGATGAATCCTTTCATGAGCCATGGCAATAATGGGTAGGCAGCATCTCCTATTATAAATGGGCGAATGGGCACTCCATCTATAATTTCCTCATATGCTGGTAACTGGCTGTTAAAAATGGAATAAATTCTTGAGTCTTTGAATACTGTTGCATCATGGCAAGATCCGCGGTGCTTTATTCCAATATCTCGAAAACACAATGATGAGTCTACAACTACTTGCAGTATGAGTGAAGGCCAGCCCTTCCGGTTCACGAAGTCGCGATATCCCTCCTTGGGAGCTGATATAGGGATGTGAGTCCCTTCAATCGCGCCAATGATGGGGCTCATACTGCATTTCAGTTTAAACCCATCAATCACTTCTTGAAGCTCCTCAGCATGTGTGGGAAGAGAAATTTGTTCTCGCAACATTCTCTTGTTTATGTACCGTGCTCTGGTGCACGCCATACGCTATTCCCACAACACGATATTCGGCGCAACTAGCCAATTTAAAAATAGCAATTGCAACTATTTTTGCCACATCCAGGCATGGCATGAAGGCAAGCTCTGATGGCTTCAAGTCAATTTCCAATTTATTGACTATATAAAGAAACGTATTTTTTCGCATTTTTAGGTGCTGTATCATTTCTCGATCTGGGTAATCTCTTGCAACCACATTGTTCCACCATTTACCACATCGTCACGATCACGATCACGATCAACTCTTTTTTCTTCTAGCGTTCAACAATAACGCTAATTGCCTTAAAATAATTACACAAGACAACACTGATTCTGCGGCATGGGTATTATTAGTCAATTATAGGTAATTTTGGTCTCCTGAAAACGAAAATAATAATATTTTTGTTTAATTGACTCTACTTTTTGAGATAAAGGCTGAATATACTGAAAATGTAATTTTAAAATTTTTTAAACCTTCATTTTAAAATTAGCAAATGATTCCAAATAACAAAAGTGCTATAAATAACTCAAAAAATAATAAAATTAATTATACAAACAAAAACATATCCATAAGATTTAAGAAAATCGTTTTGTATGGGATTTTCTACGGTGTTTTTGGTCAGGACAGTCTCTTTGCAAGTTCCAGCAGTAATCTGCCATCATATGGCGATCCCAGCGGCCTTGATATCTTTCCTCCATTATCTTAATATCCTGATGGAACCGTTCCCCTTGTTCTTCGCTATAATCACCCAGGTTGTCAGGAAATTTATCTAAATGACTGTGCAAATAATGCAATTTGACACTCATATTAGCTCCTAGTTTTTGGAAATTCTGGAGCATTTTTTCTACTATTTCGGAATATTCTTCAGCTTTGTGGTTCCCCAAAAAGTTTTTGACAACTGATACAAAGCTTGTCCACGCTTCCAATTCAACTTCACTCATGTGGTTTGTGAAATCATCCTTTCTTATAAGAGTGCGGATTTGTGGTCCATCAAAAACTCCTTCTTTTAACTTTTCTTTACTGAGCCCAGGAAATGATTGACAAATATATTTGAAGCAATCACCATTCCTATCTAAAGCTTTAACGAACTGTTTTATAAGCCCAAGTTTAATATGGAGTGGTGGAAGGATGATTTTTTCTCGACTGATCAACGGCTCATGAACGACGTTAGCTTGTCCTACAGTCATGTTCATTCTCGACGGCCAGTCTTTCCTGCTCCAGTGTTCATTTTTCGCACGACTGTCCCACAAACAAAGAAAACAGGGATATTTAGTGTATCCGCTTTGCTGACCCAATAAAAAATTTACCATTTTTAAATCTACACACACTCACCACTGATGTTGATGAAATTTTGATATTCTTCTTTAAGAGTAATTGAATGAGCTATCGGGATCGAAGCTAATTTATTATCGGGATAGAAGCTAATTTATTATTTATTACAGTAACACACATTTCAAACTTTTTTTTTATCTATCTATGAAAAGTCGCCAGTCTTTTGGTTGGTATAGTGGAAGGTGCATTAAATTTAAAAGTCCAGAAACATCACTACAATACACGATATCATTCGTCTCGTTAAAAAAATGGAAGAATGTCGCGCTTTCTGGTTCGAAAAGATGTTATTGCTACGCCAGGCTGAAGGCAATGTTTTTCTTTAAGTCTTGACGCAAGAATCTCAGCTGGTATTGGCAAATCTTCACTATGCAACGTTGGTGGCTTAGCGGATTGTACTTTTGGGTAAACCCAAGTGCGCCTTTTGTATCGGTTCATACCTTTCACATTTACTGCACAAAAAAGACAATCATCAATGTGGTTTCTTGGTTCTGTCCTTGTCATCGGTATTCCAAACGGAAGTCCTTTTCGTCCTCCTTGACTCCAATTTCGAAGTGACTCCACGCATGTTTTACAAACTTTGTGTGGGGCCCAACATTTGTCTTGCTGTCCAAGTTGTTTCCCAAAATATAATAAAATCATAAAATCATTTATGTTCCTCCGTTGCGTGAAGAACTCATCCTTTTCGTAACAATAAATTAAATAATGTAATTGAGGAACTGGCGAACATAAGCGGACTTGTCCACGATAACCGATTTTTTTTAAATCGTACTCTCTAAGCCCAAGTCTATAGATCACTGTAACATTTTCACTCAAAAGCAATTTAAACTCACAGGAAACACTTTTTAAAAATACTCATTTCGTTCATAACGGGACTTTTCCTGTTAAAAAAATGAAAAAAATTCAAAGAATTTTTTTTTGGGACAACAAACGGTTATTTTCGCCAGCTCCTCAATTAACTAGAATTTTTTTACTCAAAAATTACGAAGAAAGCGCTATTCATTAAAACGGGACAACGGTAAGCATTTGTCAGTTATTCTTTGAAATAGACCCGTAATTGAGGGTAAAATAACTAAAAATCGTGTATTTCCTATATAACGGTTTATCAGGAGAACCAGAGTCAATACAAACAAAGTAATTTATAGGATTAGTGTTCCTGACCTTTTTTAAATTTTTAAATTCTAAGAAAAAATTACTATTTTGTAGCCCACTGTGGCAAAATCATTTCTATTCAAAACAAATATTTGTTGATGCCACTATGGCCTATTGTTTATAATAAAATAAAATTACCGTTGTGTAAGAATTGTGAACTTCGGTAGAACTGAAATTAAAGTTATTTTGTCACTTTCAACCAGAACTCAGGCAAGTAAAGATCGAATTACCAAAAAGTGCATTTTTCTTCCTTTTGTTCTTTTCTTTTTTGCTAGAAGTCGAATTCAGGGGTCAATCTACAATTATTAAAGTGCCTTCAGATACCTGTTCAGGATTTCCTCAGAGCTATAAGTTACGGTGCGAATTTGGAGGAGGATTTCACCTGAATAAAGGAAAAACAGTTCCGGAATTAATGCAGACCCCCCAAACATTGGTCCTTCGAGCCGGATTCAATTGGACACAACGGATTTACCTTCAACTTAATTGGATTTCATCATTCAACATAATGGTCACCACAAGATAAGTAGTTTTACGATTCCTTTATACATATTTGAATATGCATGACATTATATTACTACATACATATATTAATTCAAATACACGGTTGGAATTCTTATTAAATTCAAAACAATAGAAGTGCGGCATATTCATAAAGGTGAATTTAATAATCAGTGAATCGTATGATCAAATAAACTTAATCGAGTGTGACTATGCATTAAAAACCAGGAACATTGAAATGTAACGGTTGCTAGAATTTTAAATAGATATCAAGGATTAACATACTTTGAAACGGGAACACTTAAACGGTAATCAACATAACGGTCTCAATTGTTAATATCATCCAAACGTGCTTTACTAATATATACAAGCATATTATATTAAACACAATCTTTATGGTTTATACGAAATTTATTGAATTCCTTGTTAATAAAGGTGCATTTTTATTCCTTGTAAAAATATAAGGTTGTGAATTATATACACATATTAACACGTGTAATAAGACTAACTTCAAAGAACGGGAACAATTAAACGGTAACCAGTATAACGTCTCAATTGTTAGTTAATATATATTATATTAAATACAACATTTTTTGGTTTTGGCATTACTTGTTAAATAAATATTTAGTGCAACGGGAATAATTAAACGGAACCAACATAACGGTGTCAGAAACAAGTTTCTTTGTTAATAAATGTGAAATTTAAATCCTTGTGCAAAATATAAGGTGTGAATAATATACGCATATTAACAAGTGTAATAAGACATACTTTACGAACGGGAACAATTATACGCAATCTAGCATAACGGTCTTAATTGTTTAATCTTATTCAAATGTGCCTCATTAATATATTATATTAATATAACATTTTTTTGGGGTTTCTTATTCGAAATTTATTGCATTGTTATCTTATCTCACTCGAAATTTATTGCATTATTTGTTAATAAATATTTATTGAAACGGGAGCAATTGAACGGGAACGAACATAACGGTGTCAAAAACAATTTTATCCAATTGTGTTCTCTTACTATACCACATTGAATAAACATTTTCCCTTTGAGTAGATATTCTAAATTTGATTTTAATTATTCGCTATTTAAGGCAAAATTCTTTGAGAAATATTTTTTACACTCATAATAAACCCACATATACAGTTAACTGCAAGAGTTATTCGTGTACCTGTGTACCTACCATATTCGTAATCTTGAAATAATTCTACATTACATAGGATTCTCAGTTTTTTTTTCTGTTGTTGCTAACATTCAAAATGAATGAGCCAAGTGCCTTCATACAAAAACGTGGTCGGGTGAAGGGAACCCTCACGCGGTTAAAAACCTTTGTGGAAAATATCTCCGATTCAACAACAATTGAACAAATTAATAACAGATTGGAAAAGATTGAAGAAATTTGGAGTGAGTTTAAAGACATTGAAGACAATTTATTGTTATTTCCAAACCAAGTTTCAGAACGCGATGAATTTGAAGTGAAATACTTTGATATAAAGGATATTTTAATGCATGCCCGGAACTCTAAGATAGCCAATCAAGGTTTGATCAACTCAACTGTATATGAACATCCAAGCGTCAACCACAGCACCATTTCAAATGATCAATTTTCTTCAGCTATTAATAGCATCCTCACGTCACAGCAAGTCTTCTTTGATACTTTTTCGAATTCCTTTCAAAATTTAGAGACCTCTAAAGACGATTGCCACCTTCCGAAGTTACATATACCGAGTTTTTCGGGAAACCTTAAGGAATGGCAATCTTTCGCTAACATTTTTGAAACATCAATTCATAGAAATCAAAAATTGAGTGCTTGCAAAAAGCTACAATATTTGAAAGGTTTACTACAAGGGGAAGCGGCTGCCATTGTGAGACATTTAGATATTACGGAGAACAATTATGCTGAAGCATGGGAAAAATTGAAATTACGTTATGATAAAAAGCGGCAAATTACAACATCAATCATAAAAACTTTCATTGACACTCACACGGTTGCGCAACCTTCAGCGAAGTATTTGCGCAGTTTGTTCGATACATTTGATGAAGTTGTAAGGGCATTAAGGGCTTTAGGAGAAAACGCACAAAAAAGAGATCCATGGTTGATTCACATAGCGTTGAACAAACTTGATCCTGAGTCGAAACAGTTATGGTCAAACGAAACTACCGATATAGAATTTCCCACGTTTGAATTGTTCTTAGAATTTTTAAATAAACGCTGCGATGGTTTAGAGTTATCTACAGATCCTTTGAAAAGAGCTCACATCACTAAAACATTCCATACATCATCCTCACCAAATATAAATTCTAGGCTTGGTTGTTCTTTGTGTACCGGTGACCATTTTCTATTTCAATGCCCTCAGTTCAGAGCACAATCACTTGAACATAGAAAAACATATGTCTCCAATAGTTCTATATGCTTCAATTGCCTGCGGCCTGGACACTCAGCACGGTCGTGCCTTTCAAAAAATCGTTGTAGTCATTGTAAGCGGTTGCATCATACCCTCCTACATGGAACACAACATGAACAAGACCAGCCTTCAACTAGTGGCCTAACCGATCCAACAAATCTTTCTGCAATCAACCCTTCATATGAACCTCCAATCAACGTCAACACGTCAACAACCAACAATCAAGAATTTTCATCACTTAACACTACACTCAACACATATTCAACTGAATCCATATGCCTTCTTCCGACTGCTTTAGCCAATGTCAAGGATAGTTTAGGAAATACTCAATCCTGCCGCGTATTACTAGACTCTGGCTCTCAAGTATCATTCGTATCAGAAGCTTTGGTGCGGCGTCTCAGATTAAAACGAACGAATGCACGCCTTGCAATCACTGGCATTGCGGCAACCAAAACTGGATATACCAAGGGAAAGGTTAGACTCAATGTCACATCACAGCTTTCCGAATCAAAAACTGTAGACTTCGATGGCTACATCATAAACAAACTCACGTCCTTACTTCCCTCTACTGAATTCAACACCACCAATTGGAAACATTTACAGAATTATAAACTTGCCGATCCTCAGTTCAACAAACCTAGTCCTATTGACATTCTAATTGGAGCGGATAAATTCTTTGAAATTTTGGAAAACGGACAAATTCATTTTAATAAAAACCTGCCAATACTACAAAACACAATTTTTGGATGGGTAATAGCTGGCACATATTCTAAATCGTCCAATTCAGCAATCAGTTTTCACACGTCGGTTCTTTCGGACATCGATTCGACTCTCAAACGCTTCTGGGAGCAGGAAGATGTCAGCATGGAAGAAACATTACCAACAGCTGAAGAGAAGTTGTGTGAAGACCATTACCAACGGAACACACTACGCGATGAGAAGGGTCGCTTTGTTGTCTCCTTACCCTTCAAACCAAATGTTCCCACTCTAGGGCACTCATTGCCAATAGCAACTAAACGGTTTTATTCAGTGGAGCGACGTTTTCAAAGAGACTCATCCCTTAAGGAGCAATACACAAAATTCATGCAAGAATATGCATCACTAGGACACATGGAGCTCATCCCGGCAACAGAAATAAATGAGGACAGACATCACAAACACTTTTACCTACCTCATCATGCGGTATTTAAGAACTCGCCCATGCCTAAAATCCGTGTGGTGTTTGACGGTTCAGCCAAGACCACAGCCGGTCATGCACTGAATGAAATCTTAATGGTCGGTGCGGTCGTTCAAAGGGATCTCTTTTCCATTTTAACAAGCTTTAGAAAACATCAAGTTGCTCTTTCAGCAGACATAGAGAAAATGTACCGCCAAATAAGAATCGCCAATCAAGACAAGGAATTTCAAAGAATACTATGGAGAGAACATGCATCAGAACCCCTCCAACATTACAGACTGTCCACAGTGACTTACGGCACGTCGTCAGCACCTTTTTTGGCTACGAGGACTCTATTACAAATTGCAAAAAATATTCAATCGTCCCATCCTGATATTGCTGCAAAAATCAAAAACGATTTCTACGTAGATGACTTACTTTCCGGAACAGACACATATGCAGAAGCAGTTCTGCTGAAGAGAAAACTTACAGAAATTCTCGCTGAGAACGGATTTAACCTAACTAAATGGAAGTCTAATCATAGCAGCTTAACTGACGGTACATCTAATCATAGTGCAGATTCTCTTCATCATATAGATGACAACCAAAATATAGTTAAGGTCCTAGGATTAGCGTGGAATTCTTATGATGATACCTTTGGATTTCACATTTCAACGTTTAGCAACGAACCCCCAACCAAAAGACGTTTACTGTCCGAGTCTTCGCGCATATTCGATCCTTTGGGGCTGCTTGCACCAGTGACCATCACGATCAAAATTTTGTTTCAACAGCTTTGGCTTTCCAAGCTCGCATGGGACGATCCCTTACCCCCAAAACTAGCAGAGCGATGGAATCAAATCAGAATCAACCTCTCAAAACTGTCTACAATAAAAATACCACGCCACATTCGATTGTTCTCACAGAATATTCAACTCCATGGTTTCGCTGATGCATCAGAACTAGCGTTTAGTGCTGTCGTATACTGTCGCACGCAAGGAGACCAACATACATCAGTAAGACTAGTTGCGGCAAAGACGAAGGTGGCGCCACTTCAACAAGTATCCCTTCCTAGACTAGAACTATGTGGTGCCCTCCTTCTAACAAAACTTATCGTCAAGGTCTGCAATGCGTTAGCAATACAAGATATAGAAGTGTGGGCTTGGACTGATTCTTCAATTGTACTTTCCTGGCTTTCAGATACTCCAAGACGTTGGAAATCGTACGTGGGCAACAGAACATCCGAAATATTGAAGCACATTCCGCGGAACCGTTGGAGACATGTATCCTCAGTAACAAACCCAGCTGATCAGGCATCCAGAGGAACCAGTCCGCAGGATTTACTGAAATCAGAATTATGGTGGAATGGCCCACCGTGGTTACTAAAAAATATCTCCTTCTGGCCTAGAAATATAGAAAACTTAAATAGCACCCATCTCGAAGAGAGAAACAAGCCTGTTATTTTGAACCATCAAGACATTTCGGAATGCCCATTATCAAAAATAGTTTCTCGATGCTCATCGTGGACCAAAATTGTGCGTATCGTCAGCTATTGCACCAGGTTTTTTACAAACTGTCGTTTAGGAAAAGAATCGCGAGAAACGGGATTGATCAAAGGACACGAATTAAAGGATGCTGAGAGTCTTATCATAAAGTGGGTTCAATCACAGGCTTTCAATGAAGAAATCAAATGCTTATCAAAAAATATTCAAATACGACCCAAAAGTCGACTAATCAGCCTATATCCATATCTTGACAGTAACCAAATTTTGAGGGTCAGCGGTAGGTTACAACATTCAACTCTTGACCACAACACTAAGCATCCAATAATTCTACCAAGTGATCATGAAATCGGAAGACTCATTGTCAGGGAAATGCACCTACGGTATCTACATCCTGGAATTTCGCTACTCATGAACATCATAAGGCAAAAATATTGGATAATCCGTCTACGACCCATCGTAAAACAAGTGACACACAACTGCATCTCTTGCTTTCGCCAACGGACCAGAGCCACTAATCAACTAATGGGAAGCCTACCAAGTCATAGAGTTACTCCAGGTCGCCCTTTCTTAAGATCCGGTGTTGACTTTGCAGGGCCTATAAATATGTATCCAAGAATAAGTAGAGGTTGCAAATCTTTCAAGGGATATATTGCCTTGTTCGTTTGCTTTGCCACCAAGGCCATTCACCTTGATATTGTAACAAGTTTATCCACTGAAGCATTTTTAGCTGTACTCCGTCGTTTTGTCTCACGAAGAGGAATTCCAACTGATATATATTCAGACAATGGCACAAATTTTGTTGGTGCCAATCGAAAGCTAATACACACATATCATGAAGCCTTGAATATGTTTATCAAAGATCCATTAATAAATCACTTTATTTTGCAGAACAGTATAACCTGGCACTTTATACCTCCAGGCTCACCTCACTTTGGCGGCCTCTGGGAAGCCGGAGTCAAAGCGGTAAAATCACATCTAAAGAGAGTCATTGGAGACAAAACACACTCTTATGAAGAAATGATGACATTACTTACGCAGATCGAAGCTATCCTAAATTCTAGGCCTCTTTGCCAACTGTCAGAGGATCCTGAGAGCCTAGAAGTATTAACCCCGGCACATTTCCTCATTGGTGATCTACTTACATCGATTCCGGAACCAATCATAAGTGAGCAAAACATCACAAGACTGGGACGATGGCAACAAATCCAAGCCAGGACTCAAGGTTTTTGGCGCCGCTGGAAACGCGACTACCTTACATCTCTACAACAAAGACCCAAGTGGAACAGACGGCAACCCTCAATAATGAAGGATGATTTGGTGATTATCAGCGAAGAAAATCTCCCTCCTACAAAATGGGCCATCGGACGTGTCACCCACATACATCCAGGACCTGACGACATCATACGTGTGGTAACTATAAAAACATGTAAAGGGACCTACAAACGGCCAGTTAACAAGGTCATCCCTCTGCCAAAAAATTGAAAACTGCAATTGTTTCTTATCTTAAAAAATTAACATTTTTCAACGGGCGGGAGAATGTTCCTGACCTTTTTTAAATTTTTAAATTCTAAGAAAAAATTACTATTTTGTAGCCCACTGTGGCAAAATCATTTCTATTCAAAACAAATATTTGTTGATGCCACTATGGCCTATTGTTTATAATAAAATAAAATTACCGTTGTGTAAGAATTGTGAACTTCGGTAGAACTGAAATTAAAGTTATTTTGTCACTTTCAACCAGAACTCAGGCAAGTAAAGATCGAATTACCAAAAAGTGCATTTTTCTTCCTTTTGTTCTTTTCTTTTTTGCTAGAAGTCGAATTCAGGGGTCAATCTACAATTATTAAAGTGCCTTCAGATACCTGTTCAGGATTTCCTCAGAGCTATAAGTTACGGTGCGAATTTGGAGGAGGATTTCACCTGAATAAAGGAAAAACAGTTCCGGAATTAATGCAGACCCCCCAAACAATTAGTTCTTCATAATCATATGTATCGAAATTGACTCCATAAACTTATACCCCAGAAAAAACATTTTTTTGTTCCCCTGTGTTATTAAAGCTATTACACGGTATGGGAAAAACAAAAAGTGGTCTTAATATACTGGTGAAGGACTTACTCGAATTGGAAATCCATCATTCTTTGGTTAAATGCATTTTGCTGAGCTAGCATGCTTCCCCAAAAAGCTGTTGCATCTTCAATAAACATTTCCCGTTCCCCCATTTTATCTAAAAGTTTATTTATGTTTTGTTATTAAAAAACAATTTATATATTATCCTCTTATTCAAATAAGTAAACACAATTTTAAAATAAACGTGGTTGAGTAAAAATTATTTGTGCTGAACCTGCATGAATTCTTCGCACCAAACGTACACATAACATACATATACAATGCATTTAATTTAAAATCATCCAGCTTTTTGCTATTCGGTAGAATACTGACTTAAGATGACCTAATGCTCTGGACAGGCAGCGCTCTTGATGCGCATTCGAACACAAGATATTTTAAGAAAATGCAGCTAAAATATATAGGGCAAAAACCCGCGTGCGTTGCAACGCCTTTCAATAAAATAATATTATGGGGACATAGTCTGCGATAGGAAAAAGCTATAGTGAAAAAAGAACAAATCTGGGAAAATTGATTTTGGGAGATGACCGCCATATATTGAGTATACTATATTGAGTATACTATATTGCCTATGGTGTTCTACTTATCATACTCTTTCATTTGATACCCATGTCGAGGGGGTTGTGAAGAAAATATTAATCCGCCCTCTTGAGATGGCCGCTATGGACCAAATGATATATTGAGTATACTACATATATTGCATATGGTGTTCTCCTTATCATACTCTCTCATTTGATACCCATCTCGAAGGGGTTGTGAAGAAAATGGTAATTCGCCCGCTTGAGATAATCGCCATGGACCAAACTATATATTGAGTATACTATATTGCCTATTATGGTGTTCTACTTATCATACTCTTTCATTTGATAACCCGACTTATTTTAATATTATAGATTATTCCACAAGTATATCCAAAATATCTTTTCGACATTTTCCAACCTAAAATATTAAGCTTGCGCTAATAAGGCACCCCGCCGGCTTAACCGGTTAATAATAGGGTGCCAAAGTTCTGCTGAGGTTGGGTCTTCACCTAGCAGACAGTACGCACCCTCATGTTCACCTGATAGTGTGGTACTGCCTTCGTCATAACCTTTGTCGGCTGGTTAGTGGGTTTCTCTTATTTTAGGAGACAACACTCCGATGAGGCTGTCTCCAGGTATCCTCGACTATTATGTACTTCGGTAATGAAAGCTATTACACATACATATGTTTACTTCAGGTTTTAAGACTAATTTTTCCCTAATATTATATGATAGTAACTTTCAATTTTGTATGGTTAGCACCAGTAAATAGAGAAAATAACATAGCACCTAATGGATGAAAAAAACCTTGACGGTGTAAAACATCGTAACGTAAACCCATTCTGGAATATGTTACTTCGAAATTCAGAAACATTATGTACTATCTCAAAAAGTTAATATACACACATTATGTATATTTAACTAAAGGAAATTTAAGTTTCAATACATTTTCGTTAGGTGCGAAGAGGATATTAAAAATTTGTGCTGGAAAATTACAAATATATGTACCTAAAATACTCGGCATAATAATTATATATGTACATACATACTTTCCATGGACAATTATTAAAAATTTTAACATATTAAAACCACAATTTCTAAATTGGGGTGCTTTATCAATTACCTGCAAATACGTTTCTTCTATTTTAAAACCGATTTTCTTGTTTTCTGGATATATACAGTTATGTTAGTTTTAGTTTACAAATAAAATAATGATATTTCTTACTTGTTTAACTGTTGATTAGTTTTAGATATCTTCTAATATATTCCAACAATATTTCAAGTATATTTCAATAATAACTTCTACTATATTTCAATCACTTCTAATAACACCTTTTGACACAAAGTAAAAATAGCGTTATAATTTAAATATTTAATACATGAGAATGCATACATTTAAAAAAAATACGTTTTTTATATAATAAAATAAAAAAAAGCTTTTTCCCATGTAAATATATCGTATTCTATAAAATGCTCGCGTTGGTGTTGGTAAAGCTCACAATTTCGGTCGCCGGTGGCCTCAATGCCGAAATCTTCCTTATGATGCAACAAATTAGATATTTGGAATCTGTTTTTGAAGTGCTGTTTAGCACCGTCGGTTGAATACAATAACTTTTTAACGTTTTTTACATTTTTTTTTAATTTCTGGTATCAACATTGTTTGAATACTGTAAACAGCAGCGGTATCATGTTTTAAGCTGTCCGATAAAAATACGTAACTTCTATGCTTTATTTCTCCATTTTCGTTGTAATAATATATCGCAGGAAAAACTGTGCATTGGCTATTATTATAATGAAAGGTCTGAGCGGCGTCTTGACATACATAGCAATAGTTTTCCGAAAAATCGAACATCACCATAACTTCACCTTCATTGAGATTCTCTTTTTTGTTTTCAATAAAAAGTGATTGTTGCTTTGATATAAATGAGTGAGCTTTAAGCGTTTGTATCTTAATTCCTAGCTCTATGAGGAACTCATCTAATGATACAATATTTGTCAATAAAGTTGACCTATCGGTTCCAGACCAAGTAGAGAATTGGACATTTGAAACAGAAGCATCTTCTAATAACTTTTTAATACATTCAAGTAATGGTTCAGGGCATTTACTACATTCATCAAGATGGCATTGATTAGTGGAATTTTCACACATAATATACTTTAAACAATCCTTGTAATCAGTAAGTGTTGTACTTATATTTTTCGTTAAATTTCTTATCGCACCCTTAGAATGAAAGTGACCTAACTCAAAATTCCTGCAAATTCTGATTTTGCTATAAACTGACCTTAAAAAGCCTACTCTAAAACCCTATGGCGAAAAAGAGCCCGAATTAAGAGTAAAAAAGTGATAACGTATACATCGGTCATTTATGTTGATCGTACAATTCACCTATGCATGTTATGTGAAAGAGACCGAATCAGTATTGCGTCCGAGGTGCTCGCAAGTGGACGTGTATAAAATCGACGGATTTCGAATTGTGCCAGTTTGCAAATACTGTACGCCCTTACATCTATAGAATTTTATGGTAAAATAATGACTGAAACCATAATGTGCCATCAGCATTTGCTGCATCTTGCGTCTTAAATAGGTTTATCTCATAAAAAGTCCCAGAAATACAGAAATATTTTTGACATAAAGTGGCTTAATTTGAAACCTTTTCTCATTAAAATTGTCAAAATATATTTAAAATACATTTAAATTTAATATAATGTTACCAATCTGTATATAAAAGATCAATATATAAATACGCAAAAAATGAATCATTTTCAATGAAACACGGGACAGATACTTTTAAATTTACTCAACACCGCACTTATTTTAAAACTTTCTTGCTCATTTCCCACAAAATGCTATTTTTGAGTTAGGTCACTGTCATTCTAAGGGTGCGTTATGTCAATTGCATCCAACATCAATTTAACATTTTGGTGTATTGTACAGACACACACTGTATGTGTACCAGAAGCTCCTGGAAGTATGCAAATTTTGGGTCGAAGTTTTGCAAAAGTGCTAAAACCTACTACAGTATCAGGATTCTCTTGCTTAAATAATCTATATAAATCTGATAGATTACAATATAGGAAACGTTTGTGCTCATGTACTCGCTCACCGTCACACGTAATGGAGACAACTTCTTTTGCCCCTGCAGTAAGTCTACTATTTAAATCACTGGTGTAGATGCCTATCACTGCATTTTTAGTTTCTTCGGATAAACATTTGCCTGTCTTCATAGTTGTTTAAGCTAAAACACCCTCCTTTGATCCTAAATTTATAGCTTTCTGCTAGATAACGTGATGCACCAAACTCACGAGCTAATTTTCGAACAAACCAGGATGATGGAGCTATTGTGAGGATTCGAATCCGTAGAGGATCTGTATAGTGGAGGTCTAGAAATTTTCGTTTAAGTCCACAAAGCACGTCTTCCAACTCAATTTCTCTACGAGATCGCGATTC
Source organism: Thereva unica (assembly GCA_949987705.1). Taxonomy (NCBI): domain Eukaryota; kingdom Metazoa; phylum Arthropoda; class Insecta; order Diptera; family Therevidae; genus Thereva; species Thereva unica. The sequence continues at coordinate 35,615,949 of OX465284.1, read as the reverse complement.
ATTATCAGGAACTTTGACATTATCATCTTCAATATCACTCTCTGTTTCTACAGAATCGTTGGAGCACTCCATGAAAACTATAGAGTTATTAGATTTTTCTAGAGACATAACATCACTGTTTGATTCATTATTAAATTTGTTTATACATTTTGAGCAAACTTTACTGTTGGCTGGCAAATTAGGAAACTTTTAAAGCATACATTTCGACAAGTTTCTCAATGACCTTTCTCGTGTGGGGTTTTAAATGGATTAATGTTGTTGGTTTTATGGTTTGCATGGTTTTGCGGAGATCTTTTACTAACTCTGACGCAACATATTTCTTTGAGGGTTCCATCAGGAATTCCCCTGGGAGACGTAGCGTGGTACCATAGACCATCTCTGCCGGCGTCGCTTGGAGGTCGGGCTTGAATGTGGATTTCAATCCTAGAAGGATAGTTGGGAGGGCATCAGCCCAATTGTTCTCCGTTCGACACATAATGGCAGCTTTCAGAGTTCGGTGCCATCTTTCTACAAGACCATTCGCCTGCGGATGATACGGTGTTGTTCGGAGATGAGTTATCCCAAGCATCGTTGTCAGCTCTTTAAACAGTACCGACTCAAATTGTCGCCCTTGGTCTGTGGTCACTCTCAGGGGAACCCCATACCTCGCTATCCATCCTTCCAGGAAATGTCGACCCACCGTTTCCGCAGTGATGTCGTGCCGTTTGCCGCGTACAATTTGTGTCCTTGGTGTTTTGGCGTCTTATCTTTTGTGTTGGGTGGAATTACGGAGACGTCAGAGCCCGAATCTATTAAAAATTTCGTACCCGTTAGCTCGTCTCGTATGAAGAGGCGTTTGCATCTTCCTCCACCTAATGTCGCCTCCGTAACTAGGTGGTCATTTCGTTTCCCGACGTCGAATTCCTTTGGTACTTGCATGGTGCGCGGCATTTGGTAGCTTTTTCCTTGAATTTTCTGTGGTAAAAACATACCCAGTCACGTGAGCGGCTTCTGCTCCTCGATGTCGACCGCGGTCCACTGTACCTGGGTGCTGATCGGCTACTGTGCAGAGCTGCAACCACTGCTGTCAACTTCTCGATCTTTTCTTCTAATGCATTAATTTTCGAAGGATGGTTTGGTGCTTTCTCGGCTACTCCTGCCACGCTGCTAAAATCGCTCACCTCCAGGATCTTGTCGGCCATGGACGACAAAGACTCCAGGTCGTCCTTGCTCGCTGACAATATGGCGCGCACCTGGACCGGTAGCCGGTTTAGCCACAGCGATCGCAGCAAGGAGTCGGTGGTGCTCTGGCCCCCCAGATGCCTCATCTCGTTTAGGAGTTGCGATGGCCGCTTGTCTCCTAATGCCACTTCGTTGAGTAGCTTGGCGATTTTTGCTTCGTCGGAGTCCGAATATCGCTTCAGTAGACATTTTTTTAGATTATCATACTTGCCAGACTCAGGAGGATTTAGTACCGCGTCCCTAACTTGTTGGAGCACTCTTCCATTTATCGCACCCACTACGTGGTTAAACCTAGTGCTGTCTGTTATTATGCCGCATGTAGAAAATTGTGCTTCCACCTGCGCGAACCAGATTTCCGGTGACTCTTCCCAAAACGGCGGTGTCTTAAGTGATATACGAGATACTTCTCCGTTCTGCGTGATGTCCGCCTTGCTGGGACCAGAGCCCTCTTCGTCAACCATCGTATGCTCGGTGCTAGCTTATTTAATCACGTTTCCTCCGGTTCTGACTACCTCTACAACAGTCCCCGCGAAGGAAGGTATTTATTTTAGAGAACGAACTGTATTTCCGACCGCGACGAATGGATTCGGAAGGCTATACCCTTTAAACCATGTGTTTATGTTGTTTTAGAAGACCTTAGTATCCCTGAAATATTATTCGCCTTTACGTTACGTGCCACTTTCTGACTCTGCGATCTATCCCCCCACTTGAAAAAATGAGTTGAAGCGAATTGTAAGCTATACTAGTTATTTATGACTTGTTTACAAAAGTTATTTGTTATCCAGTTCCCCCGATAGTATTTGCTGTTCATTTGGCCCGTTTACGAAATGACATTTGCCCTTGTAGTGCCAATTTCGCTTCCAGGGTTAATTAATAAAAACGATTTGTTGCTTTCACTTTATTTATTTTAAGACTTTTGCTGGTATCTTTCAGCCAGACAAAATGAAGACGTAAAAACTACCGCCGACGACACCGAGTATATAAGCGTGTTGTTTTTGTTTCGCACCCAGTTCTTTGAGGCTGCTTAATTTTTCATTTGATTCCTGCTCGCGTTAAAAATTTATGTCTCCGAACATAAATGTAGTAATCGTGACGTTCAGTTGCACGCGCTATTACTTTAACATTTAACTTATGTTCCTTCACTTCCTATATTTATTTAATTTTCCATAAAAAATCGTTCCTTAATACTAATAAATTTGTAAAATAATCCATTTATTAAGATGTATAACGAAATAAAAAACGAAGTTTAATTATATATATTATTAATAACTCACTTCATGTCGTCTATAGAATAACCCACTTCATATCTTATTTTATTTTTTTAGTAAAAGAAATTACACTTTGTCTCCATCTATTTATTACTTGTTACTTTCCACTATGGGATTTATTTCTTGCGCTTCCTTTTTTTAAAAGAATTGTATAGTTACATTTGACGAAAATATAAGTTTAACCGCTAGTCGCGTTACCCGCGTTTAAAATCGTTCGGACTATTTACTTTATTTTTTTGCACGTTCGAGAGATCAAACCGGTTTACTTTAATTATTCAATTCGTTGACACTGCTATTACGGTGTCTTTCCATATACCGCTTCGCTATTCACACCCTTACATTTCTATGTACTTACAGTTTCCTTTTGTAAATTCTTACTGTTAATTTTAACGGTTTTTTAATGCTGTTTTCCGCCTTGTTCCTGCTGTGCTCATTACGCTTTAGTCCCGCTATGCTCGTTACATTCGATTTTTCTTTTTTAACACTTCCAATTTTAATTATTTTGCCTAAAAAATAAATAAAGTGGGTTTTACTCTATGGGGCCCTTTTTTTGTGTTAACTATAATCTGAACTTTACTTAACTTAACTACTTGTGAAAAAATGATGTCCTCGTGGTCGTTGCTTGTACTTCTGCGTGCAGCGTACGACGTTCCTTGATGAAACCTTGGCGTGGACGCTGTATCCTGGTGAATCCTCCGTTTTGGTAGATTTCTTTTAATTTTTATGGTGTCGGTTTCCTTAATTCCGTGTCTTCTTTCGCTGTCCTTTGTTATTTTTTTCTTTTAGCCGCTCGTAATCTCAAAATCCGGTAACATGTTTCCTCCCTTGTTGGTCTGATTTCGCTGAGCCACGTGCACTCAATTCTTACACTTATATCCCAAAAACAAATTTTTTTTTTATATCTTTATAATATATAACTTATATTTCGGGGTCATCACTGTGGGACTTTGTGATTGAGGCACGATTTTAACTCGCGAACCAAAAAACAATCTTAAACTCAATTATGTACTTTATTCAATTATTTGACTTTGAAACATTTTATCGACTGGGCGGCACGGACAACGATCGAGTGAAGACCGACTATTTTTTCCATCTCTTTATCATCGATCGCTGTGATAACGGCACAGCGGAAATATTTCCTGACCGGTATTCGGATCCATGGTTTTTTAGAGTAACCATGGATCAGCAGCTCACTCGATCGTAGTCGCCACACATCTATCAGTTCGACAAACAATCGACATCTTTTTGTATTAATGCGTTTTTTTATATACTCTAGAAATCTCTGTAAAAAGACATATAAATAAAAGATAAATAGCTCACTTCAAACCTTATTTATAATTTGAATGATCTTACTACATATTACTCACAAACATTTATATCTTTTCAATTAAAATGTACGGATACATTCATTTACACACTGACGTTTCGTTGTTACCTAGCTGAACTTATCGTAATCCTCACTGAAGGTGCGTCACAAGAATACATTAAGTTTATGGCAAACATAATTTTAATTTGGTACATTTCATGTGTTCAATATTTGGTTATTAGTTCAACCTCTACATTTAACGGCGAATAGAATTACAGAACGGTATCTTACATAAATTTGCATGATTATACAATTAAAATGTAATACTAACCTATAGAGAAGCAATATAATACAAAAATATGGAATTTACAACAGTGGCAACGATTGTGTACAAACAAGAAAGAGATGTATCAAAAGTATTAGGGGCCATACACTTGGACAAGGGTCTTGACACGCCCAGCGGGAAACATAAGGCTTCAACTTGCGTTCTGTAAATACTCCTGGTAATCCGTGGAAGCATTACTTTAGGAAACCCACTTTATTTCTTTTTTTACATTGATGTCCTAGGGAGGTAAGGTATAAGCCAGCTTTATCTTACCACTGCATTACTGGTAAGGCAAAAATATGCACTAGCTTTGCTTACCTCTACATTACTGGTAAGGTAAGGCAGAGGGCAATTGCTTACTTTCAACTTACCCTTGCCTTCCTTAAGAAGCAGACGTTGCCTACTGCTTACTTTTGCATTACAGATTACTTTCAAGGAAGGCTTACCCTATACCTTTCTACCGGAAGCATTACCTAATTTCCCGCTGGGCGTGGTCAAAAATATAGTAGTCGTTGAACAACTGACTTATAGAAATAGTCCAGCGACCGCTATACAGGGATGGCAATGCACACCACAAAGGTGTATTGCACCTACACTGAAAACAAATAGAGGCTGCTACTGTTTCTCAATGTGCAGTAGCTATACCGAATGGTAGTAAAGCAAGTTTCCCGGACCTTGTCTCAGTGACTGGGTCGAATTCGGTGCACACTGCGACTCCGTACAAAGAAAAATACTTTCGATCCAATTACGAACGCGATGAAAGTTTTCCATTCGTGAGAATACATACATACATATTGGCATGTTATCACTGGAATAGTTGCCATTTTAATATTAATTATGTTATATCTGCTTGTATCTACAAAATTATGTACAAAATACTGTTAAGTGAAGTATTTTGTGCAATACGGAAATACAAAATTTACTTGGAAATGCAGGGATAGATTGAATTTAATAAACACTTTTTTGCCATTTGGAAATCACAGGGATTTTGCATAGATTCCATGAAGATTTTATTTTGAAGATTCTACGCAAATCATACCAACTTATTCCAAGGATTCTACTGGGGTTTCAGTATATACTGTCAAGATTTTACGTAGATTATACATAGAATATGTAACGGCAGGCACATTCCTTTAGGAATTACTACCTTGGGGTAGCCACTTTGGAAAAAAGTGATTAATTTTTTTGGAAAATTTGGAAAGCCATGAGAAAAAAAATAAGAGAAAATTTTTGAAAAATTTTTTTGTGAGGGAGTCAGTGAGTTTTGGGAAAGCGAAAAAGGCAGTTTTTTTAGTTTGAAAATCGAGGAAAAAATGTATTTTGAAACTCGGGAAAAGAATTTTTAGTTTTTTTTAAATCTTCTGAATGTCTGAATAGTATAAAAGTTTAAGTTAATTGAGAAACAGTTTTTTTCAAAAAAAAAAAAAAAAAAACAACAATTTCTTTTGAAAATTGGAAGAAAAGTTGTGAGAGTCTGAACTGAGAAGACATAGACGAATGACCTGGCAGTATTCGGAGGATGCGTTATCTGCACCCTGCACACACGTTCCAGGAAACAGATCAAGAAATTACATAAATCTGAGGTTGAATCCAATGGAGTTATACCAATAGTTGATGAAGAGAGGTAATTTGTGTCGTACATGATTCTGGAAGTTATACAAAAAAATATAGCTGGCTGGACGGATTTTTTTTGAAACACTTCAATCATTTGTTAACGGCTATGCATTAGCTAAAGCTAAATGCGCTAGCTCTGTTAAAGACTTTTCAATCCGGCAGGTGGTAAAAGGTTACCAACCATTGACGACCTTCGGAGGAAGAAAGGAATCAATTTTGCAAGAAGCGCTTGTGTTAGTACTAAGGAGGACCAGAACGGGGGATGAATAATTTGGTAGTTTAACAACTACATGCTCTGAGGTAGCATAATTGCATTGTTTTTGCATGGTTTTTGGTTGCTTGTCCTACTAATTATAAATAGATTTTGACACTTATTTACTTACATGTATATTAAACATATTTACGTTTTTTTAAAGCAACTTAATAGCACCCTCCATTAACCAGTATGCGTTGGATTGTACACTTTTGAAAATGCATGTGGTTATTGGAACGCAAAATACATTTTCTAATTTTTTGTTGATTGATATTAATTGTGATCCCTTTACAATAATAATTGAGTTTTATTATATTATTTTAATCTAATAATTTTGTGTGTAAAATCCTTCAATCAGAACTTATAAAATTTTTGTTAGGCACTGTTATCTAACACATTGATATTTGATATATTATATTGTGGTGGTTTAGTTGATTTTTACTCTTTTTTATGTGGCCACCTAAGTAATACCGTTACTTCTTTTAAGGCGTATTGTTGTTTGTAAAGAAAAAACATAGGCGACTTGGTACCAGGGCGCGTCGGTTTTTCTCGAGTTTTTTTTGGTCTCTAATTGATGTGTCTAGAACTGTAATTGATGATTGAATCATCTATAATTTATATAATTAGTAAAAATTAAAGAACACACTTTTCTAACTGTATTTATTAAACAACTCCGTTATGTTATGTTATAATTAAATTGTTAGAGTTAAAGGACAATCTCGTGTTTGATTTTGTTTTGAATTTAATTTACAATAATTGGTTGAATATGATGGATTAAGGACACCGTTTTTGGCTTAGCAGCGGGGATGCATTTCGCCCCGGAATTCGTTTTCAGGTCGTCAGTGTAAATACCCAGCGTCCGCTCGGATGTGGGACGCTCACGTGCAGGTAAGTGGTGGTGCACAGATGTAGGTGGTACCTCTGGGGTCTCACTACCCCACGACCCTCCGGCGAGCCAGCTTTTCTTTGGAGTCCCGAGGTATCGCCTGGATAATTTTTGAATGTTGGAGATGGATTATTTTGAGTAACGATATTGTCTAAATTTTTTGTTTTTTTGGTGTGGGAATGTGAGGTTGACTTCTTCGGCCAACCAACCTTGGATTCCCATTACAAATATTCGGACTAATTTTCATATGATTCATATCTGGATCCTGACAGTTTTGAAGTTTAATCTATACGTAATTCATGAAAGAAGTTGTAAAATATCTATACAGGATCCATACAGATTATGACCTTAACTAGTTGGGATGTGGGTTCGACCCTTTCGGTCCACACGATCAACTTCCCAGTATGATGGATGTTGAATATATGATTGGATATTTTAATAATAAATTCACAATAGTCAATATAGAATATATCTATAATACCGAGAATTTGTCACAATTGTTTATCAATATTTTCGCTTAAATGTCAAACTAAATGTGCGCACTTACAAGATTAGGATGACGAAAATGTATATAAAATTGATGTATTAATGTTTTTCGGCACGTCAATGACGTCGATATAGTTTTTAGTTCGCGCGGTATCGTGCAGGTACAAAAATCACTTAAGTCATTTAACCAAAAAATCGCTGGACCGAATATTATAAAAATCTTTTCAGATTATATTGTCGCTAATACGCTTCGAACGGCACCTCAAGTAAGTCAATATCTTTCGCGGTTCGGGCGATATCATGCAGGTACAAAAATCACTTACGTCGCTTAAACAAAAAAACGGCTAGACCGAATTTCATGAAAATCTTTTCAGATCATATTTCGGTTAATACGCTTCGAACGACACCTCAACGAAGTCGATATCAGTTTTGGTTCTCGCGATATCATGCAGGGAAAAATGACCACATCCGTACGCACATACACACACACATACTTCCTCCCAATTTTTTGCTTAAAATGCTCCTGGGACCTTGAAAGATGAAAATACGTTGAAATTTTCGATTTCGATTTTCGGACCGATTACAATAACTTCCTATACTGGGAAGTTAAAAAGACTTTGATTCTTTATTAATGAGATTGACATACAAGCTATTAAGTCTGTTTGACAGTATTCGGAATCCGCTATTTAGGGGGGAACGATTTTTTATTGTATCTGCTGATTTTTTCCTTTGATTAAGTAATTTTACTCAATTGAAGAACTTGATTTCTGCGCCCGAACCACGGGAATGGAACTGAACCAAATGAACCTAGATGAAAGTTACTGGATATCTTCACTCAATATTTCAATTCATTATTTGCAAATTTAATTACATTGAATTAGATAGTGCAATTCTATAATCCGAAAGTAAGGACAAATCGGATCTAACAGGAAAAATTGAATTTCAACATAATTGAGCACTTGAAAAAAAGCATTTTTAATTCTACCCCGCCGCTCTGGTTTTCAAGTTTTTCGTTTGCTCATATCTCGATAACAAAAAATCCGCAAATGAGATTTCAAGTGGAGGTTATTTCCACAATTTAAGAGGACTTGTTTAAGCTCTAAATGGTTACGAAATATAAATATTTAATGTTAACGATCGCCAGCTTCACAAGTTTGCATATGCAAGTCGGAAAGGGAATTGTACTGAATGGGGGCGCTGCATGGTCCAACCTTGTACAGTGGCTTGAAGGACAGCGTGGCAGAAGGGCTGCCGTGTTTAGGATGTTAACACAACATATCTATGTGTATCGCTCATATCCTTATGAAATTTGCAGACATCTCAGAGACCTGCGATTTGTGTTTATTCCGATTAAGTGATTGGTTGGTTAAGCTTATGTGCAGGCCCGTCCTGAATATGGCGGGTCCAATTAAAGGCATCGGGACATCTGCCACACTGTTCCTTCACCTATTGTACGGCCTTGCGAAGTTTATCTTGCTCTAGAAGACCAGTGCACTCAGTGTACCGTTTTGGTAAAGCAGCTGCTTTTTTTGGCTCAGCGGGTGCGTCGAATACAGATTTTGAAGTGCTCGGATTTACTTCTAGCGATGGCTTTGTTCAAAGTTTTCCCCGCTTCCTTATATCTCTTAAGGAGTATGCGCCCTCTTGCATTCGTTTGTCGACTGCCCCATTCGACAGCCCAAGCATTGAAATCACCCGCTAATATTACCGGGTGATGGCGACTCGCGTCGGCGGCTAACCTTTCCAACATCGACTCGTACTCGTCTAGTGTCAGGCTTGGCGCCGCATAGCAGCTGTAGACGTGTATTTCGCCTACTTTTGCCCGCGTGAAGCCATTCTCTGGGCTTCTCATGGTATCTTCCATGGCTCGGCTCCCGCACGTCCATATCGCTGACGTGCCGCTGCTATCATTTATCCAGACGCCGCTGTGCAGGTTTCTATACTGCTTGCAAACGATTGCGACGTCGATTTTCTCCTCATAGACTGTCTGTGCCAGCAGATCTTGTGCCGCTGACAGTGGTTCAGGTTAATCTGCATGAACCTTATCTTCGCTTGCTTTTCAGTGCCTCCTTGTACGCCGGACATCTACTACCTCCGGTCACGTGCCCACTATCCCTGCCCTCTACCTCCCTACAAATTCGGCATTTGGCAGCTTGGTCACACTCCTTTACTTTGTGACCCTCTTTTCCGCAGCCTCGGCACAGCCTTCCTCTATCCTGGCTGCTGCTGCAGTTTCTCGCTATGTGACCGAACTTGATGCATTTGAAGCACGGTTTAAGCGATACCCGCTCTCGCATTCGGCATACAACCCAGCCGACTCGAACTTTACCTGCTGCGATAGCATTTTACGCAGCTTCAACAGGCAGGCTTATAAACGCCGTCTGAGTGCCCCCCACGACTCTCTTAGCCTGAGGACATCCTTTTCCTCGACCGTCAGGCCTAGCTGGGTCCTCAGTGCTTCGCACACCTCTTCCTTGGTTGTGATCTCGTCCAAGTCTCTACACTCGATCACTACCGTATTTGTACTGGCTCTCACCTCGGCCACCCCGTTAATCGATGCTTTCACCTTCTGCTCTAAGTCCCCGGTTTTAGCATCTCCCCTCTTTAGCAGACATACGTTAACCATTACAAACATGACGAAATTTTCAAACTTTAGTTCAGAACTGTTTGAACGGCGGATTGTTTTGTAGTCCGGGAGCCGACGTAACAAAAAAGTCAAACATTTGATCATTTTAGGTACTGATGTAAAACGATTAAAAATAATGTTTTAAGAATGAAATGGACGGTCAGCTGCCCAAATTGGTGGCGGAAGGAACAGCAAAGGGAGCGAAACTTGTTAAAAAAATTTAAAAAAAAACATATGATCATTATTTATTTTATATTGTAGTCAAAGATTATCGATGAAAGTATTAGGAAAAAACAGTCAGCTGGGCTAACTGCGGGTATTTCGTTGTCAGCTGATCGCTCAAACGCGTAAAATTTTTTTTTTTTAAATTTGATCATTTACAAATTTTTTTATTATGTTACTTTGATCATTCTTATGTTCAAAAATCGTAATCAGCTGCCCCTTTGTTAAGAAATTAACCGTCAGCTGGCCGCCTCAAGGTCAAATTGCCGTTTGCATTTTCCGAGGCGTGCTTGGCCTTTATAGCTTAAGCTGACGGGGTTTCTACTCACAAACGGTCAGCTCATCGTGTTTTTTCTCAATTTTATAAATTTTTTTAAAAAACTGTTTTACTTACAGGAATGATCAACCATTTTTTTTTAATTTATAGCATATTGTTTCTTACTAAAAAGTGAATCTTCACCTTATTATTAATGTAAAAAAATATTACATTGAAAGTAAACTTGCAGGATTAAAACACTAATATTTTTAGTCATTATTTTTATAGAAATTATGAAATTATGAAATCTTTTTAACACAGATAGAAATTTTTGTTTTGTTTTTTAAATGTAATTTACATAACGTTATATTAATTTTCCTCTTCTCCGGTTAATTCAGGCTCAGAACTATTAGTCCGGGAGCCGACGTAACAAAAAAGTCAAATATTTGATCATTTTAGGTACTGATGTAAAACGATTAAAAATAATGTTTTAAGAATAAAATGGATGGTCAGCTGGCCAAAGAGGTGGCGGAAGGAACAGCAAAGGGAGCGAAACTTGTTAAAAAAAAATTTAAAAAAAAAATATGATCATTATTTATTTTATATTGTAGTCAAAGATTATCGATAAAAGTATTAGGAAAAAACAGTCACCTGAGCCAACTGCGGGTATTTCGTCGTCAGCTGATCGCTCAAACGCGTAAAATTTTTTTTTTTAAAAAGCATTTGATCATTAAAATTTTTTTTATTATGTTACTTTGATCATTCTAATGTTCAAAAATCACGATCAGCTGCCCGTTTGTTAAGGAATTAACCGTCAGCTGGCCGAAAAAAAATTGCAACACTCCGTAGCAACGGAACGGCGATATCAACAGCTGCTTTGCGGCAAATTCATACCGGCCTTAGCTTCCTATCAAGCCGATTGTTAGAAGTGTTTATTTATTCGCGATAAATTTTTGCAAGGCATCAACAAGTGATCAAGTACACTAGTCGGGCTTTACTGGATTATATCGAAGACGCAGCGAACCGCTGGAATCTCCCGGAAGTTCAATTGAACGTTATAGTCGAATAAAAGCATTTTCATTAGCTACTTTTATTTTACATTATTAATCCATTTTTGTATGTTTCACTGATACTGATCTTGCAACAAAAGAATAAAAAAATAATCGCTGTCACATGTTAGTACGAAAACATTTATAACGATAGCAATGACACTTTGCAAAAATTGAATTTTGGAAAAAAATGCACGTGTTTAATTATTTCATGCTATTAACGATTCATCTTGACTAATCCATATCACTTCTTTTTGTAATAAGTGAGTTTTAAACTGTCCCAATAAATAATTTCCGCGCCCACGAACTTCTAATTCACATTTTTAATGTTTTTTGGTGGGATTATACATTTACGGTAATAGATATTGGTTCTTATGGCAGCCAGAGTGATGAGGGTCCTGGCAGCGTCTCCTTTTGACAAAGCCACATAAGATGGGGACCTTGCAGCGTTGCACTTTCCCGCGGACTCCCAGCTCATTAAGAGCACGTTGATCTTCCCACATTATTTTGTGGGAGATGCTGCTTTCCCTCTACGCAAAATACATATGTATAATGCGACCTTTTCCAGGTCATAACTTACAAGAGGAAAAGGAGTACTTCAATAAATGATTGTCGAGAGCACGCAATACCATCGAAAATTCGTTCGCAATATTAACGGCTCGGTGAAGGATTCTGAGTTTATTTAAAATAGATTGCTTGTGTTGGCTGCATATGTAAGACGCAATAATTTAATTTTGCTAAATAATAAAATAAAATAAATGGTTAAAAAAATTTTTTAAAAAAAATTCTTTACATTAACTAAAAAATGTACTGAAAAGTAAAAAATAAAAAATATTTTAAAGAAAGCGTGAAATTTCAATTTTAACGAAAAAGTTAATTAAAAGAATGGCGCATTTTTCATCAAAAATTGAAAATATAACTGTAAATCGCGTGAGATTTACAATAACCCTCAATTTTTTGGTTTGTTAATTTCAAATTCTAACAAAATTTTTTGATGAAAAATGCGCCATTCTTTTAATTAACTTTTTCATTAAAATTGAAATTTCACGCTTTCTTTAAAATATTTTTTATTTTTTACTTTTCAGTACATTTTTTAGTTAATGTAAAGAATTTTTTTTAAAAAATTTTTTTAACCATTTATTTTATTTTCTACTTTTTAGTTTATTATATGTATTCCGCCATTTTATGATGGCAATTCTATTAGATTTAAAATTACGTCACACAGTTTACTGTATTCATTTGATACCCATGTCGTGGGCTCGGTGGAACATAATTGCAAAAACGGCCGCCATCTCGGAACCGTCTTCTTGATTTTTTTACAAAAAGGTCAGATTGCATTTAGTACTTATACATGATGAGTTGAACTCAAGTTGAACCCAAGTCTAACTACATGTAAACGGGAGTCGAGTTGGGTTAAGGTTGACTGAACTCGACTCAGCTCTGCTACCTGGGTTTAGTTGAAATTATGCATACGGACATGAGTTCAGTATTTGAGTAGTTGAATTTAGTTGACAGCAGTATCTCTGTGTTTGTTTGTGATTTTTTGTAACGTGTATTGCTTCTTTATTATCAACTCACCCTTAACTCAACTATTCATCTCATCATTCATACACATTAACCACCCGAACTACGAGTGTGTGCAAAATTGGTGGTTGATCGGTTATATTTTCTACTTTTTAGTCTATTATAAGCTTTCCGCAATTTAGTGTTGGCCGCCATTTTGAATTTGGAATGACGCCACATAGCTTATTGTGTCCTACCTGTCATATCCTTTCATTTGATACCCATGTCAGAGGGACGCGGAGCACAATTTTAAAAATCGGGCGCCATTTTGGATCCGCCATCTTGATATTTTTACAAAATGGCCAGATTGCATTGTCATCCAAACTAAACGTGTATGCAAAATTTCAGCTCTATCCGAAATCGGGAAGTGGGTCAAATTTAACTTCCAAGATTTGACGACAAACAGTGTAAGTGTTGGCCGCCATTTTGAATTTGGAATGACGCCACATAGCTTATTGTGTTCTACCTGTCATATCCTTTCATTTAATACCCATGTCAGAGGGCCGCGGAGCACAATTTCAAAAATCGGGCGCCATTTTGGAACCGCCATCTTGATATTTTTACAAAATGGCCAGATTGCATTGTCATCCAAACTAAACGTGTATGCAAAATTTCAGCTCTATCCGAACCCGGGAAGTGGGTCAAATTTAACTTCCAAGATTTGACGACAAACAGTGTAAGTGTTGGCCGCCATTTTGAATTTGGAATGACACCACATAGCTTATTGTGTTCTACCTGTCATATCCTTTCATTTGATACCCATGTCAGAGGGCCGCGGAGCACAATTTCAAAAATCGGGCGCCATTTTGGAACCGCCATCTTGATATTTTTACAAAATGGCCAGATTGAATTGTCACCCAAACTAAACGTGTATGCAAAATTTCAGCTCTATCCGAAACCGGGAAGTGGGTCAAATTTAACTTCCAAGATTTGACGACAAACAGTGCAAGTGTTGGCCGCCATTTTGAATTTAGAATGACGCCACATAGCTTATTGTGTTCTACCTGTCATATCCTTTCATTTGATACCCATGTCAGAGGGCCGCGGAGCACAATTTCAAAAATCGGGCGCCATTTTGGAACCGCCATCATGATATTTTTACAAAATGGCCAGATTGCATTGTCATCTAAACTAAACGTGTATGCAAAATTTCAGCTCTATCCGAAACCGGGAAGTGGGTCAAATTTAACTTCCAAGATTTGACGACAAACAGTGTAAGTGTTGTCCGCCATTTTGAATTTGGAATGACGCCACATAGCTTATTGTGTTCTACCTGTCATATCCTTTCATTTGATACCCATTTCAAAGGGCCGCGGAGCACAATTTCAAAAATCGGGCGCCATTTTGGAACCGCCATCTTGATATTTTTACAAAATGGCCAGATTGCATTGTTATCCAAACTAAACGTGTATGCAAAATTTCAGCTCTATCCGAAACCGGGAAGTGGGTCAAATTTAACTTCCAAGATTTGACGACAAACAGTGTGAGTAAAATAAAAGCGGGCGCCATTTTGGAACCGCTATCTTGATATTTTTACAAAATGGCCAGATTGCATTGTCATCCAAACTAAACGTGTATGCAAAATTTCAGCTCTATCCGAAACCGGGAAGTGGGTCAAATTTAACTTCCAAGATTTGACGACAAACAGTGCAAGTTAAATAAAAGAATTTAAAAAGGCTATGGACAAGAAGCTATAATGCAGAAAAACAGCGTGAGCTTCATGGGTTTTGTAATAAAATTTTTAAAGTTAATAAAAAAGAAGATGAAAGGGAAAAGAATTACTAGAATGGGAATTACACAGTTATCTATTGCTAAATCTGCTCAAAAATTGTTTAACAAAAAGGGCACCCCGAAAACCAATAGCTGCAGAATGTCGTTTTGTAATGACTTTGATGTGAGTATTTCTAAAAATGATTTACGAATAACTGTTTAAGGTTGGGTTACAGCCCGAAAAATTATTTTGGAAACTTGCGAGATGATGTGGGATCAATTACGAGAGATATATCTTGCGCCACCTAACAAAGATGAGTGAAGGCAGATAGCAACTGATTTTTATTCCGTGAGTGATCTACCGCATTGTGTAGATGGCAAACACATTTGAATAAAATGTCCTCCAAATGCAGGATCTGTGTGTTAATTATAAAAAATATCATAGCATTATTGTGTTAGCAGCTTGCGACAGCAATTACTGTCTTACAGCTGTTGATATTGCAGCACACGGGGGCAAAGCGATGGTGGTGTATTGAAAGAATCCTCATTACTGCATAAGACCATTGAAATGCCGGAATACGAAAATATGCCTAAGTCGGGGATGCAGCTTTTCCTCTAAGAACCAATATATGAGCCCTTTTTCTGGAAGTTCTTTATCAGCAAGCGAACGTATTTTTAATAAAACTTTGTCCAAAGCCCGTGTTACAATAGAAAATGCATTTGGTTGGAGGGTTTTACTCAATATAAATTCCTTATCGCAGAATGCTGAAAGAATTGTTAAAGCTGCCGTTGTACTGCATAATTTTGTGAAAATGCACGATGGGGAATATTGTCCTCCAGAATATGTGGAAAGTTTTTGCGGTAACAACATAATTGATTGGGATTATGGAGAAAGGAAGTTCGATCTTTGCAAACATGTAGACTTTTTACAAGATTTAATGCTCCAAGAACTGCTTACGCTATCCGTAATACGTTAAAGGAATATATGGCCGAAGCTAGAATATTAAGGCAAACATGCTAAAATTGTATAAATAAAACACTGGTTTGAACTAACATAAAGGTTATTTATTTCACTTAACTTCCGTTAAAAAAAAAACTAGTTGGGATGTGGGTTTGACCCCTTCGGTCCACACGATTAACTTCCCAGTATGATAAACGAAGATGGAATAAACTGACTTCTTACAAAATAGTTATACGTTTAGCACTAAGGGAAAATTGGCTAGTATCAGAACTGATGACAAAACAATCCTGAGAGAAGCTAGATGAAATAACTATAATAGTGGTAAATAAACAAGATTTTTCTAGAGAATTTGTTTTTCCTGAACGTTAGCAAACAAATATTTCCTCCGTATTTCGTTCGCTGCACTAAAGCGGGTGTTCAAATAGGGCTGAAGCGCCATTGACGAAGCGAATGACTTCATTTGGAAATTCGAAAGCTTTCCGGAGATATTAGCAAAAACTGTAACTGTTAAGTACTTGTCAGACTTGACCAAAAAGAACCAATTTTGCGGTAACTACTGGAAATCCCGGGATGAACCGCAATTTTCTGAAACTGTATCACGCGTAGAAAACAATTCCCCAACTGCTAATCCAAGGTTTGAAAAATTCGTGCTGTTTGTAAAGGGTAACGAAATTTTTGCACGATTTTTAAAGGTTGTGGGATTTTGACAAGGGATGTTTTGTTCGAAGGCTATCGCTGTGCAGAACCCAAAAAAGATCACCTCGTTTAGAACGGGTCTCTTTCCATCGAGCTTATGAGATATTAGCAAAACTTGTCAATTTAAGGTCAGCTTTTCTATTTAAACAAAAAAAGGCCCGACCGAATATTATGAAATTTTTTTCAGAGCATTTCTTCGTTAATATTCTTTTTTCGGCACCTCAATGAAGTCGATATAGTTTTTAGTTTGCGCGGTATCGTGCAGGTAAAAAAATCATAAACGTAGTTTAAACAAAAAAAATATGAGTGTGCTTAAGACCACACTTGAGAAGTAAAACTTTTATGCCCAACGGCTAGTAATATGCAATAGATATAGTGGAAAGTCTGTCGGATCTATAGTACGCTTGAGAAAATTCAGGACAACGACAGATGCAGGAAGAATAATGACGAATCTACTGACGGACTTGATACAAATACTATTTGAAAATATTTATGAATTCCTATTTACATTAAAACCTAAAAGTAACCGAGTAAAAATAATTTTTATTGTATAATTTTCTTAAAAGCATACACGCGGTGCACCTAGTACGTATAGCATATAAGTGCGCATCCCACACGGGTATGCACGCTTCCGCCACAGGCATGGATACTACCGCCACAGGCACGAAAATCTAAACATTCGCCTCATGGAAGTAAGCTGGTGACATATGCAAGCGTACAGAGGTTCATAAAATTGCATGGTTTTTTCCGTCCCGGCTTTCACACATAGCCCGAAAATCTAAGTAACGAGTGCATGCAAGGTGCATGTGTTTGTTGTGCATACTTGTGTATGCTATTTCGAATGCGGCATTATAGAAAAAGTTAAAAGTAGTCCGACCTTTGCGTGGCATGCATTCCATTCGTGGAACATTCCGTCAGGTCGCATTTGAATACACACACTTCTATATTATTTATCAACGAATTGAACGCATGTACGCTTGGATATGTCACCAGCTGTATGCATGATCCGCTCCCGCTACATTCATGATCATTAATAATTGCATCCGCATCGGCATAGACTATTCCAAACCCAGGTATTGTTTTACCAAGCAGTCCGCCAACCACATACATGAAGCTTCACCTACGCGAACGGGAGCCAGTCTACTTGAGTATGGTATTGGCACCCTTTATGGCCACCTAGCCAATTACCTGATTACTTCGTCCCATACAATTTAGGGAGCCAATTAATTTTAAAGGGAGCAAAAAGATATGCAACCTTTTTTCAAATTCTTCTTTCTATGCGTAGTTGAAAATAATTTATTTTAGCTGATTAAACCGAATTTGAAGCATAAAGTTGAGAAAACATTTTTTTCAAACCTTTATATTTTCAGTCAATGTAGGGATAGTTTCAGCCCTTTACTATTATCCCTTATCGTAAAATTTGCTTTGTTATAAATCAACCACTTTTGAATATAATGTTGCAAAAAATGTATTTTATTAGATTGTTTTTGATTATAACTAAAATTATCGCGGAAACACTTAAAAAGGGGAATTTTTAAGCATATTTAAAGGTGACATCCATATTTTAAGACTGTGGGACCCCGATTTTCGTAATCAGCGACCCAAAAAACATATCAGGAACGGTTTTCACAACAGTGTAATGTTTTGACATAAACGATTCGTCGATTTGTGCAAGTTAAAAAAAATTGTAATTTAAAAAGGGGAAAGGTCCAGCACATCTCACCAAAGGGGAAGTGGGTGCCAATTTTAAACAACAGCACCTACCTCACACATTTAATTCACCACTCCCTTTTGGTATTCTAAGCACCCAAACCACCGCCGAAAATTCTTCTCGTATATGCCGCTTCCAACATGTCAGTGCCCCCGGCAAAAGCTCCGGCCAATGACCAAACCACAAGAAAAATCTGAAATAATTCACCTCTACAGAATGGTGAATTTGTATTCCTATAATGAGATAAAGCAAAGTCCGGGCGACAACGTAGCTAACATGCCAGAAAATTTATGCAGTAAGGCAGAGTGTATATTAGCTGTTGCATACACAGCCCCGAGTTTCTTCGTCTCTTGTACCCTTTCCTATCGTTATACGAAAGTTCTGACGATTTTTCATGTGTGAGAGCGTTACACGAATGAAATTGATTCACTCTCATGTAAATTTTTTTAAGCAAACGTCCCTAAAGAAGTTTTACTTCAAAAAAAACGGATCGACCGAATTTTATGAAAATCTTTCAGATCATATTTTGGTTACTACACTTGAACGGCACGTCAACTAAGTCGATATCTTTTATAGTTCGCGCGATATCGTGCAGGTACAAAAATCACTTATATGTCATTTAAACCAAAAAACCGCTCGACCGAATATTAGTATAATCTTTTCAGATTATATTGTCGCTAATACGCTTCGAACGGCACCTCAAGTAAGTCAATATCCACGAAAGATATGGGGGCGATATCGTGCAGGTACAAAAATCACTTACGCCGCTTAAACAAAAAAACGGGTCGACCGAATTTTATGAAAATCTTTTCAGATCATACTTCGGTTAATACGCTTCGAACGATACCTCAACGAAGTCGATATCTTTTTTGGTTCGCGCAATATCGTGCAGGAAAAAATAACCACATACGTACACACACACACATACCAAATTCCAAATTTTTGCTTAAAATGCTCCTGGGACTTTGAAAGATAAAAATACGTTGAAAATTTCGATTTCGATTTTCGGACCGATTACAATAACTTCCTATACTGGGAAATTAATAAATAAAAAATACTTTCTATTCACATACTAACCAATTTCATTGCACGATTTTGTCCCGAAGCAGCTGAAATACCTGTATTTGGAATTCTATGGATTGCCCTGTACTTAAATTTGCTTCCTCCAGTTGGACGCGAAGGCTCTCACAAAATGTTGCTTCCTTTGTGTCGCTCTTATTTAAATCAGTCTGCATACAGCGCATTAATTTTAATAGCTCCTCATTGCTTTTTTTAATAAGAAGGTCATCCACCAAACTTTTCCACTTTTCCTGCTGACTGGGACAGCACTTGTCCCTGATGAAGAGCCTTCATTGGAGCTTATACATACCTAGTAAAGTGTCAACTGTTTCTACTGAGCGAAGTATCAACTGCTTCTAGTCCATCACCCGCTTCATACACGCATTAATATTAATGGCTTCACATATTTCATCTTCGCATTCCTCAAAGTTAAAATGCTCTATACTACAAATCAACATACTTGATAAAATTAAATTAACGGTCGTATTAAAACTACTACATTCAAAGCAGATTCGTCACAGCGTGTGTTCTAGAACATGTCAACATTATGTGCTTTGTTACAATGACTATATTATTATAAATATTTACCTTCAACATGGCTACAATCATTTAATAGCAAAGTCTACTTCATATGAAACTTTCAAGAAATTGGCAAGCAATGCGAAGCAGTTTTTTAGAAATGAGCCTAAGACAAGGTAGTATAGTGTAGTGCAGTGCAAGGCAGTGCAGTTAATGTGAGTTGCCACATTCAGTTACACAAAGTTTAAATGTCACGACGCAGTGCTGCACTGCCCTGCTTTTCAATGTAGTTTAGGCTTTATGACTGCTTTTAGAATAGCGTGGTTAATCTACGATTTTCTATACTTTTAGAAAATTTTAATCTGGTTCCTGGACAATTTTGTTCTTATACGTCAGAATTGTTTCCCGGTTTTATTTACCGCATGGTAATGTTAAGTTAGGTTAGATATTAACTGAGCTGTTGGTTTGAAAACTTGCACCAACAGATAGGCCCATTGTGATACCATGGTGACCCCACTTCAACCAGATGTTAAAGCGTCATTTATTCGCTAAAACATCTTGAGGAAGTAATGAATCTTCTAAGTTGCGGGATCCCATACTTCGAGATTTTCGGTCCGCCTGAGATCATAACAAGGCCACGTTAATTTGGCCAAGGTGTATTTATTAAGAAACCTCCAATGATTCTTCGCTTGTGGTATTGTTTTCTGTTCGCTTCGGAGTTTAAAAGTGGCCCAAGGGATACTAACCCTTTCCTTACCTGGAAGGAGGGAGGCGGTCGTGGCTTCCCTAATCAGTTCGTCAGCTATACAATTTCTTTGTATATTTCGGTAACCGGGCGGGCACCCATACGAGGTGAGCTCTGAACTGTCAAACCATCTCGTTAAGAGATCTGTCATACTAAGAACCGCACGGTAAAGCCAGGAATTGTTAATGACAAAATAGTATTCACTGGCGCTAAATCTATAAATGATATTACTGATTGTCTAAAGCTTATATATCCGATTCTGCCAAGCTTCCGGAACTATATTTTTTTTTGACGTTACTGGATCAAGTTAGATTTTAGTTTATTTTTAATATTGCGTTCTTATGCTGTTAGTCCAGTCAATGCAAGGAAAAGACGGCCAAAGCTGGAAATCCTGCCAAACAGCACCAATTTGCACCAAAATTTGGATTTGGGTTCTACTTACCCTCTACTTCAAAGTTGCCAATGTGCCTAGGGTTGCTTTTTATTTTTTGAGGGTGTAAATTACCCCTATTCGAAAAAAGTTGTAGAATTGTAGATTCAAGCGTTTAATCGATAGAAATTATCATTGCATCATGAATTATTAGTTGCAACCTTTATGAAAACAACCCGTATAAAATCAACCCCTATAAAAACAACCCCTACTGATTAAAATTTGAAATAAAAAATAGGAAAAATAAAAATTTTATATACATATTATGGATCTTACTTTAGAAAATCAAAAAACATAATTAAAAATCATTTTCTTCTTCATTTTCACTCCTTTCTAAGTCTGCCTTATCCTTCCCCCTCGTTTTCTCTTGATCTATAAGTGGGGTACTATTCGGACAATTGTCTCCGCTGCTTAAACAAGTTGAATTGCAGAAGAGTCCCACTCTTCGCCAAACTAGTGAAGAGCAAACGCAAGAAAAATTATTAATCTAGTCTTGTTCTTGTTCAGTCTGCTTGTTCTTGTTCTTGCAAGTATAACTAAGTCTTGTTCTTGGTCTTGCAAAATGTGCAAGAACAACAAGCCTGCAAGAACAAGACAATTGTTGCTCATCACTACGCTAACCGCAGGTTGAACCACAACCCTTTTTGCAGCTGCGAAAAATCACTTTTGTGTGTGCGCATGCGTCTGTGTCTCACAATGTATGAAAAGATGAAGAAATCTTCTAAAATACACGTGTTTTGATAACTGTAAAAATTGGTATTTTTACCATTACTCGCTTAGTTTTTGGGCTATTAGTTCAATAAAAAACAATTTTGTAGATTTTTTCAAGAGCTATAAGGTGCTATAAATAAATTTTTTTTGAAGCTCGGAACGTTACTATTTACGAACAAAGCAAACTTATGCTACGTGCTAAATTCTGGCCACGAAAATGCCGGCAACTCAACGGTCGGGGTGGGCTCACGTGTTCTACTCGTAGGGGCGCCACGTGGTTATTGTGGTCCACGAACCGGACAGAAAAAAAACAACAACAATAAAAAAAGGAAAACGCAGTTTTGACACGATAAAATAATTTGAGATTTGTTTATTAAATAATTATGGAACCAATAATAATAAAACAAAATTAATAGGTATCAAAAATACTAAATACTAATAATAAAACAAAGTTAATAGTTATCAAAAATACTAAAAGAACACTAAAAGAAATGCATAAGAGGTACTTAACTTTTACGCCGGACTCCACCGATGACCCTTTCCTTTGTTCGCCTCCAGTGTGCTCGTTGAACTTTCTACTTTTCACTCTTCACCTTTCACTATCTATAAGTTTCTAAAACTGCCGAACCGCTCCAGGGGCGCGGTTTTTATTGGGAAATGCCCTCTATTTTCTATTTTCTATTTTCTATTTTTCAGCGCACATTCCAATCGGTTACGAAATATTATTAATAATAATAATTTTTGTTTTTTTTTTTCCAAAAAGTGCGCTGGAACTCGGCATTCCCTTTTCCTCCTCCGGAAAAATTCTCAAGGCTCGGGCTCGCCTGTAACATGAAATTAAAAATGGGGCTTGACAGCCTTCGGCCACATTTTTGGAAATTCCGGGGTAGATCTTTAATTTAGAATTATTACTAGTTGGAGCACGCCCTGTGTGCTGGTCAGGCTAGTTCGAACATTTAATTTGTCCGGAGTGTGAAGTTCTGGTAGGGAATCTCAATCACAGGGGAAGAGGTTAGGATCATCGAAGGAGCCGTGCGGCGTATTACAATTAGTCTTCCAATCTATGGTAAGTCCTTAATCCTAGTTCCTATTTATAATTATAAATTTATTATGTATTCATCTGTCCTTTGGGTTGAGTTTTTAGGAGCAGCCGTCGTGATGGGGTTGATACGGAACCGTTTGCTGTAGCCTCGGTCAGTTCCCTAACAGCGGAGCTTTAATCCGATTTATTTTAAAAACGAAAGCCTCTCGGACGCCCGTGATCTTCACCTGCAATAAAATAGGCTCAGCAGTTTCATTTTCTAAGGACACACAGACGGCACGAACAGATAAGTTGTCCCTACTTATCTTAACTTTCATATCTAATTTTTGTTTTATTTTTAGGTCATAACACACCTCCCCTTCTTTCGAGAGATTTCGCACGAAATCTCTGAGTAAAACCGCCTTCCCTGTAACTCCCTATAACTTACCCTAACCCAATCCTTAAACTAACTTCATACTGCATAACATTACTAATCTCAATTCTATCTCCTTCATATACTTATTTCCAATTGTGAGTCCACGTAATATTGACTAGTGATAACTTCAAATTCATAAAAATCCAAATTTCAATTTCATACAATAAAACTAATCCTAACTTCCTATTCACATAATACTAATGATTCCTCCTAATTCCAATTCACAACTACGTTAACATCACCTTAAATATCATTTACCATAATTCAATCGTAATTTCCCATACTTTCTAACCTGGTGGAGTGGAATGCTCATAAGGCTTCAGGTCTTTTGCGTGCCACGTTCCGGCGTTCTTGCCTCCCTGAGCTTTCAAGTGGTACGTCCATGGCGACAATACCTTTGCTACCGTGAATGGTCCAATGTACTTCGGAGCTAACTTTGCGCTGAAGTATTGAACAGCGTCGGATAATACGTAGTTCTTCCGCCAAACTAAGTCGTTCGCATAAAACCTCTGATCCCTCCTCCTGAGGTTACAGTCATGTCTGGCGACTTCCGCTGCCTTATTCAATCTCTCGCTGACATCTTCCAGTGCTTTTGCACGTGTTTCCCCCGATCCTCCTGTTGAGCTAACACTTGTTTCTCGTCGCCGTGTGTTGTCATCTCTCTCCCAAAGTTGATGAAGTAGGGCGTTAGTTTTGTTCCTTCGCGAGTCGCCATGCGGATGGCACATCCTACCTTGGCCAAATATGAGTCCCATACACGATGGTTGTCCGCCACGTAGGCGCGGAGCGTAGGCTTGATGTTCTGGTTCATACGCTCAGAGGCGTTCGCTTGGGGGTGGTAAAATGCAGTGTAGTTGATGGTTACACCGTACTCCTCATTGAGGGCCTTAAATACTCCCGACTTGAACTGTTGGCCGTTGTCACAAACTAATAACTTAGGTACCCCATAGATCAGGAAAACATGTTCTTCTAGGATACGACAAATGGGAGGGGCAATGGCAGATCGCAACGGGAAAACTAAAGGGAACTTAAAATAATCAACAACGGTCAGAATGTATTTATTTCTACGGGTGGAACGAGGTAGGGGGCTATAAGGTCTATGCAAATACATTCCCAAGGTCGCTTTCCCACTACCCTCGGCGACATCAGCCCGCTAACCTTCTTGCGCTCTGGCTTGGTTGACTGGCAGACTATACAACGCTTAACATAAGTCAAGACATCACTCTTCATCTTCGGCCAGTAAACTCGTTGCGCAAGCCGATCGTAAGTCTTCCTGACTCCCCCATGTCCCGCCGTTGGGGCATCATGTGCCTCCAGCATGGCCTTCTTCCGTTATGGTTTTGCAATAACTCTCTTCCAGCTGGCTTCTTCTCCGACCAGCTCCGGATATTTCGTTCGTACATATTTCCACAGGTTTCCGTCTTCATACTTCCAGTTTGGTAAACGTCTTGGATCCTCTCTTGACTGACCATCCGCTCGTACCATTTGTCTGTCTTAGAAACTTACTCATTGATACACTCTACGATGGGGACTGACCTTGATAGCAGATCTGGCAGTAAATGCTTCTTGCCTTTTTTGTGGATGATCTCGAAATCATATGTTGGAGCCTAATCGCCCACTTGGCCAAACGTCCTGTAGGATCCTTTAGGTTACATACCATACCAGGGATGCGTGGTCCGTTACTACCCTGGTTCCTTCGATGTAGGGTCGCAACTTTTCGATAGCCCAAAGCACTGCCAAACACTCGCGTACCGTGGTAGAGTAATTGCGTTCCGGGCGACTTAATGACCTACTGAGGTAGGCAATAGTAGTCTTGACCATCGATGTGTTGGGTAAGAACGGCTCCGAGTCCGTAACCTGAGGCGTCCGTGTGGATAATGAATGGATGTTCAAAGTTTGGGCAGGTTAAAATGGGTGCGCTCACCAGTCCATCTTTAGCTTTCTGGAAGGCTGAGTCCGAATGGCATCCTATTAAACTGGAACAGTCCTCTACCTGGGATGGTGAAGGCCGTATACTGCGTAGATTTCTCCGCCATGGGCACCTGCCAGAACGCGGACTTAATATCTAACGACGATAGGTACCGCGCGTCACGTAGTTTATCGAGAGTGGCTGACACAAATAGTAGGGGATAAGCGTCCTTCTTGGTTACCTTGATCAATTTCCGGAAGTCCACGCAAAATCGATACTTCCCATCCTTCTTTTTGACTAAGACTACCGGTGAAGACCAAGCACTATTAGATGGTTCTACTACCCCTGCGTTCAGCATTTCATCCAGCTGCTCGTTGATTATCTTCTGCATTGCGGGTGACACGGGATAGTAACGCTGCTTAATGGGAGTCGCTTCGGTTTCGATGGTGTGTTCCACCCTGTTGGTGCGACCTAATTTGGTCCCCATCTTAGCCTTTGTCTCGTCGACTACTCCTTCCAACTCTCCTTGCTGCTCCGGTGATAGCTTTGATTTACCTTCCAACGCGTTCACGTGTATCTCCGTCTCTACATCGCCGAACCGCCACCTATCGTCCGTAAAGTCTGTCAGGACAGGATGCGCATTTCCCTCCAAAAATCGATCCCTAGTATCAAGTAGTGTGGTAGTTCCGGAATTATCAAGACCTCCTTCACCTTTACCTTACCTTCCAATGCCATTGGGATGGTTACGACGCCTATAATCTCAACAGGTGTCCCATTTGCCAACCTTTCTGATCTCGTTTCCGCCTTGACCGTCAAATCCATCCGTTTAAATTTTTCCCAGCCTGGTCCGCCTATGACAGTCTTCGTCGCCCCTGAGTCTAGCAGCGCACGGAATGTTACCCCGAAAACTTCCACCCTAAGATCTAACATCGTTCTAACTGGTATCGAAAAGGTAATCCATGAATATGTACTCTTCTTCTCCATCTGCTATCGACGACGACTCGTTGCTCTTACCATATTCCACGGCGCCACTGGGACTACCCGACCCGCCCCTTAGGCTCGAGCTCCCTGGTCGTTTCCCGATTCCGGTCTGTGCTGTTGAAACATCTCCTTCCCTGGCATTGTCTCGCCAGATGCCCTGTCCGACCGCACCTAAAACACTTCCTTCCAGTTGCCGCACTATTATTATTCCAATGCAGGGACGCAATTCCTGGCGCTCCACTCGCCACATATGCCAGGTCTGGTTCCAATAAGGTGTGATTACGCCTTGACGGAGGCGGAATAAAGCCTTTTGCTGAGGCCCTGACGGCTTCGAGTTGACGTCCCAGCTGTACCAAACGGTTTAGGGAGTCCACTTCCATCAGTCCAATTTGAGTCTGATAAAAGGGGTGGATGTTCCTCTTTAAGATCTTCATCTGTTGGTCCTCGGAAAGGGGGTCGCTCAGCCGGGAGGACGGGCGGCGGTTGGAATTCTTTCCTTAACTCCCTGACCAGGTCGTATGAATGGCATGAGTCCTTGTACGCCCTGTACCAGATCAATGCTCGGTCACTGAACAAGTCCAGGGCGGCACGATACAGCGGCCATTTCACTAACTCTTTCCAAGAATGAATGCACCGATTGCCGCTGTTCTCCTGAAAATCGAATGCCCCATTTATGAATCTGCGCTTGCGCTCTATGGCTCGTCATCACTGTGGCTGGAATAAACAGCTCCGCGGCAGCATCTGAAGAGTCGTCTTCGTCATTCTCCCCGTCCGCCTTAATTTGGAGCGAACCTAAAAGCACAATTAATTCCGCTCTGATATCTGATACCGGTTTTCTCCTTCATCTGGTCTTCGTTTTCCGCTTGCATTCGATTCATCCTTGCGCCCACTCGATCTTCGTAAACAGTTCTTTGTACTCACTGAAATCTGTCTGTAAGTCATCCTCATATGAAAAGGGGTACGGTTCTAATAGGGTAGGGTCAAACTCTTTTTCCACCATCCACGCTGCCTCATATCGTCCACTTTCCCAATGGGCAGCCCCCTGATGGCCATCTCATATCCTAATTCCTCTTGATTTAACCGATTAATTTCCATATTCGATGCTCTTCCAAGTTTCGCCAATAAAAAAAAAAAAAACGACCAGTACGTACGACAAAGTCGATCTCCAATAATGCCCTCGAAATCCACAGAAAACAAAGTAAAAAAAATTGGGTGACTAGGTCAGGAGCTAACAATACTCGATGAATTCTTTTTTTGCCAGTGCTAACAACTGGAAAATACTACACGGGTGAACTCCGATTGATATTACTAATGAATCCCTCTCCTCTCCAGAGAACCCTAATTCTCCTCAATTCACTCTCATTGAGGTTTATCGTAATCCATTGATGTAATCGCCGGTACTATCATACGATCAGTGTTGACCGTGTGCGCGTAAGTGGACCTCGTGTGAAGTGAAAAGGTCACAAAAAAAATATTTCTACAAAATTATGGCCAAAATTAAATTACAAGAAAGTGAAAGTGAATATAATCAAAAAAAAAAGAAAATGCTGAAAAAAAAGTATTAAGTGTAGGAAAATTTAAAAAAAATTAAAGTTTATTTAAAAAAAAATATGGTGAAAAATATCAAATCAGTGGAAAAAAATCTAGAGTGGAGACGTGGAAAAAAAATTTTAAAAGAAAGTATAAATTCTGGGATAAAATTATGGACGGAGGCATAAACAATGGTAAGTAACCGTACAAATAATTATATTCGTTTTTTTAACGCACGAGGTCCCTTATCAACTTGTTTCACGACAACCATATTCTCTCGCTACACTTGTTTCACCCGGGTATTTTGCAACGTGCTGCTAAATCTCGCGCAACTCATTCAGAGCAACATTCACTACGTTCATTCGCCTTGAGATCACCGCCCTTTGACTGAGTGAATTTTAATTCACTATAGGAGTGGCGATAATTTTCCCCAAAATGTCGGAATTTTTTTGTGAAACATTTAACAGATTTATTATTATTACTTTTGTTCTACCTGAACGTCAAAAACAACTTTCCAAAATTTGACGTTTTGGCTGAAAACAACAAAAAACGAAATAACCAAAATTTAAGAACAGAATAGCACACGTTGGGCGCCAAAATGTTACGTGCTAAATTTTGGCCACGAAAATGCCAGCAACTCAATGGTCAGGGTGGGCTCACTTGTGCTACTCGTAGGGGCGCCACGTGGTTATTGTGATAATAATTTGAGATTTGTTTATTAAATAATTATGGAACCAATAATAATAAAACAAAATTAATAGGTATCAAAAATACTAAATACTAATAATAAAATACTAATAATAAAACAAAATTAATAGTTATCAAACGGGCATATCTTATGGTGCATCCACACTACGCGGACTTAGGTCATACGCGCTTTTGCCTCTTTTTTTCATATAGAGTTTAATGCCTTTTTTTGCGATATTTTTAATGGCAAAGGCAGTACAGCCAAACTGCGCGGACCAAAGGCTGTGCTTAAAAAGGTACATTGTACATCTACACAATACGGGCTTTTCAAAAGCGCGTATGTTTTTTCAAACAAAAATTGATTTGTTTTCTCGATTTGCTCAAGATTCAGAACTCATGCGAGCTTTTGTCAGAGGCCGTACGGCGAAAAGCGCGTAGGATCTAAGTCCGCGTAGTGTGGACGGCCCATTACTCAAACTTTATCGTACAGAAAAAGTAAAAAAACAAAAGTTTTAGAAAAAACTCTACAATTTTTTCACTCTACCAAATTTTGCGTATCTTCCATAGTTTTTGAGTTATTTTTAAAGAAAGACATTTTTTTCCAAACTAGCAAAAAAGCTGTCTTCACTTCAAGCTCAAATTTTTCAAAAACTAAATACTGTAAACCGGCCAAACTTATAGAGCATATTACAAGTGCACAAGTAAAGTAAATTGTAACGTGGTAACAATCATTTTCAATTGGGGTGGTAATTAGGGGGTGATATTCACAATTTTTTGCCGCCAAAAAAATAAGAACCAATTTTGTTTTTGTCATAACTCGCTTAATTTCGATATTAGGAACTTCCATAAAAAAAACAAAATAAAGGTTTTTCTAAGCACTTCAAAAAAGTTCTATAAGTTTTCCCCGAAAAATGCATTTGTTTAATCACGGACTTTCAATTGCTCAAACAGAACAATTAATCGTTCGTAATTAATACCCACCGTGTTAATGCTGAAATAAAAATATTCCACTTTGGATGGGTAGTAAAAATGATAAAACGTGCCAGTTAGTGTATCAAGCTTGTCTTTATTTCATTAAAAATATGTGTTAAAACGACAATAAAACGTATAATAATTTTAAGAAAATATAAATGTATTGGGAAAAAAAATTGCTCCAACGTGGTCTCACGCGCTTGTAGTGGATTAGAAATTATGCAGACGTCGTCAGCCAGCAACCAGAAAACGTATACAAAAATCCGTATGACCTCTTGGGCATGAATTTCCTTAACGTTTCTGGTATACCGAACTCGATGCACGTACTGTACCTTAAAGTTGCAGATGATATAGAAACAGGTATAACCGTGACGGAATCTCCTGTTTCACTACTATCTGTTTGTTGGAAATTATTAATTAAAAATTTTAGATATCTGTTGCAGATGTTAAAAAACACTCATGGCCCAATTGGCATTTAGTGCTTTCTTACTATCTGTATTGTTTTCTAGAGCACCTGAGATCACGTTGGCACTAAATGCATACCATGATCGCGTGTCTGAAGCTGGAACAAGAGAGAGGCTGAGCCTTGTAAAGGCGCTGTTTATATAACTCTTTTGGCGGAAGTACTACACCGTCATTTTGTATAATTTCATAATCTTCATGTAATTTTTATATATATGCCTTCTACTGGCATAATTCACTTTTTAAAAAATTATTCTTTATTTTTCATTCATTTTTTATCAATAAATTCTCCATTATTTACATTTTTTTATATTTTGTTATTTTGTTTTTAGTATCAAAATTATTTTTAGTACAAAATGGCTATGGGAAATCGCATCGTCCATTTTTTCGAAAATATCGCTTTCTCTTTCATTTCCTCCTTCTTTTTACCTCTCGCTCTCTCTTATTATTCATATGGGAAAATTTATTTATTTTCATAACTTTTAATTCGGTTAAAATCTCGCCATTCTAGTACCACCATTACAATCTACGTCAAATTCTACATCGATTTGATATGTAATATCATGTCTGTCGGTGAAGTTTGACGTTTACGCGAAATGGACACTTTCGCGAAATCGCGGTCATTAATTTCGCGGCATTCACCTGAATTGCGTAAATTCAGGGACGCGTTTTGTGTTTTTGTGAATAACCAGTGGTTGTGTTAGGTGGTGGTGCAAAAACTTTGTGTAAGTTCGTGTTATTTTTGTTATATTTTATAAACACGAAAAAATCGGGTTATGTTTGTTTATGTTCTTATAACATAAGTTTTGCCTATGTTTTGCCTCGTTATGTGCAACATAAGGTGGACTATGTGTTCTTTGTTCGTTTTTGTATCAATATGTTGCATGTGATGTGGTTTATTTATGTTATTTGTCCTCTTTTTTACGTATTTTAAGAATTGACATTTGTTGTTGTTGTTTTATGTGTAATTTTTATGTTCTACTTTGGGGCTCATCGCCCTTGAGTTTTTATGTTTATATGGGCAAAGGATAACTCATATTAATATAAATTCATACAGTTCCCTGTTAATATTATTTATTCAATTTCAGGTACAGGTATTTAATAATGATTTGTAATTTCTTTTAGGTTTTAAAGTTCAGGTGAGTATTTATGTATCTTGCTCATGTTTTTTTCATAATTATTAATGGTTTTTTTTTATTGCAGATTCCTCATCAATTTAGCTTATTTCTAATAGTATATTTTAGTTCATAATGTTAATTTATTTAAGTTCTTCGTTTGTATTTATGTATATTTGTTTTATATTTAAGTAATTATAGTTCTTAATTTAAGTTATTTGTTTATATTTAAGTATTTGTAGTTCTTAATTTAAGTTATTTGTTTATATTTAAGTATTTGTAGTTCTTAATTCAGTTATTTATTTATATATATTTAGAATGTATGTTTTTAATTGTCTTGTCTTTATGTAGTATTTAGTTTTTTATCTTTAAATACATTAATTTATTTTTCAGTATTTAGTTGTCTATTTTTTTTTTTTTTTTTTTATTCTAGTTATTTTTCTTATTTGTTTTTTTGATTATCTGTGCTGAACATACTCCGCCCCGTTGAACGGTCACGTTCAAAATTGTTCATCTTGCTGATGCCACGTTTATGGTGGTGATGGAACACCACTCGTCCGTCGGCCTTTACTTGAAGGCGCACTTGGTAGCGATCTGGCAAATTGATCGTTTTCTCCTTCTTCTTGGTTTGGCGTACACTGTGGAAGTCTATGCGCTGAAGTACGCTCCTTGGAAGATACAGGCTCTCCCCCTCGCGGGTGATGAATCGCTGAAAACAATTGTGCGCTCGGGACTCCAATTCCGTGAGGGTTGTGGTAGGTCTCAGTTTTTCTAAATTATAGGTGAATCTGCCATTGACGATGGCAGGTTTTTCTAATATAGGTACGACTGGCCTTCCCTTGTCGAAGCTGGGGCGTGGACATGTCATCTTTGGAGTTGATGAAGCTGGAGGTGACGGGCTGGAAAAGTCCGTCATGATTTCGCAGTCCAAATCCAAAAATGGGCTGCCTGGTGATTGTAAAAAGCTGTCCTCAACTGCGGCCAGGTCTTCTTCCGTGTAATCGTATTGGGATGTCTGCAAGGAACTTTAATGTTAGGGACACGATTGTCAAGGCAATGGTGGGGCAAGACTGCACGGTGGAGTTACGGAACAACACATTAAACAAAACAACACACACGATGACGCTCCTTCCTGGAGTTAATGCTTCGGTTCGGGCATTGAATCGTCGATGGGTATACGGCAAATTTTTGTGATGGGTCGTTGGAACACATTATCTTTAGTGCGTAGTTGCACTACACGTGTTAAGCCATCGTAACCTGGAAAAACCTTTTCGACTATTGCAAGAGGCCAATGTGTTGGAGCCATGGTTTCCTGTTTAACGAGAACTAGGTCTCCAATCTGAATATTCACTTGTTCCAGCTGCCATTTTGGTCTGTGCTGAAGCTGATTTAAATAGTCTTTGGTCCATTTGTCCCAAAATCTTTTAACTGCGCCTTGTAGACGTTGCCATCGTCCAGAAAATGATATGGTTTCGTTGTGCGGTGGCTCGGGCACGGCATTAAGCGCTTGTCCGATTAAAAAATGGCCAGGTGTTAATACAAATGGGTCGTCAGGGTCATTTCGCACGTAACAAAGTGGTCGAGAATTTAGACACGCTTCCACCTGTGTCAAGATAGTGGTATATTCTTCAAAGGTATAAGTCTCCTTTCCCAATGTTCTTCGTAGATGGTGTTTGACGGATTTAACTCCTGCTTCCCAGAGGCCTCCGAAATGTGGGGCGGCTGGCGGATTGAAGTGCCACGTGACTTGATCCGAAGCAAGGTATCGCGCAGTTTCTGGGCTGGCTTGGTCTATTGCTTGTCTTAACTCTCTGTCAAGTATGGTTTTAGCTCCCATGAAGTTGCTGCCACAATCAGAGTAAATATTTTTGCATAATCCTCTTCTAGCCACGAATCTTTTAAAGGCCGCTATGAATGCCGGAGTAGATAAATCTGACACAAGCTCTAAGTGTATCGCCCGTGTAGCTAAGCAGACTATGACACATATATATGCCTTTTGGAGTTTGGCATTCCGAATCGTAGACGTTTTAATGGTAATTGGACCGGCATAATCAATTCCGATGTTTGTGAACGGCTTCGAGATGGTGACTCTAGGTGTTGGTAGCTGTCCCATGAGTTGTGTCATGGTTTCTCCTCGGTATCTTATGCACGTAACGCATTTTCGAATTTCACTAGTAATAACTCTCCTGGCATCCAAGATCCAATACTTAAGACGACTGGTGGCTAACACAAGTGAAGTACCTCCATGGAGTGTTCCTAGATGTATCTGCCTTATGATTAGCCTTGTTACCAGGTGCCTTTGGGGTAGAATGATAGGATGCTTTGCATTGTATGATATTGTGGCGTTAACTAGCCGTCCACCTACTCGCAGTATGTTATTATTGTCCATAAATGGGGATAATTTATATAGGCGACTGTTAGCGGATAATAGTTTCTTGTTTTGTAGATTGTTGTATTCTAGCGGGAATTCTGCTTGTTGTACTAGCCGTAATATTACTCTTTCTGATTCTGCCCATTCAACTGATGATAAGTAATTTAGTCGTTTAGTCTTGGTATTACGACAATTATACGCAAAGCGTAGTATGAGCGCAATGATGGATGTGAGCCGTGTCATATTAGAGTATCGGAGTAAAATGCTATCATCCACTTGCGCGAGAAAGTTAATTACAGTTGACTTTTTTGCTTCTAAATTGGTTTGTTCACTTGTAGATTTCGTTTTAGGCCACTCCCTTGGGTCATTGATTAACCAACTCGGTCCATGCCACCACAGTTGCGAGGTTAGTAATTTGGATACTGGTACACCCCTGGAAGCTAAATCTGCTGGATTGTCGCTAGTTGGGATATGCCTCCACTGATCGTGTCGAATGACTTCCTGTATTTCCACTACCCGATTGGCTACGTATGTCTTCCATTTAGACGGGTGTTCTCGAATCCATTGAAGAGCTATCGTTGAGTCTGTCCACGCAAATGTTGGTAGGTGGCACAATTGCATGTTTTCCATTGTGTTTTTCAACAATCTGGCTAAAATGACTGCACCATTTAGTTCCAGCCTAGGGATAGTGATTGGTTTGGTAGGGGCGACCCTAGTTTTTGATGTGAGTAGTATTGACGTGATTGGTCCGCTGTTTGACTCTACCCTCAAGTACACAACGGCCGCGTAGGCTCTGGCAGATGCATCGCAAAATCCGTGTATCTGCATGCTTGCCCGTTTTGAAAAATTAATCCACCTTGGGATTTGCAGAGTGTTGAGGTCCTGCAATTCTGCTTTGAATGTTTTCCATTGGTGTTCAATCTGGGTTGGTACTTCCTGATCCCATGAAAAACCGGTCATCCATAAGGATTGCATTAATACCTTAGCGTTGATGATCACTGGTGCCAGCCATCCTAGTGGATCGTATAATGATGCAGTGTCCGACAGAATATTTCTTTTTGTGGTTGTATGATGTTCCCGCAGTGGATTAATATTGAAGGTAAAGTAATCGGGTCCAGGATGCCATTTGATGCCTAATGTTTTGACTGACTCGTCCTTAGTGAGTTCCAAAGTAGGTTTCAGTTCCCGATCCTCCAAAGGTATAGTAGTTAGTAACTCTGGCTCATTGCTGGCCCATTTTCTCAGCTTGAATCCCCCTGCACTTGTAATGTTAAGTAGCTCGTTTTGCAGTATTTTGGCTTCTTGAATGTTGTCTGCGCCCGTTAGCAAGTCGTCTACGTAAAAATTAGTATAGATTGCTTCGGCCGCTAAGGGCCAGGTTCCCTTCTCGTCCTCAGCTAGCTGCTGTAAAGTGCGGATGGCTAAGAATGGAGCGCATGCTGTGCCAAAAGTCACTGTTTTCAATTTATAATCTTGCTGTTCCTTTGATTCGGGATGTTGCCACAAAATCCGCTGATATGTTTGGTGATCTGGATGAACTTCGATCATTCTGTACATTTTCTCAATGTCAGCATTCATGGCTATTCTAAACTTTCTCCAATTAAGCAAAGTAGAATAGAGTTTAGGCTGTAGTGTTGGCCCAGTTAAAAGTTGCTCATTTAGAGATTTTCCATTACTGGTTTTGGCGGAAGCATCAAAGACCACACGTAATTTTGTTGTTGTACTATCTTTAAAAACTGCATGGTGTGGTATATAGTAATGGGCTTCATTGTCCTTGGGAGGGCTTACCGGAACCATATGTCCCAGTTCGATGTATTCGTTCAAACATTTTCGGTACTCTTCCTCTAGTTGAGGTTTCTTGGTAAATTGTTGTTGAAGTGTGGTATATCTTTTTACTGCTTGGGTTCTTGAAGTCCCAAGTACTGGAAGCGTATTATTAATAAATGGAAGTGTAACTTGGTATCTTCCACTGGGAAGTCTTAGGTGAGTAGTTTCGAAGATTTGTTGGCATAAGTTATTATCTTCCGATAGCAATGTAGTTGTAGGTACTTCTTCTATTTCCCAAAAACGTTTGATTTGATTTTCTAGGCTAATATCTTGTGTTGTGGCGATGCATGTTGTAGTTTGGTTGCTAAACATAGATATTGGTCCCATTAGGATCCATCCAAATATCGTATTTATAGCGACTGGATCTATTTCAGCTCCACGTCGTATGCCGTCTCGCAAGATTGTTGTATAGATTCTTGCCCCTAGCAGCATGTCGATTCCTCCGGTTTTCCAAAAGGTTGGGTCTGCCAGTTGGAGATTTTGTAGGTGTTTCCACTTTGGTCTTCGAAGTATTCTTGCGGGCAATGGGTCGGTAATTGTATCAATCACTAGGAAGTTGTCAACGATTGGGCTAGGGGTTGCAGTCCTTCCCTCCAATGTGAGCTTCACTTGGTTCTGTGCAATACCTGCTTGACTTGTGTTTAAGCCTGTAATTTGTATATTTGTATAATTGGTTTTAGCACCTAGTCGCTTGCATGCGGCTGTAGTTATGAACGATGACTCTGAGCCAGGGTCAACGAGGCATC
Source organism: Thereva unica (assembly GCA_949987705.1). Lineage (NCBI taxonomy): Eukaryota > Metazoa > Arthropoda > Insecta > Diptera > Therevidae > Thereva > Thereva unica. Next base: position 35,580,275 of record OX465284.1, on the reverse strand, counting down.
GTAAAATCTCCTTCTTGCCCTTATTTGCATGTACAACTACCAATGCGGTAGCTAGTAGGGCTTGATGGTTTTTTATCGCTAAAAAACTTTGTACCTTGGGTTTGGAGGTAGTGGTGGAGGATTGCATTTCCTCGTGTATCGTAGAATGGTTAGGTGCTACATCTCCTTGTAAATGATCTTCCTTGAGATCTAGTGATTCAGGTTTCTCTTGTTTTAAGGTGGTATGCAACGACGGAGAGTGACTTGGTGTGATTTCCCCGTGTGAGTAGTCCTCCTTGGATAATGATGATCCAGAAGTCTTTCGGTTAGTATTATATTGCAATGTCGGAGACTGGTTTGGGATGGTTGCTCCTTGTGAATAATTTTCCTTGGATGATGTCGATCCAGGGCTCTCTTGCTTAACGTCTTGATGTATCGTGGTATGGTGGCGCTGTTTGCATTTCCAGCATCTATATTTGCTGGGACAGTCCTTGGTGCTATGATGGCTTGCAAGGCAATTTAAGCAGTGGCCGTTTGTTTGTAAGATCCTCCGTCTTGCTTCAGGAGTCATGGCATGGTACTGCTTGCAAGTGGCCACGAAGTGCTTAGCATGGCATGCTGGGCAACAGTTTGCCTTTCTGGTATGATGTGCGTGTGACACCCTTTGAGGGGCTGATGGTCTAGCGTGCGATGGTGGCTTGGTGGTAATAGTATCCGCAATAGACGCGAGAATTCTCAGTCTTGTGTTTAGAAATGTCCGAAAGGTTGCAAGGCTCGGCAATGTTTGGGATGGTCCTAACTCTTCTTCCCATAACTTCAACGTGGCAAAAGGTAACTTTTGTACCAAGATGTAAATTAATATGGCGTCCCAAGAAGTTGTATCCACCTCTAAACTCTTAAGCTGTTGTAAACATTCAGCAGTGGTGTCGATGAGTACCTTAAGTGCATTTGCAGTTTCCGTCGCCAATTTAGGCATATTCAAAAACGTTTTTAGTTGGTGGTTGACTAGAATTCTTTTATTTTCGTATCGTTCGCGTAATTTGGCCCAAGCTGGTTCATAAGCATCGTTTGTAATTGGCACATGTCGTATAAGGGCCTCAGCATCGCCAGTCAAGCATTCTTTAAGATAATGAAGCTTCTGCACAGGTTGCAATTTTCGATTGTGATGGACTAGGGACACGAATATATCGTGAAAAGATCGCCACAAATCAAAGTTGCCATTATATTTAGGAAGACTTATCCTTGGCAATTGGATATCTTGCTGTGACGACGTCGTGACTATAGTTGGTGTGACAGGAGGCGGTAACATGGTACTTGGAGTTTGTCTCTTTAGCCCATCTACCAGTTCCCCCATATATTCATAGTATTTAATTTCTACGTCACTGTATTTATCGGACTCGAAATAATCCCCCACATTAGCGTTGGAATCTTGTAAAGTTGCGTCGTTAATCGCTATATCATTTGTTTGGAACTGCGTCCAAATTTTGTCTAGTCCCGCAATCCTTGATTCATAAAATCCCTGAGTTCGTTTTACTATGGCAGTTTTTTTGCAATTCTCAATGAATTTGTCCAATTGAAGCTGTAGGGTTTGCTGCTGGTTACATAATTGCTGTAGCGAAGTCATTTTACCGGCACGTAGGAAATTAGTACCCGAAATGAACTAAAAACAAGCTTGAGCACGCCGTACACGTATATCTCGGTGGAACCTCCAAATGTTTAATCACGGACTTTCAATTGCTCAAACAGAACAATTAATCGTTCGTAATTAATACCCACCGTGTTAATGCTGAAATAAAAATATTCCACTTTGGATGGGTAGTAAAAATGATAAAACGTGCCAGTTAGTGTATCAAGCTTGTCTTTATTTCATTAAAAATATGTGTTAAAACGACAATAAAACGTATAATAATTTTAAGAAAATATAAATGTATTGGGAAAAAAAATTGCTCCAACGTGGTCTCACGCGCTTGTAGTGGATTAGAAATTATGCAGACGTCGTCAGCCAGCAACCAGAAAACGTATACAAAAATCCGTATGACCTCTTGGGCATGAATTTCCTTAACGTTTCTGGTATACCGAACTCGATGCACGTACTGTACCTTAAAGTTGCAGATGATATAGAAACAGGTATAACCGTGACGGAATCTCCTGTTTCACTACTATCTGTTTGTTGGAAATTATTAATTAAAAATTTTAGATATCTGTTGCAGATGTTAAAAAACACTCATGGCCCAATTGGCATTTAGTGCTTTCTTACTATCTGTATTGTTTTCTAGAGCACCTGAGATCACGTTGGCACTAAATGCATACCATGATCGCGTGTCTGAAGCTGGAACAAGAGAGAGGCTGAGCCTTGTAAAGGCGCTGTTTATATAACTCTTTTGGCGGAAGTACTACACCGTCATTTTGTATAATTTCATAATCTTCATGTAATTTTTATATATATGCCTTCTACTGGCATAATTCACTTTTTAAAAAATTATTCTTTATTTTTCATTCATTTTTTATCAATAAATTCTCCATTATTTACATTTTTTTATATTTTGTTATTTTGTTTTTAGTATCAAAATTATTTTTAGTACAAAATGGCTATGGGAAATCGCATCGTCCATTTTTTCGAAAATATCGCTTTCTCTTTCATTTCCTCCTTCTTTTTACCTCTCGCTCTCTCTTATTATTCATATGGGAAAATTTATTTATTTTCATAACTTTTAATTCGGTTAAAATCTCGCCATTCTAGTACCACCATTACAATCTACGTCAAATTCTACATCGATTTGATATGTAATATCATGTCTGTCGGTGAAGTTTGACGTTTACGCGAAATGGACACTTTCGCGAAATCGCGGTCATTAATTTCGCGGCATTCACCTGAATTGCGTAAATTCAGGGACGCGTTTTGTGTTTTTGTGAATAACCAGTGGTTGTGTTAGGTGGTGGTGCAAAAACTTTGTGTAAGTTCGTGTTATTTTTGTTATATTTTATAAACACGAAAAAATCGGGTTATGTTTGTTTATGTTCTTATAACATAAGTTTTGCCTATGTTTTGCCTCGTTATGTGCAACATAAGGTGGACTATGTGTTCTTTGTTCGTTTTTGTATCAATATGTTGCATGTGATGTGGTTTATTTATGTTATTTGTCCTCTTTTTTACGTATTTTAAGAATTGACATTTGTTGTTGTTGTTTTATGTGTAATTTTTATGTTCTACTTTGGGGCTCATCGCCCTTGAGTTTTTATGTTTATATGGGCAAAGGATAACTCATATTAATATAAATTCATACAGTTCCCTGTTAATATTATTTATTCAATTTCAGGTACAGGTATTTAATAATGATTTGTAATTTCTTTTAGGTTTTAAAGTTCAGGTGAGTATTTATGTATCTTGCTCATGTTTTTTTCATAATTATTAATGGTTTTTTTTTATTGCAGATTCCTCATCAATTTAGCTTATTTCTAATAGTATATTTTAGTTCATAATGTTAATTTATTTAAGTTCTTCGTTTGTATTTATGTATATTTGTTTTATATTTAAGTAATTATAGTTCTTAATTTAAGTTATTTGTTTATATTTAAGTATTTGTAGTTCTTAATTTAAGTTATTTGTTTATATTTAAGTATTTGTAGTTCTTAATTCAGTTATTTATTTATATTTATTTAGAATGTATGTTTTTAATTGTCTTGTCTTTATGTAGTATTTAGTTTTTTATCTTTAAATACATTAATTTATTTTTCAGTATTTAGTTGTCTATTTTTTTTTTTTTTTTTATTCTAGTTATTTTTCTTATTTGTTTTTTTGATTATCTGTGCTGAACACATTGTTTTTGGGATATTTGACGTTGAAACTTACGATTTTGGCGTTTGCCGAAGAAGAACCAACCTTTAACAAGCTATTTCTCCGTTAGTATTATTTCTAGTGATATTTTGAACCTAGTATTTTTTTTATAAGCTACATTCTACTCTGAATGATATTTTCATAAAATACTTATTTTCAGAGTTATTCATGAAAAAACGTCTGAAAACGGTTTTTTTTGGTTAAAAAATTGACATTTCCACTCTCGAATAAGTCGAAAATATTGACTTTTAGTAAAAACTTTATATAACAAAACTTGCTTAGAATTAGTCAATCCATCCATTCCCATACTTATTTTTAAGGGAAAAAATCCAGCTGACCGTTTACCATTGAGAGAGTGAATCAGGGAGTTAAGGGTGTCAGGTTTAATGAATGGTGCAGGAAGGCTGTCACAACATGAGGATGACGTTCTGAAGTTCATCAGGGTGGAGGAAAGGTGAAGCTGAAGGGCCTCAACCGAACAGACAACATGCTCACGGTCCATAGGCGAGGAGAGGTTGCCAGAATTGAATTTATCGAAGGGGTGGGGGCATTTCCTGCCAATAATCCTATTAAGCACAGAAGAGGGACCCTCGCCTCCACAATGCAGTTAAGCAACATAATTTTATTAGGGCTAAAGTTAGGCTATTATGCCGATTGAGGTTCCTCTCTAGTTGTCGCTTAAGATTACGGCGCCAGTTTTTCCGGGTTAGGAATAAGCTCTGGATGTCAGACGGAAGGCGGTCCCTGAAGCCGGGAGACTTGAGGGGAGCAACCCTATCGAGGGAAGTATTGAAAGTATTGTTCAATAGAAGAATAGAAGCATCGATGTCCTCGTTAGACCTATTCCTCGAGGGCGAGGAAGAGAGGAAAGGAGAACTTGATTGAGGATACTACCCAACCGTTCCCAATCAACATTACTGAGATCTCGGTATTTGGGTGTAGTAACGAAGGTAGGTTGAAGGCAAGAGAAGGAGAGTTTCAGCTCGATGGCATAGTGATCGGAAAATGAGGGGGAGGAGTTACAACGATGGATGTCCATGTTCGGAGGTGCCTTAGAATGGCGATTCCTCGACAAGGACGGGAATTGACTATCTTCGTAGTCAATGTATCTTGAGTTCTCTGCCTGGATCTTACGTAACTCTTCACGATGAAGGAACGCCGGACAGCCTCGGAAGTTAGCCGGGTGACCGAAGGCGCGGCAGTTGACGCAATAGGGTTCTTCTGTTTTGTCGAGGTTCCGATCGCATTCACCGGGGGGGGGGATGAATGAAATGTCATTTTACACAGTTGTACTCACGATTGCAGTTAACCGCAGCGTGACCATGACGTTGGCAGTTCTTGCACTGGACCGGACCCTTCTCGTTAATTTTCTCCCAAGAAACTTGCTGGTAGAGAATGGTTCCTATCTGAGAGACTTTGTTGGGGTCAGTGATAGGGGAAAACTGGACAAGATAAAGATTGAGTGAGATCTCGTTTTTACGAGAGTAAGGCGTTGCGTAGCGCTTTACGCTAGTTACCTTGAGAAAAGGATAGTTAAGAGATAGGTCATTAAGAATTTCCTCCGGAAGGAATTCGGAATGAATTGCCCTGAGAACCAAGGATAGATGCCTATCATCGGGATGGGTAAATGTGTGACATTGATTATCTATAAGTAGATGCGCAATCATGGGACCTGCGAGGATGGCGGGTGTTGGTATTTGGCGGCGCTAGCGTCTGTTTTCTTTTTGCGGTTTGTTCTTTCGGTAAAACTTGCAAGATTTGGAAGCTTTGGTTTGGAGTTTCGATAATATATAATAAAAAAGCTGAGGGTTATCGATGATGGAAATAAAGTGGAAGTTGGAACATTAAAATGAAGTTGGCTGGGGCGCGGTGCCGTATACAAATTTGAGATATCGAATCTCATGATTTTTCAGTTTTCGGACTTTTTGATTTTATGAGACTTATTTGCATTAGTTAGCGAAAAGTCCATTTGCAACGCAAAGGAATGCGAGGGGGAGGGGTGTCGAAACACCGTTTCGAAACTATTTCTCTTCATTTTTTTTTGGTGGCTGATTATGAAAATCAGCAGGACATTTTAGGACTGCAATAAAATATGTTTGTCACCCTTATAAATATAAAATATACCCCTTTTTAAGGATAAGGATAATTATAATAATCAAATTAAATGCACTCTTTTTTATATTTATTTGCGTGGTTGATTTTTATTTAATCTAGCCGAATTATATCAAGCATTAAGGGGATAAAAACTAAAGGGAAGTAATATTTTAAAAATAAACTTTAGACAGCGTCTTTTTTCTATGTTTTGGGCAATTGTTGCTGCTACCGGATTGCAGGTTGGTTGCTTGGTATTGTTAAGAAGAAATAAGTCATTTTCAACCACCCCTAGATACAGGTTGTATTTGAAAAATGATTCAAATATTTTTATGTGTTTAAATTTTATTTTTGATGAAATAATATCAAAAATAAATTGGAAAATTTATTATAACCTCTTTTTCAATGCGGTGAATCCACCCTTGAATCAAATCAAAATCAAAAAAAAAACTTGAAAAATGTTGCACGATTTTTGAACAAATTTCCCAAAATAACTCTTGTACAACTAGTCCATTATTTAGTTTGTCATATCATGGTTAATTGTCTTGCAGTAAGATTAGTACAAGGGTGGAATAGGTTAACCATTATGATCGTTGGGAGGTGGAATTGACGAGCAATTCTGCGTTTGAATTCTGGGATGTTGTATGAGCTCGGAAATACTAACCGATTATTCCAGAATCCAGTTGTTCTTTTTAGAAACGAATTCCTATTTTGTAGAGTGCCCGAAAAGAAGGCTGCAGGTGGAAGGAGTGAGACGAGTTATCTAATTTGGTGCTGAGGGAATAAGATTGCCGTGCAGTCAGGAGAGGTTTATTTTGATGGTACTGAGATAGTGGCGATAGAATGTTGTATGTTTATCAAGTAATTTGTTGATCTACACAGGAAGCACCAAGATTTATTGATTGTCAGTTCGCCTTCGACGATAACTTCGGAAGTTTACGGGATAAAACTGATAAAAGTGTTTAAATATTCTCCGTTTTTACAAAGTAAAGACTTTGATTTTTTACATATAGGGTGTTAGTAATACTCTATTTACAAATTTTATAGCGCCAAACTATTAGGAGTCCTAGCATACGTGACAGACCCTGTACAAGCAGTTGCGGAAAAATTGTAAAGATGAGAGGATGAATATTAACAAAACCAGTTAATATTAAGTAAAGCCGGTTTATAGTACACTTCAGCCTGTCCCTGTTATGCTGTCTGTAAATTTTGGAAAGAAGGATTCAATTGTTTTACAGTTCCAGGATGATATATTTATGTGGATCTATCATTATAGCCAAGGTCCTAAATCCAAAGCAATGCCTGAATGCGAAAGGATCTTTTTGATTGAAAGCCGTGAATTATGCCTACTGGGGACACCACGATATAAAAACACGCGCCCTGTACTCGACCTCTTAGGTAGTGTGGAAGAGAGTGCACTAGACTTATTATATTTATAAAGCACTGGAGCCTGGTGCGTTATAAATTTTAAAATATTCTTTTGGAGTATAGTGCGACAGTTTAGCATGGAATGGTTTTACATAAAGAAAGATTTTACTTTTCCCATATCATTAAACATCAAATCTTAATGATGAGGCAAAATACTTCATTGCCTGGGATAGATACTATATGATAAAAACCTCTTCCATATGTAATTTAAAACTTTTTACTGAAATTTTCTCAGGCTCAACTTTTGGTCGAAAATAGAAAAATTTTTATATTCTGTACAAAGCAGAAATTCAAATCTGCGGCACCGTATTCCCCTGCAGACAAAAAAATATGATGTTGGGATTTTAAATAAAACACACTTTATTTATAATATTTAATGTATAATTTAGTTTTATTTTTATTGAAGAACTGCACTCTATGAACTACAGGAACCAAGTGAAGTTGGAACCTGTCAAAAGGTTAAAACACAAGGGGGATGGAGTTGCCAGGCTCATAATCCAACACTCCTCCTCAATTCCATTACCCTTGTATAAATCTAAAGTCCTAATTTAATATACAAATTTTCCAAAATATAAATTCCAAAATTCTAAATTACATATATTTTCTGATCTTCAAAATTTTAATTATATTATTCAGTTTCTATAGTAAATCGCATACCAATTTGTTCCATATGTGACTTCAATGCTGGTCCGGTTAGATTTTTCGTTAGGGCATCGGCAGGTAGTTCTTTTCCTAAGTAGGTCAGTTGAATGTCTCCTTTACTAATTGCTTCTTGCACGTAATGGTATTTTGGTTTGATGTGTCTTACTTTTCCCAGATTTCCATCTTTGTTAGCGATTCTTTGAGCTCCTTGATTGTCGTTTATCAGGGTGATAAATTTGGTTTCAATGCCAATTTCATTTAGTAAATTTTTAAAGTATACGGCATCGACTGTAGCTCTAGAGATTGCCACATATTCGGATTCACAAGATGATAGAGCTGTTGAGTCTTGCTTTCTAGATGTCCATAAGATGGGTCCTCCTCCTAGTATGAAAATGTATGCAGTTTGCGATTTTGCATCGTCGGAGTCTCCGCCGTAACTTGAATCGACGAAACCGTATAGAGGCTTATCAGTTTTCCTATACTGTAATGATACGTTTTGTGTACCTTTGAGATATCTGATGATACCCATTCCAGCGTCCCAATGTGCCTTCCTTGGGTCAGTGCAATACCGGGCTAAAAGATTAACTGGATATGCTATATCCGGTCTAGAAAATGTTGATAGATGTAGTAAACTTCCAATGAGTTCTCTATATTTTCTTTCATTAATTTTGGTTATTCCTGTTCCTTCCTTTGGTTCTTTGGACAATTTAACATTTTGAGGAATCGGTGCTCTAGTAGGTTTGCAATCTTCCATATCATATTTTTTTAACAAATGTTTGACATATCGACTTTGACTGACGACAATTCCATCTAGATGACGAGAAATTTCAAGGCCGACGCAATAGGTTGGAAATCCCATATCGCGAATTTCAAAATTTTTCGATAAAGTTTCCGTCAATTTTTGGTACATTGAGTTATCGTTGGTTGCAATTAAGATATCATCTACATAAACTAATACGTATATTTGACTCTTTTGATCGTTTTTATAAAAGATGCATGTGTCCAGTTTTGAGGATGTGAGACCAAAAGTTTCTAGCACTACTCTAATTTTGGTATTCCATTGTTTTGCAGATTGTTTTAATCCATAAATAGATTTTTTAAGTAAACATACCTTGTTCTTATCTACATTGAAGCCCTCAGGCTGCTTCATGTAGATCTCCTCGTTCAGGTCGCCATATAGAAAGGCTGTTGATACATCAATATGATGAAGGTCTAGTCGCAGTTCTTGTGCAAGTGCCAAAATCATTCTAATTGAATGAATGCTAGCTACAGGAGCGTATGTATCTGTATAATCGATGCCGGCAATTTGCGTAAACCCTTGTGCGACTAGTCTTGCTTTCCTGGTATTAATTGTTCCATCCTTGTTAAATTTAGTCTTGTAGACCCATTTGCAACCAATTATATTTTTGTTCTTTGGTGTGTTTGTTAATTCCCAAGTTCCTTGCTTTATTAATGCGTGATATTCGTTTTCCATGGCTTCGAGCTATTCATCAGCTATAGGCGAGTTTAGTGCTTCTTTAGAATTTTTGGGATCGATCATAAGTGTATTTTCAGCTTCAGGAATATCAGCGTTGGCTAGGCTATTGAATGATTCTTCTTCATTGATTCCCATGTCTGTTTTATCATAATTCTCTTGTATATGCTTATTTGGTGGCTTATCAATATCTTGTGTTGGGATGTTTAACCTATTAGGCTCTAGTTCACTTTGGTGTGATGTTTTATGTTGGTCGCTTTGGTTCATTTCTGTATTTCTGTAAAAGATAACATCACGAGTGTTGTCTAAAATATGAGAATTTATTTCTTTGGTAACGTTTTTGTAATATTCGTTTGTAAATATAACATCTCTTGCCTTTACTATAGTTCTGGAATTTGGTATCCAAAAACGGTACGCTTTAGTGTTTTCGCAGTATCCAATTAGAATCCCTAGTTTCGATTTTACTTCAAACTTACTTTTCCCAGTTGTATTTTTATTCAACATGTAGGCTTTTGTTCCTATTTCCATTAAGTATCGTACACTTGGTTTTGTCTTCGTCCATATTTCTTCTGGAGTTTTCTTGTGGTTTATTCTATTATGGCATCTATTTCTAATGTAGGCTGCTGTATTAATCATTTCTGCCCATAAGAATTCAGGGAAATTATTTTCTGTCAGTAGTCACCTTGCCATTTCAGTTAATGTTCTATTGGCCCTTTCAGCAATTCCATTTTGCTGAGGGGTATATGGAATGGTGGTCTGATGTTTAATCCCACATTGGTCTAAAAAAAGTTTAAAGTCATTATTACAATATTCTAAACCATTATCTGTTCTCAAAATTTTGATTGATTTTCCGGTTTGGTTTTCAACATGCATTTTGAACAGTTTAAATTTACTTAATGCTTCACTTTTGTGTCTTAAAAAGTACACAAACATTTTCCTGGAATAATCATCAATAAAAGTTAACTAATAAAGTGATCTTGACATAGATTCGGTCTTCATGGGACCACATATGTCGGAATGAATTAGTTCTAATATTCCATTAGTTTTATTACCTTCATGATTTTGGAAAGGCTTAGCAGTTTGCTTTGAGCGTATGCATGTTTCACATTGCAATTCATCATTTGTAAATTTTGTTGGGAGACCATACACCATATTTTTCATTGCCATTAACTTAATTGAATTTTTGTTCAAATGGCCTAATCGTTTATGCCACATGTTCAATGAATCCATTTTCACAGTTTTGTTTTTATTATTAGATACTTGGGTGTTAATTAATTCTTTAGACGACTGAGCATTTTCATTTAACAAGCAATTTGGTTTTATATAATCCACTACCATGTATAGATCATTTTTTCTTTTGGCAAGTGGTAGTACTAAATTCCTTTTACGATCTTTCAACCAAGCTTTATTTTCATTAAAACTGATTTTACCAAATTTACGTGTAAGTTTACTTGTGGATATTAGATTACAGTTTAATTCTGGAACAAAAAGTACTCGATTAAGTTTTATTTCATTATAATTATTTCCTTTTTTAATATTCAATATTATAGATCCAATACCATATATTTTGAGCAATTGATTGTTCCCAAGTTTAACGTGTTTAGTTTCTTCAGTTGCTTTGATATCACTAAAAAATTGTTTATTATTGCAGATATGGGAAGTAGTCCCACTATCAAGATACCAAATTGACTTAACACTATTGCTATTACCTATTTCCTCAGGACTGATATTTGTGCAATTTATAGCATGTTCACTTGTTAATATAAATCCAAGTTCTTCTTCAGCTTCACGCGATGTACCAGCTACATTATAAGATCGTTGTTTATTGTTCCAACAGTTTTTTGTGTCATGTCCCGTTTTTTTGCAGATTTTGCAACTGATTGAAATTTTTTTTGAATTTTTAGATTGATTATTATTGTAATATCGCCTTGGCTTGTATCGTGGATAATTTGTAGTTTTATGGGCAACTGTGTTATCATGATTATTGTGGTTATTGCGTTCACCTACTGCCACTAATCTTTTGTATACATCATCTAATTTTGGCAAGTCATGTTGTGCATCAAATGCTGCTCTAATGTCTTTATATTCTTCTGCTAAACTGTCAAGTAAAAGAACCACAAGCAGATCTTCGTCAATAAAATTAGTGCTTAATTCTTTCAATTTATTTACTGTGCTTTTAAACTCACGAATATATGTATCAATTGATTGACTTGGTTCCATTTTTAAGTTGACTAATCTTCGAAAATGTGTAACCTTTTGCCTAACAGCACTTTTTTCATATAGGCCTTTTAGGTATTCCCAAACTTCTTTTGAGGTTTTTAAATCCCTAATAATGGATGCAATGGAAGGCTCAATAGCTAGAACAATTTCGCTTAGTGCGTCTTGATCTTTGAGATCCCATTCTGTAATTTTCTGTTGATCATTAACCGGGCAAACTTCACTTCCATCTACATATTTGAATAATCGAAGTTTGTGTAATATTGCCCGCATTTGCAGCTTCCATGTGTTGTAGTTCTCTCCATTCAGAGAAACAATTCGTTGCGTCGACATCACATTTTCCATTGCCACGCTAAGCACTTTTAGGTTATGAAAAAAAATTTTGTTTTTCTTTTTCTTAGAAAAAATTGAATATTCACGTCAGAAAAAATAATTTTATTCTTTTACCGTTCTGGGCCCATAACCTGTTGGGATTTTAAATAAAACACACTTTATTTATAATATTTAATGTATAATTTAGTTTTATTTTTATTGAGGAACTGCACTCTATGAACTACAGGAACCAAGTGAAGTTGGAACCTGTCAAAAGGTTAAAACACAAGGGGGATGGAGTTGCCAGGCTCATAATCCAACATATGATTTCATAAAAAAAAAAAAAAATAAAAATCTTCCACGACTAAATTTTTTCCTAAACCTGAAAAATCGTTTTTAAACAACACAACAACAAAAATTCCGAAAATTTTTTCTCAAAGAACGGCAGCCGCAATCGCAAGTATCCCAATTCATGCGATTGCTATATACATGAATTCAAAAGTTCAATGTAAATAAGCAGCGAAACCGATAGACAGCTTTTATATATTTCGAAAGCTCTTGAGTCTCAGTTTTAACATGGATTTTTGAAATCAGTGTAAGTAAAGTAAGGCCATCTATGTCCAAAGCCCGCAAACAAGGTTACGTATCTACTTATAGATAATCATGTGTGTGAGATGTAACCTTCTTGTGTTTTAGCTTTTCAAAGAAGCCAACTTGATGCTCCCTGTTAAGGAAGAACAACTTGCAGGCCAGCTTAAATACTGTCAGGATAAATGGCCTGAATCATACGTGTGAGGTACCTGACACTTACATCACGGATGACAATGGGAGGACAGAATAGTCTAAGCTCCCATGACAAAAAAGGTACCCATCGAACATCTCAAAACAATGAAGTGAGATTGGCTGAAAAACATGTAAAAAACATGAAAAGCCCGCCAGACAAGTAAAAATTTGTTAATTGCTATTTTTTATGAATTTTTGAATTTTGTTAAAAAACAATGATTTTATTTTCCAAAACACCTGTCTGAAATTTATACAATTTGTGGTAAATAATGAACCATTTTTGAAAAAATTTGTCTGTCTGACAATTTTTGTTAATTAGCTTCTGACAGACCTTATGTTATAAATTCTTTTTTTTTATAAAAATACACTTCATAACACCTCCTTGAATTTTGTTTTAGATAAAGTTCAAAAATTCTTCTGTCTATTAAAGCTTGTCTGGCTGACAATTTTTGTTAATAAATTTGTCAGACTGAATTTTGAATGCGCAGCATCAATGCATCAAGATCAATCACTGGCTTTTCAGAACACCTTGTTCAAAAAGAAAAAAACTGAGTTTAAGGGGGTAGACTACAGTAAAATTTTCAAAAAATTCATTTCTTTTTTTTTGCTTTAAATTTGAAATCAGCCACCTCGAAAACCACCGAGTTAGAAATTTCATCACAAAATAATCAAGATTTCACGTTTTGGCCAGAAATTTGGGACTCTGTCCCACAGTGCAATGTTCAAACGCGTTTTTCTCGAAACGATGTTTTTCAAAACGGTGTACATGATATCTCAAGATCTAATTAACGAATTGACTTGAAATTTGACACACTTCTTTTATGGATGAGTGCCTCTGGCGTCACGTAGGATTTTGTCAATATCTTGCTTTGTTCAATAATTATTAACAATCATAACATGAAATTTGTGCCGAAAAAACGTATGTATAATTCAGGATTTTCTTTCTCGTTGCCAAAAAATGCTAAAAAAAGGCTACGTGACGCGATAGCCAATACCATATAGATGATGAGAATATTTGGTTTTTTTGCCTCAGACGACTGGTTTTCGCAGAATCATGTACACCATCCAACAATGCGTGAAAATCATAGGGATGTGCGAAGCAACATATATCGAAATATAGCAACATATATCATAACAAAAAAATTTTTAAACGTTTTTTAATATGTACGGAAGATAATAAAAAAAAATTATTAGTGTAACATTATTAGTTAGTTAGCAATAAATTAATGAAAATGACCCACAAACAATGCCCGTTACTGTGCTCTACCCCCTTAAGATATCCTTTATGCATAAAAATAAGCCTGTCATTCAATAAATGTTTTTTACCATGTCAGATATAATTTTTAAGCGCTGTGACAGGGGGTTTTCTTAAAAAAAACAGCTTTTACAGCTTGCCGAAACACCACCTTAATTTTTTTCTGGAAGAAAACTTGTCATCTATTTTAAGAATAAAACTTGGTCTGTCAGCAAAAAAGCCCTTGTAAAAGCTTAGGTGTTCGATGGGGTACCTTTTTTGTCATGGGAGCTTAGACCAGAACCCCTTGGAAGTTTTAGTTGACTGTTTCGTGAAGTTAATATTACTATTACCTACTATTGTTATTTTTATTATTAGAATTAGAGTCAAAATGTTGATTGTAGCTGTGATTGTAGGTGTGCTGGAGTGGAACAAATCTGTTGGTTGAAGACACATCAATCGGCTCCTTGCGTGACGACGTCATTGGGACGGGGTTCCTATGCTTCTGCTTGACGTGAGCCCAGCTTGCATCTGAATCGTCTATTAGATGGTTTGAATTTACACAATCAGCTTTTTCGGCAGTTGCCGTGAATGACATTGGAACATCGGAGGTGTTGGACATGTTAGAAGTAGGTTTATCCGGCTGAGGCGGAGATGGCAGCACGCACGTCATTAGTCACGGCGGCCATTTTATCTTTATTGATGTGGGAGCACGTTGCTTTTAGATTATTAATTAAGTTATTAGGTGGGCAGGACTTGCTTAAGGGCAATTCGCCTTGGTATGTTTTGCGAGCACCTTTAGAACGGTGCTGGGGACCCAACGGGTCCCCGCCTTCCATAATTGAGGTAGCAACCCTTTTGGGAATGTCTTTTCACCCTTTTTATTTTTTATTTAAAAGGAATAAATACCTTCTAAGCAAGTTATATGGAAATAAGTTCACTTTTTAGATTATTCACTATAGAATCTAAAACTAGGTTACTAGCTGGAACACAATGCTCACCATAAGCCGTGAGCTATAAAAGCTTTTTGTTGACAAATAATAGATACCATGTATCTACCTAGGAACGAAAAAAATGAAACTATCGGCAAAGTGACCATAACTACAACGATAAAAATTAAAACCTATTTCTAATTTTTGGTTGACGCTTACAGGGTTTTTTGTTGTCGATTGTTGTTGCTTTATTCGATTATTGCGCTACACCCCCGGCTTTTAGAAAAGAACATTTTCTTTGCTACTTCTAGGAAAGAAAATTTCCGTCAATTGGTTTACTTTCGCCCTGAGCTTTTAGTCTATTTTTGTGAACTTCTTTGATCTTGTCATCTATCATTATCTTAGCATTTGCTCGGTTCAGCTCGATTACTTTAAATGGTCCATTGTGATTCATGTTTCTTTCTCGTGCCTGTCTTTAAATATACCATTTCACCTGGTTTGATGAGGTACTTGAAGAACTGAAGGTTCAAATGAACGAAATCTAAAAAAAAATTTTTAACTGCGGGAGAGTTTATTCACCCCGCTTATAATGTCATCTTTTACTAATTCGGGGATGGCGAATTCAATAAAAATAAAACCAACCCACTAACTTGATCGCAAACTACCCCTAGGACAACCCTTATTACTAAAATTGAGTGTTCCGCATTTACTTATGAAATCACCCCGCCAATTTTTTGTGTAGTATAATCCCTGTAAGCTGTTTTTTGAGCCCAACATAAAAAAAGTTGGACCTGCGGATCCCACCCCCTCAGCAACCCCTAAAATAAAAAATTTTTTAAGCCCAAAATAAGGCTCCACCACGCCAATTTTTAATGAAGATACAAATGCTATATAAAACACAATTTTTAGAAAATATTCCAACCTTCTCCGGCACCGGAAACTACCCCTGTCACAAGGGGGTGGAAATCAAATTATTTAATTTCACCCCTGAACTTTATTTCACCCCGCCAATTTTTGGTGCACAAATAGCCACTACTGCAAGCTATTTTTTGAGCCCAACATGAACCGAATCGGACCTGCGGAAACCACCCCCTCAGGAACCCCTAAACTTTAATTATTTATTTTCGGTCCAAAAAAGGGCTCCACCCCGCCAATTTTTAATGAAGATGCAAATACTATACATAAGATATATTTAAAAAAATATTCCAACCCCCTCCGGCATCGAAAACTACCCCTGTCACAGGGGGGTGGAAATCAAATTATTTAATTTTATACACAGATAGAAAAATTGTCTTGATTCTAGCAATTCCATAGTCTTCCTTTCGTTATCTTCAGTAGAAACATTTTTCAGTCTTCACATGAGAATGCAGTCTCAGAGTAAGACACTAGAAATTGTTGAGCCAAGCAATTGTATTTCTTCGCTCAATACTTATACTTTTCCACCAAGATACGTCTTTTTCGAAATAAGATTTTTTAATTTTTTACTCAAAAAAAACTAAATATTTTTTATTAAAAACCAAATTTGTATTAAATAAAGACACGATGAAGTTTTAATTCGAGAATAAATTGAGGCAATTCACTATTTTATTACCTTGAGTTGCTTAAATTAAAAAAATGAGTATCACCAAGAAATTTTTTTTCTTACTTCTAGTCAACTTTTGCCTTCATCTAAGACAATAAAACCAAGACTATGAGTATTGCTTATCCGAAACAATTTTGTTTTAGTTATATCCAAAACATTATTTGCTTGGTTTAAAAAAAAGTCTCTTAAGCTAAGAATTTTTTTATCAGTGTACCTAAAGTACAAAGATTAAAGATTTGCGTAGGTATGCTATTTTAACCCTCCTCCTTTTTTCGGGCTTGGGACCGGCAGGATATCCTGGCGGAGTTAGAAATAGCTCCTATTCGCTATTTTCCGGTGACCAATATCATCCCTTTCCACTTAAATTCAAATATTATTTTTATGAATAAATAAACATCCACACTGATAAAAAAATTCTTAGCTTTAAGGTCAAAACAGAATTGCGACTGCGACGGCCGACTGCAACTGCGATTTATGTCAAAGTTGGACGGCGCAGTTAATGTAGAACGAAATTGCAACGGCAACTTCTATTCTGACATAAAAGCGTGATATTTTACGTTGTATTTAAAAACTAATTTGGTTTTATACCTACATTGTTTGCATAATATATATATTAATTAAAGTGGAATAAAACTTGTTTGGATTTGAATTTCAAGAAAATATGAATTATATAAAATATTGAGGTCGACGCCGACGGCGATTTTAGAAATTTGCTCAAACGCCGACTTCGACTTCGCGGCGCTGTGCCGCTGCAGTTGTAATTTCGTTATACACGGTTTGTGTTCATTTGCGCTAAACGGCTGACTTCGCCGTCCGCCGTCGCAGTCGCAATTCTGTTTTGACCTTAAGAGACTTTTTCTTGAACCAAGCAAATAATGTTTTGGATATAACTAAAACAAAATTGTCTTCTGATAAGCAATACTCATAGTCTTGGTTTTATTGTTTTGGATGAAGACAAAAGTTGACTAGAAGTAAGAAAAAAAATTTCTTGGTTTGAGATACTCATTTTTGTAATTTAAGTAACTCAACTTCTTAGTCAAAGAATATCAAATTCTTAAAGCAAGCAAATTAATTTTCTTGACGGCTGTTTTGAATAAGAACCCATATTTTTTCTAATGATCATATGACAGTGTCAAATTAACTACAATATTTCCACGTAATAAAATAGTAATCAATTAAAACTTCATCGTGTCTTGATTTAATACAAAATTTTGTCTTGAATAAAAAATATTTAGTTTCTTGAGTTAAAAATTAAAAAATCTTATTTCGAAAAAAACATATCGTCGCTTATCCAGAATAGTGTCACAACTCAAAAACAATGAATTTTACAGGGGGGCCATTTGAAAGTTTTTAGTTTCATACAAGCCCATGTTATGATCTTGGATTCCAGCGGGTTTCCAGCGGTCATTTTTAGAAGTATTAATATGGATTTTTGCTACATAAAAATATGCATATTTAGCTATACATTCTTAAAATAAACTCGAAATTGGAAATTTTTGAGTTGTAGCACTATTCTGGATAAGCGACGCTTGGTGGAAAAATATAAGTATTGAGCGAAGAAATACAATTGCTTGGCTCAACAATTTCTAGTGTCTTACTCTGAGACTGCATTCTCATGTGAAGACTGAAAAATGTTTCTACTCAAGATAACGAAACGAAGACTATGGAATTGCTGGAATCAAGACAATTTTTCTATCAGTGCACCCCACCGATTTTCGATGATCATACATATACTTAATAGAAGATAACTTTAAGGATAAAGCTAACCTTTTCGTGCATCATAATCCCTCCCCACGAATAGAGAGTCAAAACTTAATTTATTTACATATACCTGTATTACAAATCAACCCGCCAAATTATTCTGTACAAGTAGTCCCTAATTTAACCTATTTTTTGATACCCCTCTCCGGCTGCGTTGAATCGCAAACACCCTCCCAGAAACTGTCAATTTTGTTTCTGTTTGTTGTACTTCTAGACATCACCTATCCCTTCCTGCAGCTGCAACTACTCTTTATCTTTTATTTCTTTCATAATTTTTACAGAGATGACATTTATAGTTTATATAATTTGAATCATTTTGGGATCTAGCCTTTTCAGTCTGTTTTTTCCTTTTAATACCTGTTATCGATTCTTTTTCCATTTCGTTACATGTCACACACTTCTGATGGATCCATCTTGTACATCCTCCACACTTAATTTTGTGCCTTTCCTTTTCAAAGTTTTGCAAACAATGAATGCATCGGTTCTTGATATTATTTGACCTTCTTAGTAGTGCATTGCAAATCTCTGTTCTATAATCTTGCGTATTCAATATTTTAACAAATGTTGATTGTTCTCCAATGCATTTTACATAGTACATGACATACACACCACAGTTACTCGTATCACTAGGTAATTGGAATGGTCGAGTTTCGCGCGATTCTTGCAACTTCCAATCTAGTTTTGACAACTGGTATAGTGTAGAATATTTTTCACATACGTTTAAAAAAATTTCAAATGCTACTTTTATTCGCTTCTCATCACTGCTTTTCTCATACTGCTTTTCTAGCAATGTTAGGGTTGATGTGGTATATCAGCCACTAGTAGTCTCCAATGTCCTAGATAAACATAAGGCATCAGAAGGGTGTCCTCAATTGGTGTGACTATCTTATGGAATGATCTTTTTGTTGGGCGTCTTCGGTTTGCAAAATTTCCCAAACTGTATTATTTATATCGGTAGGCAAATATGTAACTTTACGGGTCCAGTTTTGCATATGGGTAATCGTGTATGCATCAATCGCTTGCCCATCTATCCATTGGAGATAAGCAACTGATGCATATTGTTGCGCAGACAAATAAATTTCCAGAAATTTCAAAGAATTTGGATTTTCTGGAGAATAATATGTTATTTTAATATTTGCTGAACGCGAGCACATTATAATACCTAGTTGAATCGACAACCCCGTTTGACAATCTAAGCTTCCGTACCGTACCCCGAATCTATTTTATTAATTTCCGATACTTCATCATCCTCAGGGGGATTTTCGAATGAGGATACGGCTGTATTTTGTAAATTAATTTTACAATAGTTTTTATCGTGTTCTTTATCTCGTTGATTCTGTTTCCTTTGTTTTTTGTTCATTTGATGTTTAGTTTGTTTTCTTTTATTTTCCTTTAAGGTTCTGTTTTTTTCTTTCTTTTTTAAATAACAGCTGCTTTTTTCAGCTTTATCGGTAATTTCATCCTGAATTTTTATTATATTTATACCGGACATATGTATATCTGTTTCGAACTTTTTTGGTATTTGCTTAGCTATTTCGGCTTTGCTTTTCCCCCATTTTTCTAATGCAAATGGGTTGCCTGCTTCTTCTGTATATATGGGATATTTGCTTATAGATGATTTTGCTTTAGTGTGAATTCCTAAGTTTTCTTCTTTTATTTGAGCTTTGGTGAAACTTTTTAATGCCCGAAAAGCATCGCCTAGTGAAACGTTTTTCACCCCATTAAGAATACGACTTTTGTATTGTTTCATAAACGATTCAGCGTACGCATTTGATACACGTGACACTGTATCGTCTACAAGCTCTAACATCATCGCACTCCATAATGAGCAATAAGGCATGTATGTTTTTAAAATGTGCACTGCAAATTTTTCGCTGTAATAATTGCTTGGTGTCCCATCCGTTCTGTAAAGTTCTTCTTTTTCTATAATTTCTTTTTCCTTTTGAAAAATTTCATTTCAAAAATCGGCACTACTGATTCCGACACTCTGTATATAGCACTATAATGAAAATTTTTTTTGTATCCATATAAAATTCTGGTGTTCGCACATTAGCTCCTGTTGCATCAATATGTAAAATTGCCGATCGAGCGGTATTTATTACATTTAACTGCCCTTCAGAATATAAACACATTCGTAAAGGAAACGTGAGCACTCGTAGGTAATTGTCCTTCAATAACCTTTCCTCTAGGAAGAGCTGGCATAAGTCTTCGAGATCTCAAGACTTCAACCTTAAACGTCTTTCACGTAGGCAATCTTCTTAATTCCTGGGTATGACCATCAAGAAGTAATGTTTGATCACAATTTAATATACTTTTTTCTTGCATGGTTCTGGCTGAGCAATATTTAAGCAATTTTTTTAATTGCTTTCGTTTGTAACCTCTAGCTGTCTAAATGGTATTTTCCCAGCAGTATAGTGCTTAAAGGGTATTGTACAATTACTTGTCGCATGCACTTCTATCACTTGTTCATCGATCTCTACAATATCAAACCGAAAATAAGCATCATGGCTTGGTACAAGGCAATTTGCGTATCCAACGAAATTTACGCTATTTGCACATATACCTCCATAGAAGCGTTGTAGAGGCCTGGTTGGGCATTAACCAGAAATTGATTCGAATAAAATATTTATTTATATATACATTTTAATACTACTATATACAATGGAGTAAGGAATTATACTAAATTTATTCTGTACAAAGTTGCCTTATATATGTAGGCTGGAAATATTCCATCGCCTACTTAAAATAGCCGATGAAATATCTCCAGCCTACTAAATTGTTACTTGCTATGGGATACCAGGTAGCTGCTACAATAGCCTACCTGGTGCCCATAGCGTAAAGGACAAAAACAATCTAAATCTTTTCTCATCCAAATATCTATTATGTTGCGAAGTAAATTGTCATCTAAATACCCATCCGCAGATGCTACAGTCTCTGTTAAAAATCTAGCACTTCCCACAAATTCCGTATATCGATGATTTTGCCTTTTCTCTTTTCTTGTAATGTCTATCGTTTTTTCTATTTGAATTGAACTACTTTGTTCAATTTTTCTTGGATTTCGCAATGATTTTTTTGATATACCCTTTCTCTTCCCATGGCTTTTTATTCTAAATGTATCTTTCTTTGGTCGACAAACGTCATTTTTCGAGTGATCCCCACTCTTTTCCTTTTCAAAACATTCTTCTTTCATAACACTACTTAAATTCGAATCATAGCTAGTGCAATCAGCATAACCGGCATTGCTATGTTCAATTTGCATGAGCTCATCTTCATTTATTCCAATACTAGGATTCAGAACGTATAAAAGCTCGAAATGGCCATCCCTATCATGCCCAGAAAACAGTAGATTGAGATTACCTACTCGAATCGTCTTCGTTTGTCCCTTCCTTTTTAAACTTTAGAAGGGGTATGATTTCGGTACATTGAAGCTTAAATATTTGCAAAGGCATTTCATATACCTTCCAAATCATCGCTATTTCAAAATCGGTGCCCATCACGTTATAACGACTCATGAAATCTTTATACTCATATTTAGTGCGATACTGCCTTTCGACACATGTTGCCCTTAAAGTTTCTGAATTTTCTTCCCAGTGTTCAAAAGCATACCGCACTACTGTCCGACGAATTTCATGGTAATAACGGGCGCGTTCAATAATGCAGGATGCGTGCGCAATTGACTTATTCAGTCATTGAAAGCTTCACACTTTCAATTGCTGAATAAGTCATTTGCGCACGCATCCTGCATTATTGAACGCGTCCAACGTTCTGTCCCATATCGATACTGGGATACTGCTCGAAACAGGCAGTCGCCCGTGCTTTCATTTCTGATGACCGCATATACCGTCGACTTGTGTTTCAAGAAAGAATAGTTCAGGTTGAGAGCTTGTACATAATGTCCGAGATGCAATTATTCCAAACATGATTTGTTTTAAATCGGATTGCTGCCACAATTTCCGTAGATATTCTCGTAGCTGTTTATTGCATGACTTTTTTAATTTTTTGGCCACCTACCGAAAAAAAACACGAAACTTGAATAACGAAGGCTATAATATAATTTAATATGTGTTCCAGTAGTATAATAAGTGAATCTCAACCTATTTTCAATTTTAATATCCAACGACACTATTCTTAATTGTATTTAATGAAATAATTGCAAACTTATTGAATTCTATTATTATTGATTAATTAAGTCGAAAATTTTAATTTAAGAAAATAAATACGTCGCATTTTCAATTACACAAGTCAACACAAAAAAATTTGTCACCGAAAAATAACTAGAAGCAACGTTGATTTGGAGATTAACACGAGAGAGTCCATACAAACAAAAATACAAAAAAAAATCATTTAATTCTTTTATATAGTTGTCTAGTACATAAAATAAATTCCCATTCATTGAAAAGTTTATTATGTACATACAATAAAGAGATATAAAAAGAGTTTTTTAACATTCGCAATTTCTTTGTGTTATCTACAAAAGCAAACCTTTTCAGGTAAAACTATTTATTATTTTTTACATAATAATTAGTAAATTGGAAAAAGTAAAAATAAGATAAGCAAAACTCAGACTCAAAATTTATCAAGACCGTGGTTATTATTACAGTATTCAATCAAAGTTAATATTTATGCCTTCGGGCAAAAAATAGAAATATGAGATCAACATATATTAGAATATTCACCTCTGGACTAGTACAATAGTTCACCTGGATCATTATAGTAGTTCACTGAGTGGGTGTTGAAGCCAACAATGTCGATAGAATTTGAAATCATTACATCATTTTAAATGTATGTGTACTTTTTACATACCTGAGCACAAATGGACCCTGCGGAAATTTTGTGAAAATCGACATCTTCTAATGATGTAATGCAAGAAGCTATGACTTCTGTTAAATTCTTGATAATAATTTTGAAGTTTTCGTCACTGCGTTACACGATTTTGGTACCCTCTTAACTGCTAGCTGGAATAAATAGGTAATGAGTCATAGATTAAATGTTCCAAACATATGTGGTATCCATCACGTCTAGTTTTCGAGGTAGGTGGTCTAGTTACGAAGTACGGATTTTATTAGATTTCTTTTAAATAGTTCATTTGTTAGGGGTTTTGACCTCTAACTAAATGTTAACTCACGAAATTTAAAAAAAAAATAGTTTTTAGTGAGTAAAATATGTTAAAAAAAAGTTTCGTAAAATTGGTTGTACGCTACCCCTAAAATAACCCCCTAAAAACAGAAAATTCTGTTTTTGGCTAATATCTCCTAAACGGCAGGTCCTACCACAAAATATTATTTACAAAGTTTGTAGATCATGCGATTATCTACAAAAAATGGTATTATGCATTTTCCCGTATGAATGACCGTTCATGAGATATCGCCGTTTTAAAGATTTGAGATACTTATGTCCCCCTAATTCGCAACTTGTATAGGTAATCAGATGTTCGCTATATCCTCTTTTGGACCACGTGGCTAATATTTTCAGGGGTGATTCCTGGTTAGTTTTGGAGAAAAAAATTGTTCTAGAGAGGGGGCTAACCCCACTATCCACTAAGATACAGGGTGTTTACGAAAGAAAAAAATTTATTTTTTTAATATTTACTTAAACTTGAATAACTCCTAGACTAAGTATCGTAGAGCAACGTAATTGGGTTCGTCTTTTAGGTAATTGTGCATTCTTTTATATGATATTAAGAACAGAATCTTGAGTGACTCCGTTTACACGATATTTATGTTCAAAATATGACCAAAATGCTAAAATATTGGAATTTTTCTAAAAAAAAAAAACGAAAAATATTGCGATTTTGATCACAGTTTTTTAATGCATATCTTTTAAACGGAGTCACTCAAGCTTCTGTTGCTCTACGATACTTAGTCTAGGAGTTATTCAAGTTTAAGTAAATATTAAAAAAATAATTTTTTTTGTTTTCGTAAACACCCTGTATCTTAGTGGATAGTGGTGATAGCCCCCTCTCTAGAACAATTTTTTTCTCCAAAACTAACCAGGAATCACCCCTGAAAATATTAGCAACGTGGTCCAACAGAGGATATAGCGAACATCTGATTACCTATACAAGTTGCGAATTAGGGGGACATGAGTATCTCAAATCTTTAAAACGGCGATATCTCATGAACGGTCATTCGTATGGGAAAATGCATAATACCATTTTTTGTAGATAATCGCATGATCTACAAACTTTGTAAATAATATTTTGTGGTAGGACCTGCCGCTTAGGAGATATTAGCCAAAAACAGAATTTTCTGTTTTTAGGGGTTATTTTAGGGGTAGCGTACAACCAATTTTACGAAACTTTTTTTGAACATATTTTACTCACTAAAAACTATTTTTTTAAAAAAAATTTCGTGAGTTAACATGTAGTTAGAGGTCAAAACCCCTAACAAATGAACTATTTAAAAGAAATCTAATAAAATCCGTACTTCGTAACTAGACCACCTACCTCGAAAACTAGACGTGATGGATACCACATATGTTTGGAACATTTAATCTATGACTCATTACCTATTTATTCCAGCTAGCAGTTAAGAGGGTACTAAATTTTTTTTTTCATTTGTAACGCAGTGTTATGTTTATCACTAAAGAACATATTCACATGAATAAAAAAAGGAACTATTGCAAATAACTAAGAAAGTAGTAACGGACTGGTTTATAAATCTATCGTAAGAATTATTTATAACTATTTCATTACTTACACTGTTAAAACCCCTTTAGTAATTATTGAACGAAAAATTATAAATCACAAATCAATGAAACATTCTGACACTAATTAATTATTGACTGCTTTTATCCAGTCATTTATAAGATTTTCACATTCTAAATTCACAAATAATTTTTTTTGCACTTATGTACGTAAACAAGTAAGATACACGTTCACTCGCTAAGAAAACTATTCCTTAAAAGATCTTGTTGGAACTTATCACTAATGCAAAAATAAAGAATATTGGCAAATTTCCCCTTTATATTATACCGGAAATAGAGTAGACTATAATAAACTTTTAATACATTGTTGTGGAAACACCGACCTTTGTTGTTGTTGTTGTTTTTTTCTGAATTATTAGCAAGCTAGTGTACCCAAGAGGGTCTCTTAATGGTCCGAGCCTTTCAGCTATATTAACCATGAATCAAATTTATCAAAAAACATTTTAATGGCAGAAATCTAACATATCAAATTTCCAACTCCAGACTGATCTGCCAAAAAGTCTAGATGCAGTGTTCTTAGCTTAAATGTAAGTTATCCAAGTTTGATTGTGGAAACATGATGAAAATTTTTCCGGATGTATCTTAAGCTGCGTTGTTGGATGTGTCATCAGTATGTTTTATAGTGTGTATTTCTATCTCATATTATGAGTACTTCCAGGCGATCCTGAATGGACAGGTAGAAGACTGCTTTTGATTCTAATTTAATTGGTTTGTGTATCCTCGTCAAATGTTTAGGTTGAAAAACATAGGTGAAGCAATTGTATTAAAGACTCTCTCTCTCTTATGTATCCAGACGGTCCAGAATGGACAGATAGTGGACAGGTTTGGATTCTAATTTAATTGGTTTGTGTATCCTCGTCAAATATTTAGGTTGAAAAACATACATAGGTGAAGCACTACTGGATAGTCTTTTGTCAATTATTGAATTATTATTTCAACGGATTACATATAAAGATTCGTGTGTTGTTGATGAATGTTACATTGTAATTTAAGACTCTCTCTCTTTATGTCTGTGAGTCCCACGGGAGGGGAAATTTGTTCGGGTCATGTTAGAGTAGTGTAAGTAAACTATATAGGTAACAACATAAAATTAAGTAAATCTACATAAAATTTGATTTGAATGAAAGCAAGAGAAAAATATTATGTGCATTGGAGCTCCAGTCATTTATATATTGATTTTTGCTCTATGCAAAAAATAAGCTAAAAGAAGGATGTTATTTAAATTGAAAGGAGTTAGGACTTCAAGAAGGTTATTTGCTTCATTTAAAAGAGGGAAACTAATCCTAAATTGGTGATACTTCAAACATTTCAAAATCACATGCTCCCCATAAATTTTGACCAAACAGGTGTCACAACGTTCATCAGGGATTAGCTTCCAGGAGGCCAATCTCGCATTATCATAAGTGTGGCCAGAGATTATTCTATTTATCATCCTAAAGATTCTAGGTGATAATTTCAGTTTTTTGAACCAGGCTGCTGCAGGGATACTGGGGAATATCGCGGCAAAGAATCTGCCTTTAGTTATCGAGGCTTGTTGATATTGTCTATTCCATTCACACTTTATTTTATGATTTATGTTGAGTATGGTGTCTTCAGGGCTGAGTTTAAGATTTAGAAGGGCTCCATCTGTTCTCAGTAGGTCGGCAGTTTCATTTTCAGGGATACCACAGTGTGAAGGGACCCATAAAATCCTGACACTGTAGAAGTTTAAAGATTCTTTTAAAATTGCATTGACAATATAGCAATTCTTTTTGTTTTTTAATACCTTACAGCTATTTAGGCTGTCAGTAATTATTACCAGGTTGTTACATGGAGTATCCTTAGAATGTAATAGGGCTAGATGGATGGCTGTTAATTCTGCCGAAAGTGTAGACATTCTCCACAAGGATCTGTACATTTTATCCTGGTTCGGATTTCCAAAGGAGATACCAAGCCCAATTTCGTTAGAGACAATAGAGGCGTCCGTTGCAATTACCAGTGCATCCTCAGGGAAGAGACTGCGTTTTTCCTGCATAGCCTTTAGAATTAAATTGTTTGGGACTAGTGATTTAGGACCATAACCTTCCAGAAAGGTTAAATCATAATTTAAGCTATCACTGGGATTAGAAGGTGGTTCAGCATAGTTATTGATTTCAAAAATTTCCTTATATTTTAGGGCCACTCTGTCTACAGAAGTTTTAGGCTCAACCAGATTGAAGAAGTCTAAATTTTTTTCAATATTCATAATTTTGATAACTTCTTTAGCTGTGATTAGTTCTGCACGCAGGGTAGGTGGAGTTTCATTAGCTAAGGCATATAGAACTTGATTTGGTGTCGACGGAGTGAGACCTAAGCACTTACGTAGGAAGGCATTGCTGATTGTATTGAATTTTCTTTCCAGTGTCTTCGATTCTTCAAAGGAGAGTGCTCTAGCGTATTCGAGTTTAGATCTAATTAAAGATCTGTAAAGGAGCATCATGGTATCAGGTGAAGCACCAAACTTCTTTTTGCTAAGAATGTTAACAATTCTTTGATTAGATTTCATAGCATTCATAGCTTCATTCAACTGAGATCGGCTATTCATATTTCTGGTGAAGGTCCACCCAACAAATTTAAGACTTTGTACGCTGGAAATTTGAGAACCCCCCATAAAAAGAGTTAGGGGTTTACGTTTGCCAAAAAGACTTTGACTTGTTAAGATTAAAAAGCAATTTTTTTTGCATGGCAATGAGATGTAATTCATTTAAAGCCATTTGAAGTTTTGATTCAAGTGAAATTGAGCAGTCACTTCCTGAAATTACGCAGAAATCATCCGCAAACTGAAAAACTTTGACTCCCCATGATTCTACTTCATGAAGTTTAGCGCTGTAAATATTGAAAAGAATCGGACTTAGGGCACACCCTTGTGGAATCCCATTGTGCACTCTTTTTGAGTGGTTACCTAAGAAAATTTTTCTTTTTGAGAAGAAATTTGAGATCCAGTTTATGTGTGATAAAGGAATTTCGACTTCTAGCAGTGAGGAATAAAGTATATTTAAGTCTACATGATCGTAGGCCTTATCTAAATCCAGAACAACCATACCAACAACATTAAAAGTCTTTTTAAAATTTGTTATCGTTTGCTGGATTAGACTCAAACAGGTGGACGCAGATCTGCCTTTGCGATAAGCAAAACTATATTTAGGTAGTTTGTTTTTTTCTACTAATATCCTGTTTATAGAATCTTTGATGAACATGTTTGTAATTTTAATAGGAACACAAATTAAAGAGATTGGTCTATAACTAGAGGGGCACGTAGGGTCCTTGCCAGGTTTTAGAATTGGGGTGATTTTTATGTCTAGCCAGTTAGTCGGAATATTTCCTGAATTAAAGGTGTTTTTAAGAAATTCCATTAAAGCCGATTTGCCACTTACTGAAAGAGATTTTATCATTTCAAAGGTGATTAAGTCAGTACCTGGAGCCGATCTGGATTTTTTTGACCTTAACAACTGTTCAAGGTTTTCAAGTGACCAATCAATGGGATTAAATTGGTTAATGGGAGTCAGACTAGGGATAAAAGAAGGGTTAGGTGAATTTATACAAATGTGATCCAAATAGTCAGAAGCCGAGACAGAATTTGCAGCAAAGTCATTTTTTCTTTTACCACCTGAGAATCTGGAAATTAAATTCCAAAAACTTTTAACATTGTTTTTGTGGCAGAGATTTTCAATAAATTTGGACCAGCAATTTCTTTTAGCTTTCTTTTTTTCTCTAATGAAGAGAGCATTTAATCTGTTATGTGTGAGCAAATCCGTGATATTTCCAAATTTATTGAATTTAGCTAGGAAGCAGGATTTCAATCTAAAAAGGCTTAAAAGGTTATTATTCCACCACGATTTAGGATGAAAATTTTTTGAGAAAGTGTTAACTTTGACGGTTGCCTGAATGATTATCTCTTTGATCAAGTGTAGAATAGACATTGAATTTTCAATTGGGATTTCTATATTATTTAGCAGTTCTAACACTTTGCTCGTCGCAACTTTATTGAGTGTTTTGACATTAGGATCATTTTGGTATTAAGTGAAAAGAAGGGGGTTGTGTGGGCTGCCACTAAGGGATACATGTTTTAGTTTACATTCTATTTGGGTGTCTACACAGTTGGAGAAAAAAAGGTCAATTACTGAAAAGGTGGGATTTATCTTTCTGGCAAGGCAAGTGGGTTGGCTATTATTGTGAATCATAAAACCGAAACTGGTCGTAATTTCCTTCAGGATTTCGCCCCTACGATTAGTGATAGAATCGCCCCATTCCGAACACCTGGCATTAAAGTCACCTGCTACAATGGCCTTATGGAAGTTGCACGCAGTGTTAAAGATTTTTAGAAGAGAGTTTTTGAAGTCAATACTACTGGTGTTACCTTTCGCATAAACAGAGAAGATTGTAAAATTTATTTTTAGATTGGTGGTAGTTATAGCACAGACATTTAAGGAGTTTGTAGGATTAATTATCTTCACCTCCTTGAAGCATATCTTTTTATTTATAGCAATGGCACTCCCTCCAAAACCATCTTGTCTGTCTTTCCTAACAATGTGGTAATTTTGTAACTTAAATTGGTCTGTGGGCATCAAACAGGTTTCAGCTACAAGAAGAATATCAACTTTGTTGAGGTTAAGAAAGATCTCAAGTTCATCAACATTTTTCAGCAAACTTTGAATGTTTACTTGTAGTAGGTATTTTTAACATTTTGGATTTTGTTGTGAAGAAATTTTGTTTGTGCCCACTTTAATTGATAACCATTTCATAACTAACTCCTCAAAGGCTTTTTCTGTGTTTTGTGTTAACATAGTAAGTTCTTTGTTTCCATCTGGCGATAATCCCAGGATTTTCTTCGACTCTTCTCTAAATTCTTTAAATAGGGTGTCAAAATGGTCCTTTTGGTTTTCTTTGGACACTTTATTTTCAGCCTTGTTGCCAATTATTTTTGGGGTCACTGAAGAGAAAGGGTTTTTTTTTTGTTTTTAGATTCAGCTTTTTCATCAACAGTTTGTTTTCTTACTGCACCAAAATTGTTTGGTGCTTCCAAAACTTGGCTGTAAGTTGGGTTTGATTTAGAGTTCGAAGTTTTCAGGAGAGCTATATCCCTCTTTGGGGAACTTGTATGTCTGTTTTTTATTTTATAGATTCTCCATGCCTCTTTTCTGGAGTGGTTACCTTGTCTCATAATTTACGTGAGGCTTTTTTCCCTTAACCAGACTGGACAGGATCTGTCAAAACTGCAGTGATTTCCTTCACAGTTCCTACAGAATTCCGTCTTTTTGCAGTCCTTCCCATCATCACAATTATTTCCACCACATCTTGCACAGTACTTGTCCCTTGACTTGCAAGCTCTTCCCTGATGACCAAACCTCTGACACCTGTAACATCTTAAAGGGGAGGCAACAAAATTGTAAACTTTAAAAATGTTGTAGTGTAACTTTAAACTATCAGGAATCTTTCTACCGCTAACATAAACCTTGAGCTTGTTTCTGTCTGTCCAAGTTGGTTTGCCATCAATTATTTTTTTCCACTTGATTCTGAATCCCAGTTGGGATTTCCCACTCTAAGAGCATGAAGGAGATCTTTCTCATCTAGGTCAATGTCAACTCCATAAATCAAAACTGGAGTGGCATCTAAGCTAAGTGGAATATACGCTCTGAAGTTTTGCTCTAGGGGATTATTTTTGACAAAGTTATTAGCATTAAGTGCTGAACTGAAATTAATTTTACATTTGTCTTTTGAGACTTTTATTATCTGGTCTATGCCCTCAACTGAAGATTTTAGCAGGCTTCCTACTCTTAAAGGGTTTATAGACATTTCGTTATCAACACTTATGTTGTATACCAGAAAGGGTCCAGGATCTGTACCTTCATAGCAAATCTTTAAACACTCAGGTTTCTCTTCAGGATTGGATATTTGAGAAATTTTATCAACCTTTTGCAACCTGTTTGGAGAATTTACTCCGAGATGACTCTTAGGTATTTCACTGGTTTGTGTAGTTACACCAGAGCTGGTTGATGGACGTTGACATTCCGAAAAAGGGTCTTTTTTAGTTTCAATGTTTTTAATTCCATTTGAAACATTTCCTCCAACAACAGATTTAACTTGACTAGGAGCAATTCCTTTTTCTGAGGACTTGCTACCTAATCTGGCCGACGTTCTGAAACCTTGAGTAGAGGATGTGTTTCTCCTTTTTTCACTGTTTTCAATGGGCTTTTTTGTTTCCATTTTAACCAATCCTAAGGAATCTTTCAGTGTTTGCAAGCCCGAGAATGTAGTAAATTAAAGAATTTAAGTATTTAATTTGTACCAAAGTAACGCAAAGTCAACTCTGTTGTCAAGTTGTTGGATAAGATAAACTAGCCAGAAGAAACCCAGATCCAAAAATGACAACTAATTTCGAGATTTTGGTAGAGCGTTTTGATTTGCAGGAGGAGCGTAAAAAGAAAAGAGACCCTCTCTCTTCCCTGACTCTTCCGTATCTTATGTTCTTCCAATATCCTCCCCAATTACTAAATATTTTCTCTAAATTACAAATCTTTCCTGATAATAGAAGACAGTACTATCTCACTGAGTATAAAGCTTTCTTCTTTAGATTAAAAACAATATGCAAGTTAAAAAGGAGAGAAAAAATAATATGCATTTAACTGAATTTTGTCATATAGACTGATATTGGTATGTGAAAAACTTTCAAAGAGAAGGCAAGTTAGAAGGTGAAAAAACAACGATGAGAGAAAGGAATTAAAATTGAATTGCAAATGTAGGGAATTCAATTAAATTTTAATAACTACAGCCAGAACTTTTGATGAATTATTTAAAGAGAAAAAATACTAAAAATTTATCAGAGACAGAATTTTGTTTAAAGTTGAGGGATAACGGGAATTTAACGGGAATTATTTTCAGAGCACAAAATTAAATATCACCAAGTCACAAGAACATAATGAATAGAAAATAAAGCTGTAAATTGTAATTTTAACTTTTCCTATGAAAATTATTTATAACGCTGGAACTCCAATGCACATTTAACAAAAGTATGTGGCTAACATTATTTTACAGGAAATTACGGTGAAATTGAAAAAGATAAAGGTTACGGTAATTTAAAACTGGACGACAAAGCAATCTGTTAAAAAAAATTAATGGCTTCCAAAAGCACATGTGACATCACTAAAACCAAAATTTACTCATATATTTAACATAAAAAATTATTAAAAACAATTTAAATGCAGTAACTAATTAGAAAATCTTAAAAGGAATTTAAAAAATATAAAATTTGTAGAAAAAAAAACAAGAATTTATATAAAAAAGAAAATTTTGAAAAAACTTATCCATTTTCCATTAAAAATCAGGTCGCCATCTTGAACACGTTTTCACCAAAATTAATCAATTTAGAAAAAAGAAACCTAAGTAGGCTAGATTTAGGCAAACTATTTAGAATTTAACATAATTAAAACTTTCATAAAAAGAAAAAATAATAAATTTTAAAAAATCTAAAAAGTAGATAAAAGAAATTTTTTTTTTATTAAAAAACAAAAGGAAGAAAAATGAAAAGAATTTAAATAAACTGAGCACATTTAAACTAAACACGTCCGTTCATGTCCACGTTAAGAGAGAGAGTGAGAACACCGACCTTTGTTCCGAGAACATGAAACAATGATTCTACAATTTTTGTCCTTACCACTATTTTTTAATGGAAGATTTGTTACTTTGTTTTCTAAACGAGATCTTTTCACAGGAAACTGGAAAAACCATAAGTATAAAATGAGAGTGTTGTTTTGTAGTTCAGGTATAAAATTAGTTAATTTTGTACTCGCCTCTATTGGTAGGAGTGTTTTCAGATACTGGAGGGGTAGGTACGGTTTCTAAAAATTAACTTATATCACAGATAAGTAAAATACAGATGCCCAGTTGCTGTATAAAATCATGTCCCAATTCAATAGTTTCGCTAGCCAGCTTTTCCCTCCTCTAGCCAGCTAAATTTTGTGTTGCAAAGAAATGTTGCAGCCATGTAGCTGGCTAGAGCATAGCAACTTTTGGTTAAGTTCTGGCAACCGACAGCAGCGACAAATTCTGCAGTAGTACATGGAAATGGTACTTCAACATTGCAAAAATGCAGGACAAGGTTTTATTTTTGGAATGTGTAGGGGGGTCAGTGTGAGCTTAAGTTTGAGTTTTCGGGATTCAAACCCCCCCCCCCCATTTGGCTGCCATCTTGGAAAACGTATGCAAATGGTTTTTCCACTATATCTCCGAAACGGTACATCTTACCGAAAATTTGCAAGGACACTTTTTGTTTAGAATTAAGTAATCTACAATTTATTACTTAGAAATTTTGTGGTAAAATGAATAATTAAGAAGTCAAGTCACAATATTTTCTTTTAAAGGCTATAACTTTTTTTCCTTCAACTTTACCAAAAAAAATAATAACAAGTTTTTTGTAGAGGGTTTCATTAGGAATAATTTTCATTCATTACTTTTTTTAATTTCATTCACTACGAAAGGTTTTACAGCGCCCCGAAGGTATGAAAGTGACAGATTTTCGGAATACATATTTTATTACAATTTTACCTCCTAGAAATTAGCAATAACAGCTAGCAAGTAATAATAATGAATGAATGACTATACCATTCTATATATACAAGCCATGCACAACTTATGATCTGCTTGAGTGTGTAGTAGTACTTTGACCGGGTCTGTCTAAACGTCAAAGTTTGTTCGGTGGTGTATAAAAATTTCGTGTCGTCGCGGATAAAAATTTATTTATTTTTTTTTTTATATGAAAAAACCAAGCTTAGGTGTAACCCCTTGTACTACCAGGCCGTCATGTCGTTCAGTTCATGGTGTAATGGTGTTTCGGTATGAAAGTGTTCTCTAACCTCCTTTTTTAAGGGAGGGTTGCCGGGGGCTCTCGAGTTGTCCAGGGTCGTGCGAGAACAAACACCTTATTACAAAATAAAATTCATTTATTGATTCAAAAGTTCTTATATACTAACAATTTAGGTCTCTTAAATCTAGGTAAATGCTTACAACCTCTAGATACATGTTTACATATGGTGAGTAAGTATATCTACATAGCTAACTACGGGCTATAGTACTAGTATATTACTAAGCAGCTATCTACTCACTACGACAGGTTTACATGTGCGTAAGCTGGGGTCAATGGTCTGGCAGGATGTGCGTGTGTGTGTGTGTGTGTGTGTGTGTGTGTGTCGGTACGTGGTCGGTCTCGTATGTGGTCAAACCGCGATACTGGTATAGGCAATGTCGCCGGGAACAATGTCGGATCATACACCACGACATTGGTCCAGGAAACATTCCTATTTACAATCTCTAGATACATGTTTACATATGGTGAGTAAGTATATCTACATAGCTAACTACGGGTAGTACTAGTATATTACTAAGCAATTACCCACTCACTACTCTACTCTACATGTATGTAAGCGGGGTCAGTGGTTCAGCAGGAAGTGTGTGTGTCGGTATATGGGTTCGGTATGCGGTCGGTAAGCGTTATGTCGGTAGTCTACCCGTGTCGGATCGTACACCACGACACGGTATAGGAGTAGTTACTTCGGCACATAGTCGGATCATACACCACGACAAGGCCTCGGTAACACCCCTCTGGTAAAGTCGGGTAGGAATAATTACTTCGGCGTCTAGTCGGATCATACACCACGACAAGGCCTCGGTAACACCCCTCTGGTAAAGTCGGGTAGGAATAATTACTTCGGCGTCTAGTCGGATCATACACCACGACAAGGCCTCGGTAACACCCCTCTGGTAAAGTCGGGTAGGAATAATTACTTTGGCGTCTAGTCGGATCATACACCACGACAAGGCCTCGGTAACACCCCTCTGGTAAAGTCGGGTAGGAATAATTACTTCGGCGTCTAGTCGGATCATACACCACGACAAGGCCTCGGTAACACCCCTCTGGTAAAGTCGGG
The DNA here is from genome assembly GCA_949987705.1 of Thereva unica. Classification (NCBI taxonomy): domain Eukaryota; kingdom Metazoa; phylum Arthropoda; class Insecta; order Diptera; family Therevidae; genus Thereva; species Thereva unica. The sequence goes on along the minus strand of OX465284.1, from coordinate 35,545,362 downwards.
TAGGAATAATTACTTCGGCGTCTAGTCGGATCATACACCACGACAAGGCCCCGGTAATATTCCTCTGGTAAAAGTATGACCGTGTCGGATCGTACACCACGACACGGTATAGGACCAGAGAGGGTGACCTCTCTGGAACGAGTCTGATTAAAGACTGAATTTTAGTCGGGTGAAGCCGTTTATTTTATAGCCGGAAAGCTCATCGGCGTTAGAAGCTTTTAGCTTTGAAGTGAGCTTTCAAAGGAGAATTACCCAGCCTACTTCGTAGACATTCATTTTTTCCTAAAGCTTTGTTAGGAAATGCTTTCTGGGTTACTTTCGTATTTTTCTAACAGAGGACTCTTAGTAACGACCGTGGTTCGTTACATCCCCCTCTTTCGTCGGGAAGGGAAAAAGAGAGGTAATGTGTTGGTTTTTTTTTAATTTTTCTACATAACAGTTCTTATTCTAAAAAAAAAAATTCAAAAAGCTTTATAGGCATTTAACATAAATAGGTTCTACCTTATATTAATAAATGAACAAAACTTAAATTCTAGATTAAATCAAATGACTTCTTGGCACGTTTCTTTCTGGTATTTTGACTTGTTCGGATCTGGTATTTTTACTGGCTCTGATGTGGTATCTTCGGTAACGGATCTTGCTACCTGGATTTGTCGGGATTTATTTAGAGATTTACTCTTCTAACACTGGAATACTTCCTGTAAATTAACTAGGTGTACCTCAAAGGTTCTTCCTAGGATGATAATTTTCGTCTAGATATCAAGTAATCGCTGGGGCGTTGCTGGTACGGAGTGGAGTCCGAATGGCCTGACGGTAAACTGGTACGGTAAACTAGTATAACCTCGACCTTGGACAGTAAATGCGGTGACTGGTTTACTCTCCTCAGCTAATGGCTCTTGCCAATAACCCTGGTATAGGTCGATTTTGGTTATATATCTTGCCTCTCAATCGGTCTAGAATATGATTGATTTGAGGCAACGGGTAAGCATCTTTGAGATCTCTTTGATCTTCCGGTAGACGATGCGGAATCGGTATTGGCCATTCTTTTTCCTTGCCAGAACTACGGGTGAACCGTAAGGGCTGCTGGACGGTTCAATAATTTTTCAGCCAACATACGGTCTATTTCGGTGTTGATTACTTGTTGCATTGCTGGATTTCTAGGGAAGTATCGGTGTTTTTATTTGCTGGTCGGTTTTGGATATTATCTAATGTTCGACAAGCGTGGTAGTTTTCCTTGGGTCTCTTTGGATGTGGTAATAGCTAGGATAGGGTTGGTTACATTCGGTCGCCTTGTGAACGTCATTTCTGGTAGGATTGGTCTGGTCGTATATTTGGATGATGATGAATGGGCGGTTGTCTTTACTGGTATCGGTGTTCGGGATTTCTATTCGGTTGGTTCGTTCGTTGAGCAGATTGCTCCTTTTGGATTGCTTCGTACTCTTCTCCTTGGATTTGTAGTTCGGTGATGGTCTGTATGTCACTTCGCCGGATATATAATTTATATTCTGGCCTCAGGTTGTTGAAGATTCGTTCCAATTGGTCCTGTGGTTTAGCGATGCCTATTCGTCTGCTTAGAGTTTGCATTGCAGTTATATATTCTCGGATTGGCTCATTGGTCTTCATCTTCCGGCTTCGGTAATCTTCTTCTAACTGTCGCTGGTATCTGGGTGGGAGAAATTGGTTTTTGATTTGCTCCAGGAAGTCGTCCCATGTCCTCCAATTGGTTTTGTTATTCCGGTACCAGAGCTGTGCTTTACCTCTGAGTAATTCTGACAATACTGGTACGAGGACTTTTTTGGTGATTCCGTAGGCTTCGGTTAGTTCTTCCACTCGTTCTATAAATCCGTATAGGTCGTTTGTTCTGTCGAAGTAAATGCCCCATTTTCGGATTCTGTCCATGATTTCTATATTTGGACTCTGGTTTTCGTTGACTGGATGGGATGTTCTTACTGGTGTCTCGTCCGCTGGTGTCGTTGATGGGGTGTGTGGTACAGATGGGCTTTCTCTTGATATGTTCTGCTGGAGTAGTCGTTTCCTGAGGGTGCGCACGTCCCCACTGGTTGATAGTCCGAGAAACCTTAATTCAGCTACTAGCTCCGTCTTTTTCATTTGTTGGATTTCCTGGTTCCGGTTGTCCATACTGCGGACTTTTTTCCTGGTCTTTTTAAGTACTGGATATTTTAGATTCGGTCTGGTGACTTGGTTTTCCTAGGTCTGGCTCGCTTAGGTGTGCTCGCCTTGAGCTCTGGATACTGTCTGATCTACTTCGGTTTAGAGCTCGATATTTATATTTTTATTTCTATCCCTACTCTTTCCTCTTGATATTGGTTATTTGGTTATATATATATAATTACTGGTCCCTGCTCGGGCGCCAATTTTGTAATGGTGTTTCGGTATGAAAGTGTTCTCTAACCTCCTTTTTTAAGGGAGGGTTGCCGGGGGCTCTCGAGTTGTCCAGGGTCGTGCGAGAACAAACACCTTATTACAAAATAAAATTCATTTATTGATTCAAAAGTTCTTATATACTAACAATTTAGGTCTCTTAAATCTAGGTAAATGCTTACAACCTCTAGATACATGTTTACATATGGTGAGTAAGTATATCTACATAGCTAACTACGGGCTATAGTACTAGTATATTACTAAGCAGCTATCTACTCACTACGACAGGTTTACATGTGCGTAAGCTGGGGTCAATGGTCTGGCAGGATGTGCGTGTGTGTGTGTGTGTGTGTGTGTGTGTGTGTCGGTACGTGGTCGGTCTCGTATGTGGTCAAACCGCGATACTGGTATAGGCAATGTCGCCGGGAACAATGTCGGATCATACACCACGACATTGGTCCAGGAAACATTCCTATTTACAATCTCTAGATACATGTTTACATATGGTGAGTAAGTATATCTACATAGCTAACTACGGGTAGTACTAGTATATTACTAAGCAATTACCCACTCACTACTCTACTCTACATGTATGTAAGCGGGGTCAGTGGTTCAGCAGGAAGTGTGTGTGTCGGTATATGGGTTCGGTATGCGGTCGGTAAGCGTTATGTCGGTAGTCTACCCGTGTCGGATCGTACACCACGACACGGTATAGGAGTAGTTACTTCGGCACATAGTCGGATCATACACCACGACAAGGCCTATGTAACACCCCTCTGGTAAAGTCGGGTAGGAATAATTACTTCGGCGTCTAGTCGGATCATACACCACGACAAGGCCTCGGTAACACCCCTCTGGTAAAGTCGGGTAGGAATAATTACTTCGGCGTCTAGTCGGATCATACACCACGACAAGGCCTCGGTAACACCCCTCTGGTAAAGTCGGGTAGGAATAATTACTTCGGCGTCTAGTCGGATCATACACCACGACAAGGCCCCGGTAATATTCCTCTGGTAAAAGTATGACCGTGTCGGATCGTACACCACGACACGGTATAGGACCAGAGAGGGTGACCTCGCTGGAACGAGTCTGATTAAAGACTGAATTTTAGTCGGGTGAAGCCGTTTATTTTATAGCCGGAAAGCTCATCGGCGTTAGAAGCTTTTAGCTTTGAAGTGAGCTTTCAAAGGAGAATTACCCAGCCTACTTCGTAGACATTCATTTTTTCCTAAAGCTTTGTTAGGAAATGCTTTCTGGGTTACTTTCGTATTTTTCTAACAGAGGACTCTTAGTAACGACCGTGGTTCGTTACAATGGTACTCTAAGGTGTTGTACGAGTTCGGAAATACCGACTGCGGGAGATTATTCCACAGTCGAGTTGTTCTATTCATAAACGAACTTCTAAACCGTATTGTGCGTGAACGAGGGGGCTGTAGGGTATGGGGGTGAGCCGAGCGGGCTAGTCTTGTGTTGCGGGAAAAGTATTGCCGTGCAGGCAGGAGGTCCTGAATTTCAGTGGAACAGGCGCCATGGTAATAGCGATAAAGTATGGAGAGGGCTGCTACATTCCTACGGTGGCTCAAGGTGTCTATGGAGGCGCGAAAGGGGCCATCACCAATGAGTTGTAGGGCACGATTTTGCACCTTGTCGAGACAAGCCAAGGTGGTTTTTGGGGCGCCTGCCCAGATATGCGAGTTGTATTCGAGGCGCGGCCGAATGTAGGATTTGTATATTGTAGCCAATGCGGCTGGCTGGAGGAGGAACTTGCATCTCTTGAGAAACCCAAGGCATTGGGAGGCATGTTTGGCGATTTGGAATATGTGATCGTTCCATCGCAGATGCTCCGTTAAAGTTACCCCTAGGATATTGAGAGTTGAGTCAGCCGTTAGATTCACTCCATCCACCGAGACAGGAGGATGGTCGGTACAATTTTTGTTGGAGATCTGACAGTGCTTCGTTTTTGCGGCATTGAATTCGACGCGGTTCATTTCGCCCCAATGAAGAATCGATTCGATATCCCGGTTGATCGAAGCCGACATAGTTCGCATTGGCATTACGGAAACACAAATCCTAGTCAGTGGCCTGGAAGAAGCGAATAAGACCCAACCAGTTGGCTTTCCCATAGAGTCACACAGTTCTTTTAGGAGCTGTGGTGGTTGTGGTAGAGGATGGATATGGGAAATAAGCGCTAATTAGTTTATGGTCCGGCAACTCGGAGGGGTGAGCTAACCTTGATGGAGTAACGCGTCGGATGGGAAGTAAGAAACAGGTCAAGGAGATGGGCTCCTTGACCTGGAATATCAGGGACTCTCGTCGGACATTTGACAATTTGGTGCAAGTTGTTGAGGCTCGCAAAGAGCTCGGCGTCTTTGCCAGGAACACTGGTGCCATTTGAGTAATTTAGCCAATGTACATTGTGAACGTTGAAATCACCCGCAACAATGATTTCGCTTTCCGGGTGGGAAAATAAAAATCCGGAAATCTGTTCGGAAATAGCATCGAAGGCTGCGGTGGTGGCCTCTTTACTAATATTAGGACTCCTATATAGAAAACAGAAAAATATGACGTGGCTATGGATAATTATTTTAATCCAGAGATGATTAAAATCAGAGGATGTACTACTGTACACCTTCTGAAAGGCCACGTCATTCCTATGGCTAATCCCCTATGGGCGGAAAAGTTGTGCACTAAGTTATACTCTGTCACCTGAAATCGATCTAAATCAAGATCTGGTAACACTTGGGTTTCACTCAGTGCGAAAATAGCAGGGGTATGGAGGAGTAACTCGCACGTAACGGCCAGGAAGTTCGCATTCAGTCCCCGAATGTTACAAAAATTGATTATAAAATGATTGTCACATTGGGGACTGTTTTGCGTGAGGTCCATGACCTCATTTGTAGCCGGCCGCACCGGCGATGCATCCATCGGAGCTAACGGAAATAGCCTTGTTGCAGTGTTATGCCTGCTAAAACAAGACGACTCCCATCAGCTGACCGATTAGGGCTGCAGCGCCGGATCGACCGGCAGGAAGCGCGGGAAGCGGGTGGAGGAGACTTACTTGTTGTCCGTCGGTCCTTCGGTTATTGTTGTTGTTGTGGGTGGCCTTCACTTAGTTTTTTCGTGTTATTATTAATTTTTTATGTTATTGTTTGTTTTGTGGTTTATGTTATTATTTTGGTGGATATATTAAGTTTTTTTGTGTTATATGTTTTTTTCTTTGTTTTGTTTTGTGATTATATTTATTGTTTATTGCGGTTTATTTTATTTTTTTTTTGCGGTGTAATCGGACTGGCGACAACACACGCCCGCACTTCACCGAGGCACAGTCCAGACTACTTTAAAATAAAGTAAGTTAAAAAAGCATTATATATAAATTAAAGTTAATAAAATCGCGCGTGAATTAGTGCTCCAGTGTTTTAATAAAAAAAATTAAAAAAAGTGAATGATTAAGTGCATTTTAAGAGTGATAAATGATAAGGTGGCCATTTTTGTTTACATTCGTGGTGGTTTTTTGAGTTAATTTAGTGAAAAAATGTTGAATTTGTGTCGTAATGATTTAAAAATGAATTTAAAGTGATTAAAGAGTGTCATAGAATAATTTTTAAATACATAAGTGCAGAAAAATGTGTAGGGGAAAGCCAAATAGTAATTGCTATTCATATTGTGTATACTTATGTTTTTAATAGCTATTCCATAATAATTTCAAATCACTTGAAATTCACTTTTAATTGTGTACTTATATTTTAATAGCTATTCCATGATAATTTAAAACCACTTTAAATTCATTTTTAATTCATTACGACACAAATTCAACATTTTTTCGCTAAATTAACTCAAAAAACCACCGCGAATGTAAACAAAAACAATAATGGTCACCTTATCAATCAACACTCTTAAAATACACTTAATCACTCACTTCCCTCAGATCACTAAATAACTAATCACTGGTAATCCACGCCCGATTTTATGCACTATTTAATACTTATAATTTACAATTTTATTATATAAAAAATAAAGCGAAGTTTAAAAAAAAGTGTTAATCAATTTTCAGGTTTTCAGGTCCAGTTCCAGGGTAGAAAAAAAAATAAGAATTAAAATATTTTTGTTTTTTACATCGTTTTGTGAGTAATAAATTATTTTAAAATAAAAATAAATTAATTTTAGTGTGTTATAGAAGAAGAAGAAGAAAAAGAAGACCATTTAACTATAGAGTATTGACGGTGAAAAGCTGCATGTTAGAGGAGCCTCAGCTCAATAATTAAGATGAGTATTTTGGAATATATTTTTTGTGCATGGTTTTCAAAGAAAATTTAGAAGTTTAATATTATAAAATTTAAAGCAAATTTAAAATAATGCCTCCTCGTTGCTGTGTGCCTGGTTGCTCGTCAAATTATGACAGCGCTTTAAAAAATGGTTCATCGGTTTCCACTTTTCACTTTCCAAAAGATGAAAATCTAAAAGATATGTGGACAAAAGCCATTCATAGAAAGGATTGGGCACCAACACGATATTCAGCGGTATGTGCACTACACTTTCGTGAAAATGATTTTAGACAGTGAGATAAGTTAAAACGAATAAATAAAGCCGCCATTCCTTCAGTATTTCCGAATCTACCAGCATATCACACTGTGCCTGAAAGTAAAATAAGAGTAGATCCTTCTTTACGAAGAGAACGACTCATCAACAGATATGAGGATTTGGCTAATCAAGTTTTAATAGCAGATTCCATAGATTCATTTGAAAATTTCAAAACAAACTTCTCCAATAAACTAAATTTAAATAAATGGCCCGTTTTTCAAGCTGAGACTCAAATAACTTTCTTTTTATTAGAATCTAATCCGGAATCGGGTTGTCAGTTTTCGGTTCAAATCGTTGTGAACCAAAACTTAAAAGTTAAAATATTCGTTCAAAGTTTAGAGATTCCCGCGAAAGACTTAACATGGATTTTACCGGAAAATTCAAAACTTTGTCTTTGGTCGCAAATTGTTAACCTACTATAGCGTTATGTTAGTATCGAAAATAATAGTTTTGTTCCTGATCGGAAATATTATCTTCAAAAAGCTTCTCAGTTTTTAAAGAAAGCGAACGAATGTGACGACGATTTTGAGAATGAATCCAAAATCGATATTCTTTGCAACCAGGTTGACCTTCTTCTTTCAAAAAAGCCCAGATACACCCCATCTTCCATAATAATGGCTTTTGTCATATACAGCCAATCTGCCGCGACTTATGAACTTTTGCGAAAATTTATGATCCTAAGATATTTACAATTCTTGTCATCGAAAATGCACCTGTCCTCAAATTTTAAAAATCCCAGCAACGACGAGCGCTACTTTAAACACATTCGCGAAAATTTAAACGATAGGGAAAAGTATTAGATGAAATTTATTTGGGAAAACGCGGAATTGAATATAAATCTAATAACTTAGTAGGCATGGCGCAAAATAGCCCTACTGAAGCAGCTAAGACCGTACTGGCTTTTATGATTAAATCGCTATTCGGTTCTTTTAAAGAAATCATTCGCCTTGTCCCAGTCGCCGGCTTAACCGGGGATGAGGCGTACTCATTAACTAACAATATTATACAATTTGTGCAGCAATTAGGATTTCGCGTTCTTGTTGTAATTACGGATAATAATCGTGTTAATCAAGTGATGTTTAAAAAACTTTGTGAAGATCGTACAAATTATTTTCCGAATCCGAATTTCTCCGGTGAAAATATATATTTGCAATATGATACTGTGCACATATTTAAAAACATGCGCAACAATTGGATTAATTTAAAAAATCGTCGCAGGAATTTCCATTATCCTGACTTTAATACGGGTGAAGTTAAAAGTGCGTCTTTTGACCACATCGAACAATTATACAATGAAGAATCGGGACTATTTGTTAAGCAAGCCTGTAAATTAAATTATAAAACCATTTATCCGAACAATTTGGAACGGCAAAATGTTAAACTAGTCGATAATACTTTTCACCGTACCACTATTGCCGCGTTAAAATCAAAAATGAATATGCTTCAAACCGCTGAATTTTGTGATATTATTAGAAATTGGTGGGATACAGTAAACGTTAAAAGTCTTACTCTCGGGACTACCAAACGAAATGAATGGTCAAAACCATTCTATAACCTTTCAGATTACAGGCTTGCATTTCTCACTGAACTCTTATCGTGGATTGAAGTCTGGAGATGCTCGGCAGAAAACGGTAACAACGGAATTTTAAGTAGGGACACATTCGACGCCGTTGCTGTCACTACCAAAACTTTAATACATTTAATAAAATGTTCTCTTACGGATTTAAATATCAAATATATTTTACCGGGTAAATTTCAAATGGATGATTTAGAACGCCGGTTTGGTTTGTACCGTTCATTATCGGGCTGCTCATATAGAGTTTCGTACGCAGAAATTCTAGAATCTGAAAAGAAGATTCGCGTCCATAATTTTACAAAATTATCTCAAAATACGGGTGAAAATTCGTTAGAAGAACCGGTCGATTTTCGATTCGGTGTTAAATTCAGATTACTTGCAAGAAGCAAGAATTGACGAATCTTCCAATCTATATGTAGCAGGTTATGCATGTAATGCTATCGGGAAGCGGTTATCGTGTTTTACTTGTAAAAATTTAATAGTAATGGAGAAAGGAGCGGTTTCCAAAGATGAGTATTTCCACTCATTGCAACGTGGAGGCCTATCAATTCCTACTCCACAAGTCAAGTATTTATTATGCCATATGAGCAGTATTCTCCAACATATTCTTAAGGAAGAGAATTTAAAACGGGCTTTTTATGAGGCAACTAATCATAAAAGCTTATTATGTTGTCTCACGCTTCAAAGTGTCTTCGAAGAGAATTTCGACATAGATTTAAATTTCGAATGCCAGTGCGGTGTAAATTCCACAGATTTATTTGTTAAGATTTGCTTATGTATAGCAAATATTTTACTCAATAATTTAACGAAAAATTTGCGTGATGCGGATGAAGATGCGGAAAAAGAAAATCGCAAACTTCTAAATTTTCAATGATACTATACAAGGCTGTGAAAGTCGTTTTGTTTAATTTTTCTTGTTTATTTATTTATTTTGTATATTGTTATGTTTTTAGACAGTGTAAACACATACGATACAAGGCTGTGAAAGTTATTTTGTTTAATTTTTGTTCTTTTACATCGTTATTTATTTTCATATATATTTATTTTTTTATATATTTATTTTCTCTATATTCTATTTGTTATATATTTGTTTTCATATTTTTATGTTTTATATGTTGTGAATTTTATATTGAATTTTCTCATTTTAGATTATGTGATTGAAGGAAGAGCCATAGATAATGCTGTTGAAGTGGAAGCGGTTCCGTTTTTTATTTATTCCTTATTATTTATTTATTTTTATATTATTTATTTATTTTTATATTATTTTTTATTTTTATATTGGCCTCGATTCCCAGATCCGTCGGGAGGGAAGTGAGTTGCGGATTTGACACTTTGCGATTCTCAGATCCGCAACCCCGAATTTCTTTTTGACATTTTCCGCGCTGTAAAAGTGTGATCCGCAACAAACTTTCTGCGGATTTGAACGACAAATGCGCCTGAGATAATTCGACATCATATATTTCATTATCGCGTGAGTCTTCACTCCGAATTTTCGATTTAAACCAATCCGGGACTGCGGATTTGAGAATCGCAAAGTGTCAAATCCTCACTCACTTCCCTCCCGTCGGATCTGGGAATTGAGGCCATTATTTATTTATCTGAATTATGTTTATTTATTTGAATTTTATTAATTTATTTCAATTATATTTATTTATTTGTGTCTGCGGTGGAAATTATGAAACATCACAACTAGACGAATATATCAATGCTTCAGGTCTTTCATCTGAAATATAATTGGCTTCTGGCACCTTATCTAAGATCGCGAACATATAACACCTAACGTGTCCGCTAAGTACTCCGCAATCAAAGCGTTAACTATTTTAGTTCACTACCGATAACAAAATGTTTGTTCTGCCCAAATCTAACAGCACGTCGGCGGGAATAAAAATTTGTTAAAATTGTAAAGTATAAGTATTAAATATTCATTAAAGTGCATAAAATCGCGCGTGGATAACCAGTGATAAGTGCCTTAGTGTTTTAATTTAAAAAATTAAAAAAAAAAACGGAATGATACTGAAAACATTCGTGGTGGTTTTTTCGTGTTAATTTAGGGAAAAAATGTTGAGTTAATGTGGTTATGAAATTAACAGTGAATTTTAAGTGGTCAAAAATTATTAAAAACATTAGAGAAAGTACCACCACATAATATGAAAAAACAGTAACTTTTTGGCTTTCCCCTACACACTCTTTTATCACTTTAATTTCATTTATAATTTCATAACTACACAAACTACACATTTTTTCGCTAAATTAACTCAAAAAACCACAACGAATGTAAACGAAAATGGCCACCTTATCATTTATCACTCTTAAAATGCACTTAATCATTCACTTCTTTTAATTTTTTCTATTAAAACATTGGAGCACTAATTCACGCGCGATTTTATTAACTTTAATTTATATTTAATGCTTTTTTAACTGCAAATTTAACAAATTTTTATGCGCGGCGACACGTATTTCACCACCGAACAAACTTTGACGTTTAAGGGACCCGGTCAAAGTACTACTACATGCAAAAGCGTTTGCATGGCTTGTATATATAGAAGGCTATGACTACACGTTATAAGAAATGCCGATGTTTGAGTAATGTAATAAAATTGTTTCGCATTTTTTTGCGGGTTTTTATTGCTGTTATGCCATGTTTTATAAGGTATGATATGGTTTAAAATGAAATTCTTTGAATAATAACACTCCACTCCACTCCAATTTTTTAAAATAATTTGTTTCAAGACTGCCCAAAAAAGTGCTTTATTCAATTATGTTAACTATCTAGCAAAATATGGACCTATTCAGTTTGTGATAAAAGTTTGAATTATCTTAGTCTTATTTCAAAATTGTTATTTTAGTCTGATCTTAGTTAAATTTTCATATTTATAACTGTGTAAATAGTTATTCAGTTGCGCATACTACCAAAACACAAGTTTTGGAGGATAGTTTATACTCTATTTGTTATAAAAGTTATTCTGATAATCGTACGGATAACAGCGTTTGTTGTCATAGTACCAGCAACAGCGACGATACTGTCTTGTATACTACAAGCTCCCTTGATTGATTTCACAGGCCCACAAAAAAAAAAAAAGTCTTTTAGTATGAACTTGAGGTATGCTACCTTATGTTTTTCGGTGTGCTGAAAACGAATCCGAGGTCAGAATTTGGCCATCACCCTCAGATTTTGCCCCACAAGCCCCCACACCCCCAAAATGGACCAAAATTTGAGCAGCATAAAAATTCAAAATCAGCATGTTATTGCCCGTTTTTGGATGTGCTGAAAACGAATCCGAGGTCAGAATTTGGCCATCACCCTCACATTTTGCCCCACAAGCCCCCCACACCCCCAAAAAGGGCCCAAAATTTGAGCAGCATAAAAATTCAAAATCAGCATGTTATTGCCCGTTTTTGGATGTGCTGAAAACGAATCCGAGGTCAGAATTTGGCCATCACCCTCACATTTTGCCCCACAAGCCCTCTCCCCACCCCGAACTTGACCCGAAAATTCAGGGGCTCAGGAATTCAAACCAGCATGTTGTTCTCCGTCTTTGGGTATATTGGGAACGAATCCGGGACCAGCCGTTCTCCATCACCCCCAGATTTTGCCCCACAAACCCCCTCCCCCACCCCGAACTTGAACAAAATTCGAGAAACATGAAAGTGGGAAACAGCTTGTTACACTCCGTTCTTTGCTGTGCTAGAAACGAATCTGGAGTCAGTCGTTGCCCATCACCCCCAGATTTTGCCCCGAAACCTCCCCCCCACCACCAAATGTGACCCAAAAATGGAGGCCCTCAAGAATTCAATATAGCATGTTATTCTCCGTCTTTGGGTATATTGGGAACGAATCCGGGACCAGCCGTTACCCATTACCCCCGGATTTTGCACCAGGAGCCCCGCCTCCCTCCAAGAAGTGACTAAAATTCGAGAAAAATAGCAATTTGAACAAGCGTGTTATCCGGGATTAGTTATCGCCCCAGACCCGGAAAGTTTCCGCTAATGTTGCCACCTCTCTCCCGGAACTCTTGAGAATGTGGGCAGCATAAAAAATAAAAATTCGGGGTGTTATCGTCCGTTTTTCAGTATGCTAGAAAACAAACCGAGGTCAGAATCTGCTTCAATTTCGGTCACGTCATATTGTTTCTGATTGGCTGAAATCTTAAAAAAGAGCGGCGCGGCAGAAAAACGTCGGATATGTAAATTCAGCTTAAGTCTTCGCCCCAGTCACTCGAGCCTCCCTCCCCTGAATGAATCGAATTTTATTCACCTCAAAGATTGAATTGTAATTCTCTTTTGGTCGAATTTTTCGGGACAATATTGGCAAATGTCAGGTCACCAATCAACGATCCGCTGTTCCAAATATTGAATTCACACATTTTCGTTGATCTGTTCTTCTCAGAAGAAACTCAACTGTTCTTTTCAGTACAACACTAACGGTTCTTCTCAGAACAACACCAACTGTTCTTCTCAGAACAAAACCATTTATTCTTCTCAGAGCAAATCATCTGTTCTTCTCAGAACAAACTCAACTGTTCTTCTCAGAGCAAATCATCTGTTCTTCTCAGAGCAAATCATCTGTTCTTCTCAGAACAAACTCAACTGTTCTTCTCAGAGCAAATCATCTGTTCTTCTCAGAGCAAATCATCTGTTCTTCTCAGAACAAACTCAACTGTTCTTCTCAGAACAAACTCAACTGTTCTTCTCAGAGCAAATCATCTGTTCTTCTCAGAGCAAATCATCTGTTCTTCTCAGAACAAACTCAACTGTTCTTCTCAGAGCAAATCATCTGTTCTTCTCAGAACAAACTCAACTGTTCTTCTCAGAACAAACTCAACTGTTCTTCTCAGAGCAAATCATCTGTTCTTCTCAGAGCAAATCATCTGTTCTTCTCAGAACAAACTCAACTGTTCTTCTCAGAGCAAATCATCTGTTCTTCTCAGAACAAACCCAACTGTTCTTTTCAGAACAACCAAAATTTCTCAAAATATATTTAACGTTCACTTAGTTACAATGGCAACTTGTATTAATGATCCGGACAGCTTTTGCTATGTCTGCGGAAAATTTGAGGTTTCCAAATACAGGAAAAGTTTAACAGACATGATAAAAGATATTTACTTTAAGTGTTTTGGAATGCATGTCATTAATCAAGATTACAGTTGGGTTCCTCATTCTTGTTGTAATAACTGCCATAGTTCATTAATACGGTGGAATAAAGGATCACTCAATGCCTTGAAACTTAATGAACCTATTAAGTGGAGAGAACCACGAAATCACGAGGACTGTTATTTCTGCAAAACGAACTTAGTTGGCTATAATTACAAAAACAAAAACAAAATTGTCTATGCACAAGTTTCATCAGTTACTTTTCCCGTCTGGAAGACTGATAACGAAGTTTCTGGCCCGACTGAAGATCCTACAGTTGACATTCGCATGGAAGTAGAAGATCTATTTGCAGAAGATGAGGGCGAGTCAAGTGAAAGTGACGAGGCAGATACTGAATCAAAGACCCCACGACTCTTCAATCAACTGGAGCTGAATGATCTTGTTCGAGATTTGGGTCTCTCCAAAGAGCTTTCTGAGTTATTGGCTTCAAGATTTAAAGAAAGAAATTTGTTGGCCCCAAAAACCAAAGTAACATTTTACCGGAATAGGGAAAAAGATTTCGTACAGTATTTTGAAGAGGAAGAATCTTTGGTTTATTGCAAAGACATAAATGGCTTATTCAAGGAAATAAGTAAACTCCCTTATGAGCCAGAACAATGGAGGTTGTTCATAGATTCATCAAAACGGAGTTTGAAGGCAGTTTTACTGCACATCACAAATATCCTGGCACCCATACCAATCGCCCATTCAACAGTTTATAAAGAAAATTATGAAAATGTACAGAAGGTTCTAGAAAAAATAAATTATAAAGATCACCAATGGCAGGTTTGTGGAGATTTGAAAATTCTGACCATGATTTTGGGACAACAATCTGGCTTCACTAAATTTCCCTGTTTTTTATGCGAGTGGGATAGTCGGGATAGAGACAATCACTGGATCAAAAAGACATGGCCAAAAAGGGAATCCCTTAAGCCTGGAGATAAAAATGTTGTTAAAGATAGTCTGATTACCCCAAGTAAAGTCCTCTTACCACCTTTACATATCAAACTTGGTTTAATGAAACAATTTGTGAGAGCTCTTGATAAAAACGGTGAGTGTTTTAAATATTTGGGGAAGAAATTGCCTCAAATATCTGATGCAAAGTTAGAAGCAGGCGTGTTTGACGGGCCTCAAATTAGGACGTTGATGAAGGACTCTGAATTTATGAAACACATGACCGATACTGAGAGAGAGGCATGGTTGAGTTTCAAGGATGTTACTCAAAAGTTTTTGGGCAACAAAAAAGACGATGAGTACGAAATCATTGTGAAAAGGATGTTATCGGCATTTCAAAAATTAGGGTGTCTAATGAACATCAAGATACATTTTCTTCATTCCCATCTGGATTATTTTCCCTACAATCTAGGAGATTTTAGTGAAGAGCAAGGGGAGCGTTTTCATCAAGACATAAAAGATGTTGAAAGAAGATACCAGGGCAGGTGGGATAAAAAAATGTTGGCAGATTTTTGTTGGTTGCTGAAGAGAGACACAAAAGATAGGCATAAAAGAAAAAGTCAGCGGAGAGCATATGAGGATAAGAAGACTCGAAAACAGCGTTAATGAGTAACCAATTCATCAATTTCATAGGGAGTGAGGGAAAACCAAAACACCACCATCTAATGATAGGAGACAAGTGTGATCCCTAAATTAATTCTTCTTCTTTCTTCTTTAACGGCTCTACAACCGGGATCCGGTCCTGGCCTCTCGCAACTGTTCTCTCCACCGGTCCCGATTCTGAGCCGATGTCATCCAGTTTGGCATCCCTATGCTTAATTAACACTCTCAATTAATGGTGAGAGGCAAGGGGACTCACATTAAACAAGCACCCCGAAGAAAACAGAAACCTACTACGTCCACGCCGTTGTTTTTGGGTTATGATAAAATGTAGGTTATTGTAATTGTATCGTTCTGTAATTTTGATGTAAAAACAAATGACAATTTAAACTTTTTATCAAGAAAACAAAATTCCCCAGACCGCAGCTTACCATGCGCGCTTCTTTTCAGAAACCGCCCTCTGAGAAAAAATCAGTTTTTCCTCGGTTTCTGACCAGGGAGAAAGGTGAATCGCAATCCAACGACTGACTCCAGATTCGTTTCTAGCACAGCAAAGAACGGAGTGTAACAAGCTGTTTCCCACTTTCATGTTTCTCGATTTTGTTAAGGTTCGGGGTGGGGGAGGGGGTTTGTGGGCCAAAATCTGGGGGTGATGAAGAACGGCTGGTCCCGGATTCGTTCCCAATATACCCAAAGACGGAGAACAACATGCTGGTTTGAATTCCTGAGCCCCTGAATTTTCGGGTCAAGTTCGGGGTGGGGAGAGGGCTTGTGGGGCAAAATGTGAGGGTGATGGCCAAATTCTGACCTCGGATTCGTTTTCAGCACATCCAAAAACGGGCAATAACATGCTGATTTTGAATTTTTATGCTGCTCAAATTTTGGGCCCTTTTTGGGGGTGTGGGGGGCTTGTGGGGCAAAATGTGAGGGTGATGGCCAAATTCTGACCTCGGATTCGTTTTCAGCACATCCAAAAACGGGCAATAACATGCTGATTTTGAATTTTTATGCTGCTCAAATTTTGGGCCCTTTTTGGGGGTGTGGGGGGCTTGTGGGGCAAAATGTGAGGGTGATGGCCAAATTCTGACCTCGGATTCGTTTTCAGCACATCCAAAAACGGGCAATAACATGCTGATTTTGAATTTTTATGCTGCTCAAATTTTGGTCCATTTTGGG
Organism: Thereva unica; assembly: GCA_949987705.1. Taxonomy (NCBI): domain Eukaryota; kingdom Metazoa; phylum Arthropoda; class Insecta; order Diptera; family Therevidae; genus Thereva; species Thereva unica. The sequence goes on along the minus strand of OX465284.1, from coordinate 35,528,966 downwards.
GGTGTGGGGGCTTGTGGGGCAAAATCTGAGGGTGATGGCCAAATTCTGACCTCGGATTCGTTTTCAGCACACCGAAAAACATAAGGTAGCATACCTCAAGTTCATACTAAAAGACTTTTTTTTTTTTGTGGGCCTGTGTTTTCATTTCCTGACCAACTGTTTCATTTTCTCTTTGAACCTTCAGCCTTGCCACCTTTGTACTCTGCTATAATTCCTCAGCAAATCTAAAAATGTCCAGTAATTGATCATGAACCGCTGCATAGCCCTTAAAAAAGACCAAGAATAGAGTAGATAGAAAAGCAGCATCCTGGATTAGTCGTATTGGGGACACCACTTTAAAAACGCACCGACAAACTCTACCTCGCAGGTGGTGTCGCAGGGCAACAAGTTGTTGCATAATCGCATGGTCGTCGAGATTTTGGATTTGCATGGTACTTACCGCATTCTTGGTGAAATATCTCCGTTATCCGTTTCTTTTATTTTACGTTCTCACTAAATGTATTATCTACTTTTTTTTTGCCCGATTAATTTAAACATTTAATTTTACATATTTTTTTTCCTTTCTTTCCGCCCCACCCTTATATCATATATATATTTTTTATTTTTGCCACACATACGTACATATTTTTCTTTTCCAGTCACTTCACAGGACTAAATTTTTGTTGTTATTTTAATCACATTTCTACACCGATTCCGTATTTTTTTCTACACTTCTTTCCACGAATACACATATATTTTTCTAAAATACATAGATTTTCGTGCCTGATAGTAGCGTGATAGCGTGATAGCTCACGCGATCGATACTGATCGGATTATAATATCAGCAACGAGTTCGTTGATAATTTTTAGGTTCATTAATGGGTGAGGAGTAGAGGAGAATTCTTAATGAACAAGAGTGTAGAATGAATTCTAGGAGTTAATTTTGTTTAAGAGGGAGATAGACGTATACGACTAGAATAGATCGGTAGCTCGCACTTATCCAGCGTGATTTTAATGCAAATTCCAAGCTAGATGACATTGAACTCTACAAGGTATTGTAGTCAGTGACCCAATTTTCCAGCCTCAGTTGATTGAGTTGTTTCAGGCCCATTGTTAGAAATAGAGGAGTAGAATAAGAAATAAATATTGGAAAGAGGATTTTTTTTAATATATATTTATGGTTGGAGAAAAGGTGTAAGGGAAAATTTATATATATTTATTTAAGCCTAGTTATTAGTTATTAATTATACAATGGAAATAAACCGTCTTAACCAAGAAGAGTTGGGCTACGAGATGGCCATCAGGGGGCTGCCCATTGGAAAGGTGGATGAAATGAGAACGGCTTTACGGGCAGCGTGGAAGGTGGAGAAGGAGTGTGGTCCAACCATCCTGGATCCTTACCCCTTTTCATATGAGGAGGACTTACAGGCGCTCCAGAAGAAATTGAGCGAAATAAACCTTCTGTATGAGTCCTTCCAGGGGGATATGGAGTCAAGTGAATATAAGAAATTATTCACAAAAATAGAGTGGGCTCTTGCAAGGATGAGTAGAATGGCGGCGGTGGAAAAGGGACAGAAAAAAGAGAAGACACGTATTAGCGCGGATTTGATTGTGCTTCTGGGCTCACTACATATAAAAGCGGACGGTGAAGATGTGGAGGATGATTCTTCGGAAGCGGCCGCGGATTTATCGATACCGGCAACAGTGATGACGAGCCATAGGGCCGAAGCACAAGTCCATAAATGGGGTATCCGGTTTTCTGGCGAACAAGGACAGTCGGTCAATTCGCTTTTGGAGCGAGTAAACGAGATGGCCGAAGCAAGGGGCGTTACGAAAGGTCAACTTTACCGAGCTGCATTGGACTTGTTTACAGGTCGAGCATTAATATGGTATAGGGCTTATAAAGACTCCTGCCATTCATGTAACGATCTGGTCAGGGAGCTGAGAAAGGAGTTCCTCCCACCAGACTACGACGATCGGCTCGAGGAAGAAATTCGCAGGAGGACACAAGGAAAGGACGAAGCAATAGGGATCTATGTCGCAACAATGAAAAATATGTTCTCGCGGATGAGCGATCCCCTTTCGGATGAGGGATCCCCTTTAAAAGGAATATTCATCCCTTCTACCAGACCCAATTAGGACTGATGGAAGTTGAATCAGTCGGTCAGCTGGTACAGTTAGGACGTCAATTGGAAGCCATCCGGGTTTCGGCAGAGGCTTTTGTTCCCCCTTCTTCCAGACGCAACCAAACTCGGTAGAATCCCAAGCGGTATCGGCCGTCGAGTCCAATCTCAGCAATAAGAGGCGAGCAACAGGTAGGAGATGTTTTAGGTGTGGCCGTACTGGACACTTTGCGCGACAATGCCAAGTGAGAAGGTGCTTCGGGCGTGGCGCACCCGGCACGATTCGTCCTCAATGCACACGATGTAACCCAGGAGTGGAAACCCAAGCGTCAAGGGCTGCGGAACCTCATCAAGAAGCGGGAAACGAGCTGGGAGCCCGAGCTTAAACGGCGGGTCGGGTATTCCGGAAAGAGCCGTAGCACGTCCGACCGAAGAAGAACTCTGGCCAGCCGAAGGTGGAGAGGCTCAGCACATAACCGTGGACTATATTTTTCACAATAGTGAAAATGATGAGCGTCCCCACTTAGTGGTGGAAGTGTTAGGGGTAGAATTTTGTGTGTTGCTGGACTCCGGGTCAAGTAGGACGGTAATCGGCGGACCAGGCTGGAAGAAACTGAGGAGGATGAACTTCAAGGTATGGCAACCGGCGAACAGCAAGGCGCGTTTAGCGGATGGGAAACCCGTAAGTATTACAGGAGTAGTGAACCTCCCCATCACCTTAGAGGGTAAGGTCTTGGTATGCGAAGCTCTAGTTATACCGGAACTAGAGCTCTCCATTCTACTGGGCATCGACTTTTGGCGGAAGATGGGTATTTTGCCTGATTTCACGGAAAACAGTTGGAAGTTCCGCGAGGCGAATTCGGAAATTCAGGTGAGTGCTCTGGAATGTAGGTCGAAACTTTCACCTAGTCAACAGCAGGAGTTAGACCAACTGGTGGACGAAGCGAAGGCGAAAATGGGGACCAAGTTAGGTTGTACCGACAAGGTAGACCACACCATCGAAACGGAATCACCACCCATTAAACAGCGCTACTACCCGGTATCACCAGCGATGCAGAAATTAATCCACGAGCCGCTGGACGAAATGCTGGAAGCAGGAGTTGTAGAACCATCGAACAGTGCCTGGTCGTCACCCGTCGTCTTAGTTAAAAAGAAAGAGGGAAAATACCGCTTTTGCGTGGACTACTTGCGTTGAATAAAGTAACGAAGAAGGACGCTTACCCATTACCATTCGTATCTGCTACATTGGACAAATTTGCGAGATGCCAAGTATTTGTCGTCCTTAGACATTAAGTCCGCATTTTGGCAAGTTCCTGTGGCGGTGGGGTCTAGACAGTATACAGCCTTCACTGTTCCAGGCAGAGGACTATTTCAATTTAATAGGATGCCTTTCGGTCTGACAAACTCTCCAGCTACTTGGCAACGTCTAATCGATAGAGTGCTGGCAGGGACCTTGGATGATCGCGTTTTAGTCTACCTTGACGACATAATTATTGTCACCCCGACATTTGAGGAGCACCAGCAAGCATTAAGGGAAGTTTTGGATAAGCTTTGGCAAGCAGGCTTGGTTATTAACTTCAAGAAGTGCGAGTTCTGCAGGGCAGAATTGAGGTACCTAGGGTACATAGTCGGCGAAAATGGACTACAGGTCGACCCTGGAAGGTTCAAGGCATCCTAGACATAGCCGTCCCAAAATCGGTATCAGAAGTGAGAAAGTTTATAGGCACAGTATCCTGGTACCGACGTTTCATACCCAATTTCGCAACACTTATTGCCCCGACCACAGAGCTGTTGAAGAAGGGACGAAAGTTCATCTGGACGCCGCAGTGCGAAGAAGCTTTCAGGAGGGCAAAAAATAAGCTGGTAAGTGCACCTATTTTAACTTGTCCCAACCTTGAACTCCTTTTCATCATCCACACCGATGCGTCAGGCCATGGTTTAGGTGCGGTCCTCACACAACAACAGGAGGGCCAGGACAAAGTCATAGCATACCTCAGCAGATCATTAAGTCGTCCAGAACGGAACTACTCGACAACCGAACGCGAATGTTTAGCAGTATTATGGGCTATAGAGAAACTACGACCATATATTGAAGGGACCAAGTTCAAGGTGGTAAGCGGATCACGCGTCCTTAGTATGACTGCACAATTTAAAAGACCCCACGGGACGTCTGAAGAGATGGGCCATTCGGCAGCAGTACGATTTTGAAATCATCCATAAGAAGGGCAAGGAACGCCTACTGTTACGGCGCGTAAAACCGTAATATAAAAATTATTTAACAAGTAATCGATAGGTGCTGGTTCATGCTCTAAAAAAGAGACTCGGTTCGTTTTATACAAATATATTCTCTCCTAAATCTTATAACCCGGGCCCCATCCAAGACGGAAATAGTAACCGCAATTCATGCGATGGCCAATGGTAAAGCAGCTGGAAAAGATGGCATCCCGCCAGAATTGTTGAAAGCCGACTCAAGCCTCATAGCAGATGCGCTTCAGCCAATCCTCGAATTAGCATGGAACACCTGTACCTTTCCGGAGGATTGGACGGAAGGTATCATAGTCAAAATACCCAAAAAGGGGGATCTAACAATATGCGACAACTGGAGAGGCATCTGTCTATTATCTACTGTGGGTAAAATCTTGTCCCACACTATACTATCAAGAATAAGAGAGGCAGTAGATCAAACGCTTAGAAGGCAGCAGGCCGGATTCAGGAAGGGCCGTTCATGTATAGATCACATCAACACCTTAAGAATAATAGTGGAACAGTCTACTGAATTCCGATCCCCCCTTTACCTTGCTTTCGTAGATTATGAGAAAGCGTTCGACTCGGTTAATAGGAGCTTTATATGGCAGGCATTACGGCGACGTGGACTGCCGGATAAGATAATAGAATTGATAAAAGCCCTATACAACAATTCCAAATGCAGAGTTCTCCATAACGGAAAATTATCCGACAGCTTTGAGGTGAGTTCAGGAGTACGACAAGGATGCTTACTATCCCCATTACTATTTCTTATAGTAATAAATGACATTCTTGTTGGCGCTCTAGATAGTAGAACAGGCGGCATACAGTGGGGTTTGCTAGATCGCCTTAAGGACCTCGACTACGCAGATGATATCTGTTTGCTGGCCCACAGACATCAGGAGCTAAAAAACATGTTAAACAATTTGGCAACAGAAAGTAGCCTAGCAGGCTTAAGGCTGAATCCGAATAAAACGAAAGAAATGCGGATAAATGCAAACACACTTGAACGAACTGCGCTGAATAACCGTGACGTGGAACTGGTAGATAAATTCTGCTACCTCGGTAGTATTATTACCGAAAATGGCGGTGCAGAAGAAGATGTCAGTTCCAGAATAAATAAAGCACGAAGCGCATATGCATGCTTGTTCCGCATATGGAGATCAACGGAGATCTCAACCAACACCAAATTGCGGCTGTTCAACTCCAACGTTAAGGCAGTTCTTTTATACGGTTGCGAAACATGGAAAGTCACCCAATTCATCACAGGGCGCCTACAAGTCTTCATAAACAGATGCCTACGTCGTATCCTAAAAATCCGCTGGCAAGATAGAATTTCAAATGAAGAGCTATGGCGCCGTGCCGGCCAAGAAAGGATAGACGACCAAATCAGGCGAAGGAAATGGAATTGGGTTGGCCACACCTTGCGACGCGATAACGAAAATCTAGCCAAACAGGCCCTTGACTGGAACCCGCAAGGATCCCGTCGAGTTGGAAGACCTAGAACAACGTGGAGGAGAACCCTACTAGCAGAGGCCGCAACTACTGGGAGATCCTGGTCAGAGCTAAGAGCTGTCGCGCAAAACAGAGTCCGCTGGAGGGCAACTGTTTCCGCCCTATGTCCCACGAGGGATTAAGGGGCACATAGATAGATAGATAAATCTTATAAAGCTAATTAACTCTAACTTATTTTTATATTTCAATCTTTATTTAAAATTTAATTTCTCTACTCCAAATATTCTTAAACCTATTTTCTTTTCCCTTGTTGTTCTCCAGTCGCCTTGTGGTTTCTCAGGTGGACTTCCTTCTAAATCCTTTTCGGGCTTCTGTCTCCTCAGTATTTGTTGTCTAGCCTTGTTGCCCGTGCTGGTCTATTTGCGAAGACTTTGTCCCAAATGAAACCTCGTGATTACGCGGGGTAATATCCAACGTAATCAATCTGCCAATTAATTCAATCTACCCTGGGCGAACTTTGATTGAACCTTAATTGACTCTCAACTAGCACGTAAGTTTTTCCGCTACTATAAGGTCAATTTCGTAGAAGAAATTATCTCATATAATTTCTATTGACCTTGCCTGAGTTTCAATGTTGTAAAAGAAATTACCGTGAGTAAAAATCTAATTGAAACTCTATCTGTGGCCGCGTGTGACGTCTATATACTCAAAACAAATTCAATTCCGTAGTAGAAATTATCCCATTTAATTTCAATTGAATTTGTTTGAATCTCAACATCGTAGAAGAAATTATCTCGTATAATTTCAATTGAGATCCTAAAATGTATCTAATAAAAATAAGTTCAATTTCGTAGTAGAAATCATCCAATATAATTTCTATTGAACTTATTCGAATTTCAATTTCGTAAAAGGAATTATTTCCTATAATTCCAATTGAAATTCTTTACCTGTTAGAATTTTCTATCACCCGTCACCTGAAAAACTAACAACAATTATGTGGCTAAACTAACACAAAAGTAAACAAAAACCAACCAACTATCTAAGTCCCTTACAATAATATTCGGAGAAAATCCTGAATATCACTCTATCCAACCTTCTCGGCGTAAAGTCCAAAGAAGATTAAAAATTCTGACCCAAACTCAATAGCTTTATCCAGCATCTTCTTCCTGGTGCTGGATGGTGGCGCTGGGTGGAAGAATTTGTCTTGCAGTTTTTTGCAAATTATTCATGCTGTTTTCCACATTCCTTTTTTGTGGATTTTGTTTCAGCTGCGTTTACACGCTGTCAATTTTGACAGTAGTCAAATTGAAATTTTTTTGTGTTTATTTATTTTGAATATCGGAGGTAAGTATGTTTTGTGTTTGTTGTTACTAATTTTGTATTTTTAGGTATATTTATTAGTCTTAGGAGCCTGCCTGTGGACCTGGAGAATAATAGGTAAATTTCTTCATTTATTTTTAATTCTTTTTCTAATAAGTGTTACGTTTTCAGGTAAAAACATTCTCCCCCCTTGTTGATGGATCGCATCAACACAATTTATTTTATGGAGTCAAACATTTTTTTTATTTTTAGTTTCAATTTTTTATTACTTCGGGTGTATCTTTATTTAATTCAATATATTTACTTTCTAAATTTCATGTTTTTTATAGATCTAGTATGACAATATTAGTTCATTTTGTTTGGTTGATACACTGAGTGTTGTCCCTAATTATTATGTTTGGGATTCAGTGCCTGGTCCGTATAACAATACCAAAACATTTTAGTGCCTTTTAGTTTTAATTTCACCGTTCTGTTAGGCCCTAATTTGACCGTATACCGCTGCCTTTTCATTTTGCGAATTTTATCGTATGGGATGGATTGCAGTTGTTGGTATGTTATGGTGAATGGCATCCCGTCATGCGTCGTGATCTGATAGATTTTGCTCTCCACACAAGAGGGTGCAGCGCTGGCGCCGAGCTCTTTGCCAATTGTTTCAGCTCTGTTTGACATAATTGTCTTTGTTTTTAGTATCGCTGAAATAATAAATTTAGTATGTTTGTTCCAGTACTTTTCATGTAAAAACTTGTTGGGTATAAACTTACTTGAATAGTGGGATAACTTTGACAAAACTTTGAATTAGCTTCATTGTCCGACTCTTCTAATACTCCTACAGACGTTTTTAAATTCTGACATACTTTGGAGACTTTGTTTTTCAAATAAGTTTGATTTTTCAAATGTTTCTTAACAATTGGGGATTCATTTAATAAAACAATTGCTTCATTTACTACAGGCAACATTCTTCCTATGCTTAATTCAGAAAAACAACTGGCTTGTGATATTATTTCTTCACTAAATTGTTCTGTTTCTAAAAGGTAATTATTTTAACATAAGGCACTTGTTTTGTAAAAATCAAATAAAATTAAAAACAACATAATTTGATTAAAGGTCAAACTTACCAGATGGCGTGTTTGAATTTGATGAATTATTAATGGTATCAGCGTCAACATTTTCTGATTCGTCTTCTACTTCGTTATCATTAACCGCAGCAAGAGAATCAAAATTATTTTTTGAGTATAATGCTTTTCTACACGATGTGCAGAGATAGTCAGAATTTCTTAATTTATTTAATTGTTGTTGAGTAGCAGAAGCTTGTCGGAGACCTTTCTTTACTCTATGATTTTATAGTTGTAAAGGATTGCAGCACAAATTAAAAACTCCAAAGTTTGCCATGTCCCAAAAAATTACAGTGAATTTTTTTCAAATAAAATTTAATGAAATATAATGGTGCTGAATTTATCAAGACAATTTCCTTTCTTTAGGATGAGTTAACATAAGTTAATCAAAAGTGACAATAAAACGCGATTAACAATACCTATTCTTAAACGGCGAAACGCGAATGAAGTTAGTCGCTGAATTACCTGTTGCGGTTCTGCCCTATCGACAATAGTAATGAGTTAATGGTAATATAAAAATGTGCACATTTCTGAACACATTAGAGATTGCGCGCTTCTACCAGTTTTACACGTTCAACTTTTCGTTCAATTTCAACATTTTTTCTCTCTCGTTCGCATGCAACTTGCGAAAGAAATAATCTTACCCTTTCAAAATTGTAGGCGAAAGAAAGAAAAAAAGTGTTGAAGTGAACGAAAAGTTGTAAAACCGGTAGAAGCGCCAAATCTCTAATGTGTTCAGAAATGTGCGCATTTTTATATTACCATTAACTCATTACTACTATCGGTAAGGCAGAACGGCAACGGGAAATTCAGTAATTGACGGCCCTTCGTATCTACATTCCCGTTTTAGGGTTCAAGAGAAGGGGTGTTGTTTATCGAGTGTTAATTAAGGATGAATTTACATGAGCGGACTCGCCTAACAAACAAAATTTAGCTACTAACTAATCAAAAATTACTGGCATTTTGTAGCCGCGTTTCTTTTCCTGGATTAATTACCGGTGTACGACCCAACTACCCACTCATATATTAGAGATGATTAGAGTTGTTACGATTTTTTTGCAAAAGATGGCGCCTTCAAAATTTGGGGGTAGTGTTATTCACCACGGTTGATATAACCGATAGTCAATCATTAAGCATGTTTTTTGAAATTGTGATTTAATGATACCATTGATAAAATTGAAATTATTCTAAACGAAAAGAAAGGGTTTGAAGAAATTAAATAAGTCCAATGAAATTGGTGAAATTTTAAGATTAAAAAATATTGAGATTTCTATTTTTATGCGTGATTTGATTATTATTTTAAGGTTATAAACTACAGTAACATAAAAAAAGCGTTTCATTTTGCATTTACTCTAGAATAGACTGGGGTACGTACTCCAGAACAAGAAACACGCCTTCCGTTGCCTTTTGAAACAATCTAATGCTTTCTTGTCCTATCAACAACAACAACGCACTGGCTGTCAACATGTTCATTCAAAAGTCTTCTAGTTTTGTCCGTTCGGTGTCTTGTCGTGAAAAACTGTCATTGTAACATAAAACATTTCTTTGAAATAAGATTTGTTCATCGAGTGTTGTCTAAACAATAACCAAGTAAAAATTAAAAACATTGATGATATAATGTAGTATTCTCAAAAAGCATTATCATCCATCGTCGTTCATTAAATAATTAAAAAAATATTTATTTTATTTTAAGAAACTACAAGAAGTGTAGTTGTTGGCCCTTGAAACAAATTATTATTTTTTATTTTCAGACAGAAATCTAGAAACCTAAAAGAAATCTAAAAACATAAAAACTGAAAAATCGGAAAAAAATAGATCCCGTCGTTTGCCCATATTCAGAAGGGCCTTAAAATGTGTTAAATTAAAAACAGGTTTTTACAATTTTTATTTGAAAAAAATCGATCAGTACATACGATCAGTACAAAAATGAAGATTTGTTTTTAAACCTTAAAAACCTGGTAGTAACACTGAATAAAACAAAAATGTTCGTTATTTTTTCTGGAAAGTACGTTTAAAAACGAAAATTTAAAAAAAAAATTGTGCTCTTAGGCCTATTTTTTACCGAGTTATGGGCATTTTAAAAAAAGTAGCAGAATTTTTCACAAATTTATATCTCTAGAACGGCTTGAAAAAAGGAATTGAAAAACATCATGGAGGCTAGTCTCAATCGATACTAAAAGAAAAAAAAATTAACCAAATCGCATTACGTGAAGCAAAATGGTGTCCGATTTGGTATGGAACACCCCATATTTCATTCATAAATTATTTAGAAACTTACGTCTGTCTCCCAATTACAGTTCAAATAAATTTTCAACGGTTGACGTTTAAATAATTTCAACGGTTGACGTTGAAAAAAGACTTGCGCAAAAGCCAAAAATATGTCAGCAATTGCATAGCTGCCATATGAACGGCAGGTTAACTATCTGTGGAATACGTAACTTTAGATTCGCGTGAAGAAAACCGACCAACATTTAATCGAAGGTTATCTTTATTCTAAAGTTAGAAAAACCGTGGATAAGTGTAAAGTGAAGAAATCGGGCATAAGACAGTTTCTGGAAAAATTGAATTTAATTTATTATAATACATTTTTATTTTATTTTTTTTTAATTGTATTAAAGAGATAATCAAGAATTTGTAGCATGTTGCATGTACCTAGTATGATGAAATTTGATAATATAAATTTAATTGAAAATTTAATTGAGTATTAATATAAATTTAAGTACAAGGACATATTTTACAAGAAATAAAAGATCTTAGGATCTGAAAAAACCCCACATGTGCTGTAAAAAAATTTAAGTTATAAAATTGTTTAAAGATAAAAAAATATAATTAAAAAACATGCAATATAATTAAATAAATATTTACAGGTATCAGCTAAAAAATTTTATAAAAAAGACCAAAAAACACTTTAATTACAATTTAAAAAATTTTAAACTTAGAATAAAATTGGCAAAAATTATTTAAAATCCTTCCGCCATATTAAAAAAAATATGAGTGTGCTTAAGACCACACTTTAGAAGTAAAACTTTTGTGCCCAACGGCTAGTAATATGCAATAGATATAGTGGAAAGTCTGTCGGATCTATAGTACACTTGAGAAAATTCAGGCCAACGACAGATGCAGGAATAGTGACGAATCTACTGACGGATTTGATACAAATACTATTTGAAAATATCAATATTTATGAATTCCTATTTACATTAAAACCTAAAAATTACCGAGTAAAAATAATTTTTATTGGCTAATTTTCTTAAAAGCATAGGTACACGCGGTGCACCTAGTACGTATAGCATATAAGTGCGCATCCCACACGGGTATGCACGCTTCCGCCACAGGCATGGATACTACCGCCACAGGCACGAAAATCAAAACATTCGCCTCCTGGAAGTAAGCTGCTGACATATGCAAGCGTACATGCATTACATTCAGAGGTTCATAAAATTGCATGGTTTTTTCCGTCCCGGCTTTCACACATTGCCCGAAAATCTAAGTAACGAGTGCATGCAAGGTGCATGTGTTTGTTGTGGATACTTGTGTGTGCTATTTCGAATGCGGCATTACAGAAAAAGTTAAAAGTAGTCCGACCTTTGCGTGGCATGCATTCCATTCATGGAACATTCCGTCAGGTCGCATTTGAATACACACACTTCTACATATATTATTTATCAACGAATTGAACGCATGTAGGCTTGGATATGTCACCAGCTGTATGCATGCTCCGCTCCCGCTACATTCATGATCATTAATAATTGCATCCGCATCGGCATAGACTATTCCAAACCCAAGTATTGTTTTACCAAGCAGTCCGCCAACTACATCCAATGAAGCTTTACCTGCGCGAGTCGCTTTATCTACGCAAACGAGAGCCAATCTACTTGAGTATGGTATTGGCACCCTTTATAGCCACCTAGCCAATTACCTGATTTCTTCGTCCCATACAATCTTTTAGGGAGCTAATTAATTTTAAAGGGAGCAAAAAGAAATGCAAAAAACAATCAACCTTTTTCAAATTCTTCTTTTATCTAGGCGTACGCGTAGTTGAAAATAATTTATTTTAGCTGATTAAACCAAATTTGAAGCATAAAGTTGAAAAAACATTTTTTACAAACCTTTATATTTTTAGTCGATGCAGGGATAGTTTTAGCCCTTCTTTTGATTATAATTAAAATTATCGCGAAATCCTTAAAAAAAGGGAGTTTTTAAGCATATTTAAAGGAGATATGCATGTTTTAAGACTGTGGGACCCCGATTTTCATAATCAGCGACCCAAAAACAACATATCAGGAACGATTTTCACAACAGTGTAATGTTTTGACATAAACGATACGTCGATTTGTTGCAAGTTAAAAAATTGTAATTTAAAAAGGGGAAAGGTGCAGCACATCTCACCAAAGGGGAAGTGGGTGCCAATTTAAAACAAGAGCACCTCACACATTTAATTCACCACTCCCTTTTGGTATTATAACTTCCCGGCAGTGTTACATGTTTGGTCACGCCAAAAAGCAGATCCACTTGCTCAGGCTGCGGGCTGCGCCGAAAATTCTTGTCGTATATGCCGCTTCCAACATGTCAGTCAACTCCAGAGTGTCCGCGGCATAAGCTCGGCCAGTGACCAAACCACAAGAAAAATCTCAAATAATTCACCTCAACTTAATGGTGAATTTGTATTCCTATAATGAGATAAAGCAACGTCTGGGCGACAACGTAGCTAACATGCCAGAAAATTTATGCAGTAAGGCAGAGTGTATTTTTGCTGTTGCATACACAGCCCCGAGTTTCTTCGTCTCTCGTACCCTTTCCCATCGTTATACGAAAGTTCTGACGATTTTTCATGTGTGAGAGCGTTACACGAATGAAATTGATTCACTCTCATGTAAATTTTTTTAAGCAAACGTCCCTAAAGAAGTTTTACTTCAAAAAAAATTTACATCACAAATTTCACAATTCCGTCACAGGTCCGTAGTTGTTCGTGGTCATAGAGAGAGTGTGACGTAACAAAATAGTGAATTTCCTCAATGCAATATCCTCGAATTAAAGCTTCATCGTGTCTTGAATTAATACAATTTGTTTTGAATATAAAATATTTAGTTTCTTGAGTAAAAATTTAAACAATCTTATTTCGAGAAAAACATATCTTGCTCGTAAAATATAAGTATTGAGCGAAGAAACACAATTGCTTGGCTGAAGAATTTCTAGTATCTTAGTCTGAGATAGCAGTCTCATGTTAAGACTGAACATTTTTTCTATTCGAGACAACGAAACGAAGACTACACTGTAGAACAAATGACAAACTATTTTTTCTCACATGGAAAACAATTTGATATTCATTGAGATCTGAACTTTTGGAACACGACTGTTTTGGTAGTTTGTAATTATCCACACTTTTTCAAAAGTTATTAATTTTTGAATGTTATGTTAAATGCAAGCAAATGAAAACAAATAATTTTGTTTTTGGCAAATATTTTATTTTAATACAACAGAAAATGTATACAAAAGTAGGTACTATATTCGAGGTGTGTTCAAAAAATAAGGTGACTTTTTATTTTTCTCGGAAAATATTTATTTATTCATTAATATCTATATTGTCCCCTTCAAAGTAATCCCCCTCAGATATAATCCACTTGTGCTAGCGCTTTTTCCAATCCTCGAAGCATTTCTGATATGCGCTTTTTGAAGTCGAAGGGGGCCAAATCCGGTGGCTGAGGCATGATTACGGTGTTGATTTTGGTCAAAAAAATTCCGAACAAGCAACAATGTGCAAGCAACTTCGGAACAAACTTCGCTGACACACGTTTCATGCCCAAAACATTCGACATTATTGCATGGCATGAGCCGACCGATATGCCAACATCCTCGGCAACTTCTCTAACAGTGATTCGACGATTCTCCATAACAATTTTCTTCGCTGTTTCGACGTTTTCATCGGTTGTTGACGTGCTGGGGCTTCCAGAGCGGGCATTGTCATTAACATCTTCTCGGCTTTCAGTGAAGAGCTAGTACCACTTATAAACATTTTTTTTGCCTAAATTAGACTCGCCCAATGCCACAGTCAACATTTCAAGTGCGTCGGAGCACTCAATTTCATTTTTTACACAAAATTTAATGCAGATTCTTTGATCCATTTTTTTTTTTTGATAGAGAAAAATCTCAAAGCAAATCAAAACACGTCAAACCTTTATATCTGTCAAAGACAAACTATATACGCAAAATGGCTGATATTGTTAATATATGTTGGGGACATGTGTACTAACATAACATAATGACAACGGCTTACGCCTGCTTTCATTCGCATCGTCAAACAACTTGATCGTTGGCAACAGCATTTTCCGCCATCCACTCAAACACCAACTCACCTGGCGAAATCCATCCGGCAAAGATTCGGCGATGTTAGACTACGTTTTGATCAACACAAGATTCCGATCGACGCTTAAAGACGTACGTGCAATGCGTGGACCCGATTGCGGATCGGACCATTATCTTGTTCGAGCGAAATTGCAGATGCGATTGCAAAGAGCGAAGAAAACGGAGCCACCACCAGCCAAGAAAAATTGGGCGTGCCTACGGGACCCGGCCATCGGGCGAGAGTTTCAGATGGCATTGTCCAACAAATTCGCGGCGCTCGCAATACCGGACGATATCGATGTAGAAGAAAGGCAATTGTCGGAGTCTATTGTGGAGTGTGCAATGGAGTTGTGTCCAACTATCCGTAAACGGACGCAGCCATGGATCTCGGACAGCTGTCTGGACCTCGTCGATCAGCGGAAGCGCATGAAACACGTCGACTTTGAGGAATACCGAAGATTGAACAAAGAAGTTCGGCAGAAAATGAAATTGGAACGAGAAGCGTACTGGAATAACGTTGCGGCCGACATGGAAAAAGCGGCGTCGAGGCACGAGTACCGGACGCTGTACCAGACAATCCGCCGGTTAGGCGGCAAAACAACATCAACAAACGACAACATCAAAAAATCGGATGGAACTTTTGTGACTTCTGCCCATGAACGCCTGGAGCGGTGGAGAGCATTCTTCCACCAGCTGTATAACCACGATCCGCCGCAAGGTCCAGCACCCGAACCACCGATTATCGAACAGCCGATGAATCAGTTTCTCGATACCGAACCAACAATTATCGAGGTGAAGACAGCAATCAAATCGCTGAAAAATGGAAAAGCGCCGGGAATAGACCAAGTAACCGCCGAGATGATCAAAGCTGGAGGTGATGTCTTATCACAACGACTTCATGTCCTCATAACACACATATGGCATTCGGATCGTGTCCCTTCGGTATGGAAGAAAGCGATCGTTGTCCCAATTTTGAAGAAAGGCGACAGTCGGGAATGCAAGAATTATCGCGGTATTAGCCTTCTTTCGATCGTCGGTAAAGTATTTACGAAAATAATACAATCGAGGCTACAGAAACATCGAGAGCAAACGAGCCGGGAGGAACAAGCGGGATTTAGACCACATCGAGGATGCATTGATCAAATATTCGCCCTCCGTCAGTTAATGGAAGAAAGAATTCGTTGCGGCAAACGCATTGTCGTCGTTTTCATCGATTTCAAATCCGCTTTCGATTGCATCGATTGGAACAGCTTGTGGAGAGTATTGGTAACCGAACACGTGCCATTGAGAATCATCCAACTTCTCCAAGCGTCGTACGATGGCTCAACCAGCAGCGTTCGTATTCGAAACGACTTATCCGAGGAGTTCCCGATTCAGACGGGTGTCCGACAGGGAGACGTCGCTTCGCCACTTCTCTTCAACGTTGTGATCGACGCGATTATGCGTGAAGCATTCGTTGGACGACGCGGAGTTCAATACGACGACAACAACTTCGTAACAGACTTAATGTTCGCCGACGATAGCGCTGTTTTCGCCGACACGGATGCCGAAGCAACGGACATCTTATACGATATTTCCCGCATCGCCCAATCATACGGGTTAAAAAATCAATGCGGAAAAGACCAAAGTGCTCACAACGGATGGATCAAGAGCCAGTGTTCACCTCGATGGAACCCAAATCGAACAGGTTCCAAGGTTCAAATATTTGGGATCATTGGTTGAGGAAACGAAAGTAGCATCGACGGCCGACGTTCACAGCCGTATCGGCCAGGCAACAGCAACATTCGCCTCGCTCCATTGGTGCATATGGAAACGAGCAAATATTTCCATCAAAACAAAACTACGTCTTTACCGAACGTTGATTCTTCCGATTCTTCTTTATGGATCTGAAACGTGGACACTGCTCAAATCGGACGTTAAGAAGCTCGAGGTCTTCCAAATGCGATGTTTGAGGCAGATCCTCCGTGTCTCACTCCGTGATCGCCTTCGAAATGAGGTTGTCAGACAAAGATGCGATCAGCAAACACTGATCGAAGAAGAAATGCAAAAACGTCGACTACGGTGGTTTGGACATGTTTGCCGAATGGATGATAACCGCTTGCCACGTAAACTTCTCTGGCGAGACCGTCCCGCAGACTGGAAAATCCAGCGATTGGCACCGAAGAAAACTTGGCTAAAGAATATCGAGGGCGACCTAAAAAATCAAAGATTATCAGTTACCGAGGCTCGAGACACCGCCAAAACCCGAGAAGAATGGAAGCGAATCGTGAATAGAATTCGGGACCCAGCGGCACCGACAGCAGCGTATCCGTTGCGGGGACGTCC
Organism: Thereva unica; assembly: GCA_949987705.1. Lineage (NCBI taxonomy): Eukaryota > Metazoa > Arthropoda > Insecta > Diptera > Therevidae > Thereva > Thereva unica. The sequence continues at coordinate 35,512,066 of OX465284.1, read as the reverse complement.
CGCTCGGACCGCCAGCTAACGGATCAAAGAAGAAGAAGAAGAAGAACATAACAAAAAAGAAAATTCGAAAATCGAACGTACGTAGTCCTCGAAATTTGAAAAGTCACCTTATTTTTTGAACACACCTCGTATACTATAAATATAAAAAGTTTTTGTTTTGAACATTTTTCAAACAGTTTTACGTAAAATTTCTGATCCGCCCATATTAAAAAAACCCATATTGAGTAAAAGAAAGTTGGAACTTTCAAAAGTTAATAACTTTTGAAAAAGAGTTGATAATTACAAACTACCAAAACAGTCGTGTTCCAAAAGTTCAGATCTCAATGAATATCAAATTTTTTTCCATGTGAGAAAATTCGTGTTTCATAGTGCTATCGAATTGCTGGAATCAGGACAATTTTTCTGTCAGTGTACATGTTTTTCTTTTACTTTAAAAAATTTTAATTTAGCATCACATCGCTCCGTAAAAACATGTAAAATTCCATCATTTTCTTCTTCACTGATGATTTTTATAACTGAAGACATGAATGGATGAAGGTGATATGTCGCATTTTCGGATTTTCGCTGTTTTATGCGCGGATGAAGGTTTTATGTGCTTACAAACAAAAATAAACCTAAAAACAGCCACTTTTTAAGGAACTTGTCTCTTTCAGAATTAATTTTCTCAATTTGTATTAAAACTTTGTTTGTGGAAGATGGAGTTGTGTTCGGTTTTTTTAAATAAAATACTACATTTTTTTTTTTTTTTTTCATTTTTTCTCTTCTATCATAAAAATATATTAAACTGTTTACGCCGCTCCACACCATTTAAAAAAAATAAATGCTATTCCTTTTCGAATATCTCCAAAATGTTTATGCGAAACTTTGAAGTCGATTTTCTTTAAATTAGAATTTTGCGACATATCACCTTCATCCATTCATGTCTTCAATTGTATTTAAAATGATTGCATCCACACTTCATTCGGCAATTATAACTGTCACCGCTGAGTTAACTTTTTACGCTGTGCTCTTCAGCTAAGCGGCTTTTCCGCTGAGTGCGCTGGATGCGCCCATTCAGCATGCTATTGACGCCGAGCTTGAGACAAAGCAAGACCCTCTCAACTACAGGCCTTGCTGGAAATTTTTGCATATGTGTGACTAAGTCTGAAAGTTCTCTGAAGAACTGTCAAATTTATATGAAAAGTGCAGGAATCGGAGCAGTTTTTATCGTTAGTAAAAGAAACTAATAGGTTTTTTCGGTTAAATATAATAATTTAAAGGTGACACAATAAAGATAAATAGTGGTTAATTGTGAAACTAAAGTTAAATAGTGAAAGTGTTAGGAAAATTCCCGATTTATGTGAAAATTTGAAATTATTGTGCAGTGAAAATGATTTTTAAAATAATATTTATTTCTAATAAGAATATTTTTATTTTAAAATTATATAGGGAAGTGATTAAAGTGTTTAAATTGTGCGTTTACGGCAAAACGTCTTTACCATAAGTCAGAATTACTTATTACAGAATGTAATCAAAAATTTTGACATTATGATGAAGGCGCCAAATTGTTTTAAGTTTTTAATTATACTTATATTTGCATGTTCATTTTTTTATTTATGTAGACACGTAAAAGGAATTATTTATTTCTTGTTTGTTGTTAATTTAACATATGTATATATTGCATTATATGGATATGTATATATTGCATGTTGTATATATTTATTAGAATTTTATTTTGTTAAGTTTTATTGTTATTATTTCACTTACGTGAAACATTTTTTAAATAAGTCTAGTAAATGCTAACAATAATGTAGCTCCTAAAAATGTCATATAACATTTTTCATCACCTTCATTCTATTCAAATTACAAAATACATTTACACCTTTTTTGATGAATTTTTTGCTATTTATTATGCATTTCTAAATTATTTAATAAATTAATCGATTACTGATTTTTTTAATAAATAAATTCAGTATTACTTATGTTCAGACTTCACTCACACTACTTCTTCTTATCAAACAACGGTTGGAACAGCTAGCCGTTATCACACAAAAATTGCAGGCAAATTCGCCAGCAGTTCGTTGTTGGTCTTCAGCCAGTTGGTTGTGAGACAGTTCTTATTCAGTTTTGCCTTTTTTATTAAATTCAATTAGTTGTTGTAGCTTATTAAAGTTAAAATTTGTTGATGTAATTTACCAGTAAATTAAAGATTGCTCAATTTTGTGAAACATTAGAAAGAACATAACATACTAGACCAGTGCAGATACGCTTTTGAAAAGCCAAAAACTAGAAAAATTCTTAGCAGTATATGGAAGGTGGGAAAATTTAGGATAAGTGCTACTTAAACAAGGAAAAATCGAGAGCACCGCAGCAGATGACCGGAAAGGGGGCGGGGGAGCCAAAATGTGAGTTTTAGGGGGTTAAACGTGTTTTTTTGCGATTTCTGAGAAAAGTAGACCTCCCATCGAAAAACGTGAAATGTAAACGTTGTAGATAATTAAAAGATCTAGAGCTTTTGTTCAAACCATTTTTCGACATAACCTCAAAAAATGGAGCAAAACGTCAAAAACCGAGTTTTTCGTTTATCATTTTTATCTTTCACAAAAATGATCCAATTTTAATGAAATTTGAGGAAAATGTAGATTTTCATGTTTCGAAAAGGCTCAATTTTTTTCAAAGCGATTGGTTGTGTAGTTTTGTTTTTATGACCTTAATTTAAAAAAAAGGCTCCATTTTCAATCAAAAAAGTTGGCGAACGAATTTTTGATTTTGATAATTTTGAAGACGGGTTTTTTTTCGTTGAATCCTCTACTTTAAGATGGTGTAAAAAACTGATAGTGTCACAATGGAAAAACATCGAGAAAAATTCGAAAAACCAAAAACATCCTTTTTCAAATATCGATTTTTCCGTAAACTTCGCTAATTCTTTATCTCTCTTTGACATAAAGCTTTAAGAGTGGCGCAAAACTGTAAACTTAATGTAATATATTATAAGGGAGCTTCAGGTAACAGTTTCAGATGTGAAAAAATTTGTTTAAACAATTATTTCACCTAAGAAAGCAAGGAAAAAATTACAGTTTTAGGCCAAAAAAAAATATTTCTACGTATTGTAAAATTACTGCTTGGTAACCAAAATTTATCAAAACTGGCAGAAATTTTCTATCAGAGAAATGCAGCCAAACAAGCAATAGCTCAAAATGGACTGAAGCTAATAGCGTCTCTGTGTGTAAAAGAAAAGATGTTTCCTTAAACAAATTAAGGTTTGAAATGTATCAAACCGCTGCAGCAAGATCTTTGTCCAATTTAGAAAAGCTACCACCAACCGAGGTAACAGCAGAACAACACTGCTACATGGTCTATTTTCAAATTCAGACTTGGCTGGGTAACGAAGTGAAAGCTACAGATTGGGGGTGGAAAAACCATTTAAACGGAATAACACCTAAATTTACCGAAAAGAAATTAATTCCTGAAAGTTTGCTTAAATCTATCTGCTGCAGCTGTGAAACTGGTTGTGATAGTAAAAGATGTGGCTGTCGAAAGCATGGAGTAAAATGCTCCCTTTTATGTTCCAATTGTACCGGAGCCAACAACTGTTCAAATTCTGAAAATCAACCAATAGAAGATCTCTGCGATTCGGAGGAGATTATTAATAATGAAGATTGTGATGAGCTTGAGGACCTTCACGAAGTCGATGACTTTATTGAAGATTCTCAAGAGATTGAAAAATGTGTTGAGTTTTACGATCAACAGCATCTCTCCAAAAAAATGAGGTATGAATAATTCTTTTACAACATAACAGCATTCGAGTACGCGAACACACTTATTATTTAAACACGGCATAGTCTTTGCTCATGGGCAATTGTATTTAGCAGCCAGTAGAGTGTAATACAATAAAATGTAATATATGACATTAGGAAATAATAAAAGTTGGTTTTTTGGCATTGCTTTTTCCAACTATAAAAAATTTGTTTCATTTTTCAATTTTGTTTTATTCTTCTCGAAAAATTTTGTTATTGAAGACTTATAGACTTAGAAAATGGTGCTCGAGTATCGAGTGCTGGGTTCTACCAGTAAGTTTTAATGTATAAGCCATTACAATACGTAGAAATATTTTTTGTTGGCCTAAAACTGTAATTTTTTCCTTGCTTTCTTAGGTGAAATAATTGTTTAAACAAATTTTTTCACATCTGAAACTGTTACCTGAAGCTCCCTTATAATATATTACATTAAGTTTACAGTTTTGCGCCACTCTTAAAGCTTTATGTCAAAGAGAGATAAAGAATTAGCGAAGTTTACGGAAAAATCGATATTTGAAAAAGGATGTTTTTGGTTTTTCGAATTTTTCTCGATGTTTTTCCATTGTGACACTATCATTTTTTTACACCATCTTAAAGTAGAGGATTCAACGAAAAAAACCCCGTCTTCAAAATTATCAAAATCAAAAATTCGTTCGCCAACTTTTTTGATTGAAAATGGGGCCTTTTTTTTAAATTAAGGTCATAAAAACAAAACTACACAACCAATCGCTTTGAAAAAAATTGGGCCTTTTCGAAACATGAAAATCTACATTTTCCTCAAATTTCATTAAAATTGGATCATTTTTGTGAAAGATAAAAATGATAAACGAAAAACTCGGTTTCTGACGTTTTTCTCCATTTTTTGAGGTTATGTCGAAAAATGGTTTGAACAAAAGCTCTAGATCTTTTAATTATCTACAACGTTTACATTTCACGTTTTTCGATGGGAGGTCTACTTTTCTCAGAAATCGCAAAAAAACACGTTTAACCCCCTAAAACTCACATTTTGGCTCCCCCGCCCCCTTTCCGGTCATCTGCTGCGGTGCTCTCGATTTTTCCTTGTTTATGTAGCATTTACCCTAAATTTTCCCACCTTCCATATACTGCTAAGAATTTTTTTTTTCTCAAAAATTATCTGCACTGGTCTATACATAATAAACATACAAATGAACTTGTAAGTGAAGTTTTTGCTTAAAATTGGACAAACCAAATAGATTGCGCACAATCAACATTAAAGAGTGCAAAAAAGCTTGCACATTTTTCATGGCGACCGTGACAGGACCCGTTTGTGTGCGAATAATTTAATTCCTAATTTAAGGAAAACGAAGGAATATGAGGTGACAAATTTTCGATCAACTTTATTTTAAAATAATGCAAAATATGTCAATTTAAGTCAATTTGAACTTTAAATAAATTTTTTAGCAAAAGCATAACCTGTTGAAATAACATAAAAGTGCATTCGCAATAGCTCGTTCGTCGTGTGCTGTTACACATTGTTTCAGTGTTGGAATTTTCGTTTTGCTTGAAACCGGGACATCAAATAAGACGGGCCAAAAACGCATTCTTTGTGCACTGTTATAAAAAATGCATTAATTTGTGCAATGCAATGCTAGGAATAAAACCTCTCAAAAAATGTAAAGGCGCATGGAAATTTCTCCAAAGCAACCATATAACAACGAAAGTTCGTATTTAGAAGATAAAATAAACTATTATTTTGAAGTAAATTAAACATTTAAAGAGTTAAATTCCAGTGTTAGCATTATTTCTTTCGTTGAAAACGGTACACCGATGAATTTAAGTGTATGTAAACAAAAAAAAAATACATTTGCATTGTATTGTAATGCATTGTGGTTACCTTGAAAGTGGTAATTTTGAACACTCATTTTAAATTTAAAATCATGCAGCAAGCAGATAAGGTATATTAGGACTATTGGTAGTAATTACACGCAATAATTTGTCTTATTAATGGTTATTGTTGCCTGGTGAGTAATCAGAACGGACATTTGCCGTGCACTGTTACAAATTGAATCCTCATTACAATTGTTTCATGATAAACATTTTTTACTTCGTTCTTTGTGTCCGAATAAATAATAGAAACATTGAAAAATAAATAAATTGAAGGGGACTTTTAAAATTATAGTTAAAATATTTACATCTCAAATTTAAAAGGTTTTTTTTTGATTTTTGATCGTTTTCTGTTAACGAAAATTTCTTTTATTCGCGTTTGATAAGCAACAAATTCTTAAAACAAGTTGCGTTTCACTCATAATGACTGGTGGTGGAGAGTCAAATGCTGCCAATCCTGGGCAACAGCAGGTCAAATCAAGTGAAGGAACGTGGGAGGATACAAAGGCAATTAATGATTTAAAGGCGCAGCGGGCGTCGACGAAAGGCTGCATTACGCGTTTAAAAACATTTATCACAACGAAATCTGATACACTCACCGCCACCGAATTAGAATGTCGATTAGAAATTCTTGAATCGTATTGGAAATTATGGCTTTCTTATCAAACGTCGATCGAGAAATTATCGCCATTGGACACTGCTCATGGTTCGACCCGTAGTGAGTTGGAAGACTTATATTGTGAGGTCAAGTCAAAAATGTTATCCTTGTTGGGAGGACATAGAAGAGGTAGTATTGATGGCCACATTTCTGTTATCGCTTCGAATCAACCTAAGGTTCATCTACCACCCCTCAAGCTTCCGCAGTTCTCCGGAAAATATTCAAACTATCCCAATTTCATTGCAACGTTCAACAAACTCGTACATGACGATCCAGAAAGGTCGACTACGGAGAAATACACTCATCTCCGCAACTGTCTATCAGGTGCTGCTTTGAGGACCATAGATGCGTTGGGAAAGTCAGCAGTGAATTACACAGAAGCATTAACGAAGTTGAAAGAAAGATATGACAATACGGTTCTCATCTTTCAAGAACATATTGGGGAAATGTTTGAGCTCCAAAGTGTGCAGAAAGGGTCAGCAACTCAACTTCGAAGCTTGGTCGACAACGCAAGCGCACATCTAAGCGCGTTGCGAACGTTGGGCACCGATACTGAGATCACGAATGCTTTAATTATTCATCTGGTAAACTCCAAACTCGATCCTGATACTCAAGCAAAATGGGACGAAGCCATCGATTATAAACAATTGCCAACTTGGGACGAATTTGAGAAGGTGTTGAGTCGGCGATGTCAATTTCTTGAAGCCCGAAACCAACAACCTCAATCAGTCAGCTCGACTCCTCAGATGGTCAACTCAAGGTTTTCTCGTAAAAGGTCAAATACATCTTTTCCAATGAGAAGCGCCACATCGCTAGCTACTTCAAAGGGTAAATGTACATATTGCTCAGAATCAACTCACAATATAATGCAATGTGCAAAATTCGTGGATCTGCCAGTTCTTGAACGATTCGAGCAAAGCAAAGCGTTTATTGTTGTGTATTAACTGTTTATCCAAGGGTCATTCCGTATCCAAGTGCTCTTCATCAAATTGCCGAATTTGTTCCCGGCCCCACAATACGCTTCTCCATCGACACTCAAACCAATTAACCACAAGTATTGATTCTGAACAGCAGCAACAAGATTCAAAGTCAACGAAGCTTCACACCCATCAGAATTCGACAAATTTATCGGCGAGTTCCTCCTTACCAAGTGCAACTGAGGGCACTGATGAAACCGTCCTGCTTGCATCAGCTATAATACTAGTTCAAGATAAGTCAGGATACTATCATCCTGCTCGAGCGTTGCTTGATTGTGGATCCCAATCTAACTTCATCACTAAGGACCTTGCTCAGAAACTCCGATTGAAGGCACAAAACATTCACATGGACATAAACGGTATTGGAGAATGTTTTACACAAGTACAGCAGGAGACTTGCACCAAGATCAAATCACGCCTCAATCAATACGAACGGGTTCTAACCATGCGGATTTTACCGTCTATCACCAGAAGTCAACCTGATGAAGAAATTAGATACAATAACTGGAAATTACCTGAAAATATACAGCTAGCAGACCCCGCGTTCCACAAGTCTCAAAAAATTGATTTACTCATTGGAGCGGGAATATTTTTTGAACTTCTGTCAGTTGGACAAATTAAGCTTGGCGACGATCTTCCCATTCTCCAAAAAACGGTATTTGGATGGATTGTTGGTGGAGGTTACAAAGCTCGTATGGAAAAAGGCCTTATGTGCAATATTGCCTCCGATAATCCTTCACCCATGTCAGAAGATGACTCTTTGCTACACAATATGGTAAAAACTTTTTGGCAACTGGAAACAATCGAATCAACAAAGCCTCGTTTTAATGATGAACAACAAAGTTGTGAGACACTTTTCCTAGATACGATCCGTCAGCTCCCTTGTGGAAGACTAATGGTGAAGCTGCCGTTTAAAGAAGCAACTGAAGTTTTAGGAAACTCCATCGACAATGCTAAGAGAAGATTTTTTTTACTGGAACGAAAACTAGCACGCAATCCTGAAATGAAGGTACAATATTCGGAGTTTTTGCAGGATTACTTAACTCGTGGCCACATGGAGTTGGCAGATGAAAGGGAAATACCGCAACTACATTACTACATGCCACATCACTGCGTGCTACGCCCAGATAGTACAACTACAAGTTTGAGAGTGGTTTTTGATGCTTCAAGTCGAACTTCCTCACAGATCGCTCTTAATGACATTCTTAGCGTGGGACCCACCGTCCAGAATGATTTACAAGCCATTCTTCTGCAATTTCGTTGGTATGCAATCGCTTTAACAGCTGACGTCTCAAAAATGTATCGTCAGATCCTAGTTTACCCAGAAGACAGACATTTTCAATACATCGTTTGGAGAGAAAATCCCACCGAAGATCTAAAATCCTTTCGCCTAAAGACAATTACTTATGGCACAGCTTCTGCACCATATTTAGCTACTCGTTGCTTGAACTACTTAGCAGACGTGAATGCCAAACAGTTTCCACTAGCGGCTAAGGTGATAAAGGAAAATTTTTATGTAGATGATTTGCTTGTTGGAGCAGATACCTTAGAGGAAGCTCTGCAAATACAGCGCGAAGTGCAGCTGGTGCTCCAGTCAGGTAAAATGGAACTACGAAAATGGTGTTCCAACAGCGCTCACGTTCTCCAACAAATACCTGAGAGTGACCGAGAAAAACCTCTAAAGGTAGACAATTGCCATATTATCAAAACGCTAGGTCTCGTTTGGGATCCAAGTGATGACAAGTTTCGCATCACTCACAAATTGACGGACAAGAGGACAAGGATCACGAAGCGATCCATACTTTCAGATTTATCTAGAGTATTTGATCCGCTAGGCTTAGTAAATCCAGTCGTGGTAAGAGCAAAGGTGTTCCTCCAAGAGATTTGGCTGCTAAAGCTCAACTGGGACGAGTCAATTCCTATTGAATTGCATACGCGGTGGATAAATTTTCTGGATAATCTTTCCCAATTGAATAATCTACGAATACCTCGATGTGTGCGCTCCAACAATAATGTTTCAAGGATAGAGTTGCATGGCTTTGCCGACGCGTCTCTCAGAGCATACGGCGCATGCTTTTATGTTAGATGCCTAAATGAAATTAATCAAGTTTCAGTACATCTGTTGTGCGCCAAATCAAAGGTAGCTCCGACGAAGCCTATCAGAACATTGCCTTGTCTAGAACTTTGTGGTTGTGAACTTCTCGCTAACTTGCTAGCGAAGGTTCGAAGCAGTATGAACAAAAAATTCAGTTCAATTTTTCTGTGGACAGACTCACAAGTGGTTTTAGGTTGGCTGGCAGCTCACCCGTCCACATGGCAGACATTCGTTGCCAACAGAGTGTCCAGGATCCAGGAACTAACTGACGATGCAACGTGGCGATATGTTAATACAAAATCAAATCCAGCGGACATTCTTTCCAGAGGAGCATCACCAGCAGAGTTGAAGGCGTCTTCGTGGTTTACTGACCCAGAATATTTACAAAACTCTCCTGAGAAATGGCCAACCATGCTTAGAGCTCTGGATCCACTACCGGAAAAAAGAAAGACAATAAAGGTCATGACATGCGTAGTGCAACCATCCTTTCTAGATATTGTCTATCGAACCAGCAGCTTTCCAAGAACTCGAAGAATTTTTGCCTACGTTAAACGCTTTATCAATAATGTAAGGGTAAAACGCAGTGGACAGCATATTGCCATTGGAACCCTCACAGCTGCAGAGCTCGATTCAGCGCTCCTTAGTTTAATCTGGACCATACAACAAGTAGAATTTCAGGAAGAAATTGAAGCACTTCAAAGGAAGAATCCGATCAGCCCGAAAAGTTGTCTACAATCTCTAAATCCGTTCCTAGATGACAACTCGCACTTACTATGTGTTGGCGGGCGTCTGCAGAATGCAGACATTCCTTACCATACAAAATCTCCCATCCTATTGCCAAAGCGCAATCCATTTGTAAAATCCTACATAAATTATTTGCATTTTAAACATTTTCATGCAGGTGCCCAGACACTCATTGCAATATTAAGAAGACGGTTCTGGATTATCAACGCCAGGGACTACACCCGAAGGATTCTGAAGGAATGCATTCATTGCTTTCGGTATCGGCCTAAACTCTTGAACCAAATGATGGGTCACTTACCAACAAGCCGCGTGTCACCGTCAATGGCTTTCTCTACAAGTGGTGTCGACTGCGGTCCCATAATGACTACGTACAAAATCAGAGGCAAAAGACCGTACAAGTCCTATATAGCGGTCTTCGTTTGTTTCGTGTCCAAAGGTGTTCATCTCGAAGTCGTGTCAGAACTGTCAACAGAGGCATTTCTCGCAGCGTTAAAGCGATTCGTTAGTCGGAGAACTTTATGTAAGCACTTGTACTGCGACAACGCTACTAACTTTGTTGGAAGCCGAAGAAAACTAGCTGAGCTTCGAGACGCTTTCTTACAACAGCAGACGCAGCAACGCATCGCCGAATGGTGCGCTGAAGAATCGATCCAGTTCCATCATATCCCTCCCCGTGCACCACACTTTGGAGGACTTTGGGAGGCTGCAGTTAAGACCGCCAAGGGACATCTCCTTCGAACTTTTAAGGATTCGTTGTTAACATTTGAAGAACTCAGCACTGTCTGCTGCCAAATAGAAGCCATCATGAATTCGCGGCCTATAACCCAGCTATCGTCCGATCCTAATGATGAGCAAGCCCTGACCCCGGCTCATTTCTGGGGCCAAGCTCCTTTATCAACGTTCGTCGAGCCCGACCTTACAACAGCCAAAATGACTCACTTAAGACGTTGGCAACGCATTTCGCAACTGCAGCAACATTTCTGGCGAAGGTGGTCAGCCGAGTACCTATCATCTTTACATCACCGATACAAATGGAAGACGCAGTCTCCAAACGCACTGATGAACATGGTGGTATTAATCCATGATGACAATCTTCCTCCCCTAAAGTGGTTGCTTGGACGAATAATACAAGTTATCCCAGGAAAGGACAATCAGGTGAGAGTGGTGGACGTCAAGACCAAGGCTGGAATATTTCGTCGCCCGATTCACAAAATCGCTCCATTACCTATAGAAAATGAGGATTGACAACTTTGTATAGTTTGTCAAGGCCGGCGGGATGTTCAGACTTCACTCACACTACTTCTTCTTATCAAACAACGGTTGGAACAGCTAGCCGTTATCACACAAAAATTGCAGGCAAATTCGCCAGCAGTTCGTTGTTGGTCTTCACCCAGTTGGTTGTGAGACAGTTCTTATTCAGTTTTGCCTTTTTTATTAAATTCAATTAGTTGTTGTAGCTTATTAAAGTTAAAATTTGTTGATGTAATTTACCAGTAAATTAAAGATTGCTCAATTTTGTGAAACATTAGAAAGAACATAACATACATAATAAACATACAAATGAACTTGTAAGTGAAGTTTTTGCTTAAAATTGGACAAACCAAATAGATTGCGCACAATCAACATTAAAGAGTGCAAAAAAGCTTGCACATTTTTCAACTTATTCATCTAAAATGGAGAAATCTTAAAAAAAATAATGATTGTTATGGATGTTATTCCATACAAAATGTCAAAAATGCCACCATTTGCCTACTTCGCTCAACAAAAATTCATACTAAGTTTGCGCTTAGTTGTGTTAGTGATAAGATTTACAGCAAGGCCTGTAATTGAGAGGGTCTTGGACAGAGGATATCTGAACAATGATGTAGCAGGTTCAAACGCTTCAAATACACAAACCGGAGATTATAATTTTAATATTGGCAGTTCCACAACTGCCGAAAGAATACGGGGGGAATTTGCAGACTACTTTTGCAATGAGGGTAAAATAAATTTAAATACTTAAAATTTGTGAAATTGTAATTAAATTTAATAAAATATAAATACTTACTTTTGGAGTTGAACTAAATAATTCCACTGCTCTTTCCTCTGTTGTTTGTAAACCCGCTGCGTCTTCAGAAGTATTTGTAATAGTTTCTGCTATATTGTTCTCTTTATCGTCATCGTGAAAGATTACCTGTAAATAACACAGATTGATGAAACTACACTCATGAAACTTATTAATAAATACATACATACACCATCAATACATATTTGAAGATGACATCTTCATTTCGCAATATGGTTGCAGGAATTTTAACTCGTCGAAACACCAAAGTCGGGGCTCATATATATCCTCCGCACCGGCACCGCTTCTCTTCGATGTTTGAATTGTTCTAAGCTCCCTTTTATATTGAGACCTCAGACTTTGAATTTTAACCCTTAATAAGTTTTGGTTAAGGCTTGGAGAAGTATTTTTTTAATTTTTCTAGTATCTCCTTCTCTGCCTTGTCTCTTCTCTTTTGGTGCGATTACAATAATCTTTATGCCTAGGGTCATAAAGATTTTGCTTTTGCTCATATTCAGTTATTAATAACTGAATGAGCTCTCATCCCACATAAATTTTGCCATTTTCTTATTAATACATTAATACTCGGCCAGTGTTTTTCACCAGCCGCCACTTCGCTATTTCACCTAGTTTGGTTTATTTAAATTGTTTATCAACACAATATGAATCACATATAAATGCTTAGATTTTGTATCCTTAAACTTAATTTTTTTAATCGTTATCACACCACTTTAATTTTATTTCACCTAGTTGAGTTTATTTTAATTCATTGTCAACACAATATATAGCACATACAAATTTTTTCATTTTGTATCATTTAAATTAAATCGTTATACAACGTACGAAAAATGAGCTTTTTTTAAAACACTCCTGTCTTAACACAAAAAAACACAATGTAAAAACCTATGGGATCGTTGTTGTTGCATTTTAAAATTCTCTTTTGCTTTCTTGTTCCATCAATAAAACAAATGCAGGAACTGTCAAAATGTGCGCTGGAAGTGTCCATGAAATTTGTCCGCCCTCCCCATCGTTCTCTCTCACCCTCTCATCCGAAAGCCCAGTTCGTTCGTTGGTTTTGTCTGTTCGGTGTCGGGTCGTCTAAAAGGGGTCAAAGTCTAGAAATTAACAAGCCTTAAGGGGAGTTTACATCCCAGACTCAAAGTGGTGTTGGGCAAAGTGGCCCTTGTACAAAATATAAGCGCAAAGTTTCGTCGAAAGCCCGAAGCTTTTTACAACTGTCAAACGGAAAATTTTTAATGCGGTCGCGAACCATTTAATGAGCTCTATAGTCGTTTGATATAGTAAAATTAATGTGCACCAAAAAATTTCTTTTTATTAGCAAAGAAATTCATTTATGAACAGAATTGTGATTTTGTAACAGAATTGTGATTTGTGAAAACACTTATTTTTAAACAAAGTTCTGATTTGTGAAGAATCCTTTATTATTTAATAATTTTACTAACAATTTTAAATGGATTATAATAGCAAAATAGCTATAATGTCTGGAGGGGTGGTATTCCTTAATATGATTAACGAAATAGTTGTAAGAGCTAATAAACGTAAGCATCAGCGTAGATGTTGGGTACGTGATATCTTTAAAAGACGAGATGATTTGGGCCATTCAAATCAACTAGTTAAGGAAATGGTTGAAAGTGACGTTGAAAGCTTTTACAACTTTACAAGAATGACCCTAGAGCAATTTGAAAAATTCAGGGATCGTAAGTAACTGTTATAACTTATATCGAAAAAATCAGAAAATAATCATTATTTTGAAACTTATATGATATAAAACAACAGTAACAGTTAAATTTTACCAAAAATATTTAAAGTTATTTTTAACTATTATCTTTGACTAGTATTGTTTTAAATCTTTTAAAATTGTTATTAAAGATTTTTTTCTTTTTTTGTTCGAAATAATAATTAAAATTGACTTTTATTTTTAAAATCAAAAATAACTGTTAAAAAAGACTTTTATTTTTTTCGGTCTTGCATAAAAGTCTTTCTAAGATTTTTATTTTTCCAGTTTTTTCTATAAAAGTCTTTGAAGACTTTTATTTTTAAAATATAAAAATAAAAGTCTTTTGCTGAAAACAGATAAATAGTCCATTCAAACCGTTAAGAAAATCGAACCCTAAAGGTTTTTGGGGTCGCTGATCACAAAAATCGGGGTCCTGCGGTCCTAAAACTTGGGCTTCACCCTTAAAAATGCAAAAAACACCCCTTTTTAGGGGTTTTCCGCGATTATTTCGATAATAATGAAAACTAATGCAATGAAATACACTTTTTTTAATATTTATTTGCCAAGGTGGTTGATTTGTACTAAATCAACGCGAACTTTATGATAAGGGGTGATCCTAAAGGGTTGAAACCACCCCTAAATCGGCTACAAATAGAAAAAATTGTAAAAAAAGTTTTCTTCAAGTATATGCTTCAAATACGATTGTGGGCGTACTGTCAGGCAAAACTAAATTATTTTCAACCCTTAAGGGGTTAAAACTACCCCCACAATTATAAAAATCAACTTTATATAAAAAAAATTAGAAAATTTTTTTGTTTTTTGCTTTTTGCTTGAAATTTGGTTCAAAAGGTATTATGAGCCATAAATTTATTATTTTAAACCCTTAAGGGGGTGAAACTACCACTGCATTAAAATTGTAATTGAAAAAAATTGACATTTATTGTTTTGCATTAAAATTTTATTTTCCATTTTTATTCATTGAAACATTTGGAAAATTGCACTTTAAACCCTTTTTTAAAGGGGTTAAACCACCCCTAAACCGAAGCAAAATAAAAAATACATGGAGAAATATTTCTTTTCGTGGAATTTTTAAATAAAGTCAAAATGCAGGATAAAAACGAAAATCACACAATAATTGGAAATATGTACCCTAATGTATTTGAGTTACTTCTGAATAATGGGGTGTTTCGTTTTTTTACAATGACATTTAGGCAGGTCAGTCTTTTGCTGAAAACAAATAAAATAGCTATCGTAGTTCGAAAATTACACTATAAAAACAATTGTGATATTGTGCTTAAAGCCTAGCACGTTGATCAGGCTATAGAAATTCTAACTAAAACTATGTATAAAATGATTTATTAGGTGGATAAATTGGTGCGGCTGATTTTATATTTTTGAATTTTTTCTGTTTAATTTCTACTTAAATTAGTAGTTTGGTAACCCCATTGCACTCCGTTAGGGGATGAATTTCGAAAAATCGATTCTTAGTGAATGTCCACGTCATTATAGAGATGCACTGTCAAAATTAAAGCCCTTCAGCTCCAGTGGTTTGGGTTACCCCATTTAACCCCCTTAGGGGATTAATTTCAAAAAATCGCTTCTTAGTGGATGTCCACGTCATTAAAGGGATGCACTGTCAAAATTTCAGCCCTTTAGCTCCAGCGGTTTAGAAAAACCCCTTTTCGCCCCCTTAGGGGATGAATTTCGAAAAATCGCTTTATAGTGGATGTCCACGTCATTAAAGGGATGCACTGTCAAAATTTCAGCCCTATAGCTCCAGCGGTTTGGAAAAACCCCATTTCACCCCTTTAGGGGATGAATTTCGAAAAATCGCTTTTTAGTGGATGTCCACGTCATTAAAGGGATGCACTGTCAAAATTTCAGCCCTATAGCCTTAACGGTTTGGAGAAACCCCATTTCACCCCCTTAGGGGATGAATTTCGAAAAATCGCTTTTTAGTGGATGTCCACGTCATTAAAGGGATGCACTGTCAAAATTTCAGCCCTATAGCTCCAGCGGTTTGGAAAAACCCCATTTCACCCCTTTAGGGGATGAATTTCGAAAAATCGCTTTTTAGTGGATGTCCACGTCATTAAGGGGATGCACTGTCACAATTTCAGCCCTATAGCTTTAACGGTTTGGAGAAACCCCATTTCACCCCCTTAGGGGATGAATTTCGAAAAATCGCTTTTTAGTGGATGTCCACGTCATTAAAGGGATGCACTGTCAAAATTTCAACCCTATAGTTCCAGCGGTTTGGATAAACCCCATTTCACCCCCTTAGGGGATGAATTTCGAAAAATCGCTTTATAGTGGATGTCCACGCCATTATATGGCTGCACTGTCAAAATTTCAGCCCTGTAGCTCCAACGGTTTGGATAAACCCCATTTGAGCCCCTTAGGGGATGAATTTCGAAAAATCGCTTCTAAGTGGATGTCTACGTCATTATAGGGATGCACTGTCAAAATTTCAGCCTTATAGCTCCAGCGGTTTTGAGTTGACCCTATTTCACCCCTTTGAGTTGATCGTGTGGACCGAAAGGGTCGAACCCACATCCCAACTAGTTTCTATTTGTAGCCGATTTAGGGGTGGTTTCAACCCTTTAAGATCACCCCTTATCATAAAGTTCGCGTTGATTTAGTACAAATCAACCACCTTCGCAAATAAATATTAAAAAAAGTGTATTTCATTGCATTAGTTTTCATTACTATCGAAATAATCGCGAAAAACCCCTAAAAAGGGGTGTTTTTTGCATTTTTAAGGGTGACGCCCATGTTTTAGGACCGCAGGACCCCGATTTTCGTGATCAGCGACCCCAAAAACCTTTAGGGTTCGATTTTCTTAACGGTTTGAATGGACTATTTATCTGTTTTCAGCAAAAGACTTTTATTTTTATATTTTAAAAATAAAAGTCTTCAAAGACTTTTATAGAAAAAACTGGAAAAATAAAAATCTTAGAAAGACTTTTATGCAAGACAGTCCTTTTTAACAGTTATTTTTGATTTTAAAAATAAAAGTCTTCCCATAAGAGTTTTGGAAGACTTTAAAAATAAAAAACAAAAATAAGAGTTTTTAATGACCTAAAACTTTTTTAGTTAAATATAACTGTTATTGTTTATTTAAAAAAATTTAAATTAATTTTAACTATTAAACTTGACTTTTATAATAAAAGTCTACAATTTAAAAGTAACCCCACCACCGCGTAGAACTCGCTACTCTGAGTATCCAGTATAAATTTTATGCAGATCAGACAACATTTACTATTTGATTTTTTAAGTCAAAAATACAAATATAACAGTTATTTACGATCCCTGGAAAAATTACTCTTAATTATTGCACCCAAAATACAGAAACATTCTTTTAGAAAACCTCTTTCTGCACGAGAAAGATTACTTATAACATTGAGATTAGTAAAATTGTAAACTCAGATTAAAATTTAGTGATATATTTCTACAGCTTTTTAACAACTGGCGACAGTTATAGTACCCTTTCTTTCGCATTTAGGACCGCGAAATCTACCATCCACAACATTATTGCAGAAACAACAGAGGTGATTTGGCAGTCATTGCAACAAGAATTTAGGAAATATCCACACAATTTTACCACAATTTCAAACTGCCAAATTGTGTAGGTGCGATTGATGGAAAGCACTGCGTTATACAGGCCCCACCACATACTGGTAGCCTATTATAATTATAAAAAACAATTTTCGATTGTACTGCTCGCAGTCTGTGATGCAGATTGTAATTTTATATATTGTGATATCGGGGCGTTCGGGTCTGAATCTGACAAGTTACAAAACAAATAAATTTTAAAAATAATTAATTTTTATATGATTAATAAGGCGGAGTTCTGCAACGTTCCGATTTTGGAAGGAAATTGTTCAACAATGAGCTTGATTTCCCAGAAGATTGTACGTTGCCAGGAACTAACATCAAATATCCTTACTATATAATAGGTGATGAAGCGTTCCCTTTAAAAACGAATTTAATTCGACCTTACGGTGGAAGGAACCTTCCCAGCGATAAACGTACATTCAACGACAGAATATCAAAAACCCGCAGGTTAATCGAGAACAGTTTCGGTATTTTGGCGAGTAGATTTCGAATATACATATCACCGAATAATTATTGCAGATGTTGAAGTAGCAAAATCAATTTTGAAAGCATCTGTAGTGTTACATAACTACATACGGAAAACAGAAACCACCCGCAGTATAACAGAAGAATGCCAAAGCATTGGAAATCTTTCAAGTATACGTTGGCAGGGATCTAATCATTCATCCAATGATGCCTTGGACCTGAGAAATATTCTCAAAGATTTGGTGAATGAGAATAGCTCCTAAAATCAAATAAAATTACTATATATTAATATTTAATAAAATTTTAATTAACATAAAAACATAAACTTTTTTTTTCCATTTCATTTAACTTAAAAAATCAACAAATCTTTTACACAAAAATTAACGTAAATAGCGAAAACTAAAATAATTATATTAAAAATTAACGAGTTTAATTATATTTATATTTAAAGGCAACTTCCATCAATTCTTTTTCCATTTTGCTTGCTCTTTCTTCTCCAATCTCATGATACGTGCTCATAGGGGTTTTTGTTTTTCCCGCTTTCCGCAATGCTTTTCATCGCATCTATTAAAGAAGCAGTATTCATAGTGAGGCTTTGCTCCAACTTACTTTTATACTCTCCAGGCTTCTGGGAAGTTGCGGATGGTGCGGGTGGTGGTGATGATGGTCGTGATGATGGTGCTGCTGATGGTTGTGATGATGATGATGGTGTTGATGATGGTTGTGATGATGATGATGGTGCTGATGATGATGATGGCGACGCATTCACTTTTATCATGTTCAATTTGAGTGAATTGAATACCCTATCAAAACACTTGCATTAGACATTGAATTATTTGCACTTGCATTTACCTAAGGTGACCATTTATTTTTTTCGTTTGAAGTATATACGTGAGGGGGGTGTATTAAAAATGTAAAATAAAAAAAAAAATAAAATAAAAAATATGTTAAAAATTAAAACAAAACAATCCATTTGGACTTTATTATGTAACATAAAAAAACAACATAAAATAAATGTCTAAAATAACAAAAAATAAATAAGTAAAAATAATATCAAAATTAAAAAATATTGCAAATTATTATTAATTGTATTTGCGGGTGGATCCAATTTTTTTTGTAAGTCTTCATTTTCTCTTAATACGTTTGTAATGAGCCGTTGACCTTCTCATTACTCTCCAATATAAACCTTCAAATTATATTCCCACCAAAAACCCCGACATAAGTGGCTTGGGTTATATTTGCATTTTTCATACTTTATGTGGCAACAATATATCGTCCTAAAGCTAACGATAGACATAACAAATGCTACAATTGCTTGCAACTTGAGATGCATTTTCCGTTAATCACTGTCATAAAAACGTAGCAGCCCAAGGAACGTCAAAATTCCTGGTTGATAAAACCGAATGCAATTGCTTGTAACTCGAGATGCATTTTCCGCCAATGCTCCATGCCACATAATTCCACCAGCCCAAAATGCAAATTAAACATTTTCTTCAGAACCTCTTAGTCCAGTCAAAATAGACTAAATTATGATTCCAGTTTGCATTAATTCCCAACAAGCTGGAGTTTTGTGCAGGCCTTGGATGCGTCATTACAAGTGACATGTCAAAAGTCCCCATCGATCCCGCTTGTGCGTTGTTTTTTAAGGTGGATTTACATACCTGACATTTTTCCGTCGCGCCGGGTCACAGCTGATCATTTCTATCGCAGATTTTTAATACGCGTTTTACATTTCTGACGAATTCTGTCACAGCCAAAAACAATCGTGACTTTTGGCAACTGACGTGAAAGAGTAAAAATGAAAGAAACCAAAAAAATTTAACTTGACAAACAAACAATTTTTAATAAAGCCTCCCTTTACGTCCACACAAAGCCAAACAAATACAAATAAAAAAGCATTTCAGTTACACATAACCTCAACTTTTACTTACAATCAGCTGTTTCTATCACCCTGTCACAGAAAAAGTTGAAGTTCGCTCAGCTCTCCACCGTGACGGTAAGATGTCACAGAGATTGTTTCCTATTAGTCGAAATTGTAGAAAATTGCGGCGCGACAGAAAAACGTCGGATATGTAAATCCACCTTTATTCGAGGTCAAAGGTCACAAATTTGCGTTTTTTGCGTATATCTCTGAAACAACGCGAGCTATCGAAAAATGGTTTAGACAAAGTTTGTAGATCGTAAAATTGTCTACAAAAAAGATCTCAACACTTTTCTTCTACAAAGCATCGTTTTCGAGATATCGTGACTTTAGACCGCAGGAAAGTCGAATTTTCGACCATATGCACACATTTCCGCACCACCTCTGAGGTAGTGTACACGGCGCTTTTTTTTAACTTGATTTTATTGAGCGGTTGGCCTTGAGAAACATCTGCCTGCGACACTCCATTTTTCGGGTCGTTTTGAACGGTTTTTCGTAGTGAATAGTCGTTTTTGTGAATTATATTCTCTTTTTAAACAGTGCCATTACAAAATTTTGTAAAAATGTCAGAAGTTTGCTTTATTTGCAATGAATGTTTTACTAGTGAAATTGTGGTTGTTGATCGTGGGCTAAAGACTTTAATGGATTCAAGTACTGAAAGGGGTGATGGGTTCGATGAATATTTGAAGGACAAAACATCTGTAACCATCCCTGCTGGATATCTTTTATGTGTCAAATGTTGATAACGTTTTATTCCATAATCAGATCAGCCCACCTAGTTACCTCGATCACGACATCCTGTACCTTTCCCTTAAACTCTCAGTAAAAAACACTCAACGGAAATTGTTCTCGTATCGTGACTACAAGTCCATAGATGGCCCGGCTCTATTGCAAGAATGTTCTTCACTACCATGGGATCAAATATACCGCATCTCTGACATAGACAACCAAATAGAACATTTTCGCTTGCAATGTCTCCAACTACACGAATATTCTGTCCCAGTTAAAACAAAACACACTTTTTCCTCTACTTCTCCCTGGTTCTCCGCTAAAATCAGCCGTCTTGTCTCTGAGAGAGAACTCTTATTCAAAAAATATAAAATTAATAGAACCGATGCAAACTTAAAAGCCTACAAAAAGGTTAGGAATTTAGTAACTTCCTCCATACGTAAAGCGAAAGCCCATTTCTTTTCGTCTAAGCTTAACCCGAATTTGCCCCCAAAGAAACTTTGGACCAACATTAAGCAACTTGGTATTCTTGGTGATGAAAGTGAAACACATATCAACCTTAGCGCTAATGAGCTAAATAATTACTTTACGTCTGCATCAAATATACGCGGAGATCGTAATTACTTAAGGGCAGCTAATAGTAATACTGGTGTTTTTTGTTTTCGCAATGTGGATCATACGGAAGTCCATAAAGCTTTTTATTCAATTAAATCCGAATCTGTTGGTCCAGACAACCTCCCACCCATATTCCTAAAGTTAATTTTTCCTCTGGTACTTCCCTATATCACACATATTTTTAATAGTTGCCTCACTAAATCCTACTTTCCGCTTCAGTGGAAAAAAGCAAAAGTTATCGCATTACCTAAGTGCAAATCTCCGCAAAGCCCCGCTGATTATCGTCCTATAAGTATACTATGTTTCTTAGGCAAAGTACTAGAAAAATTAATGTCGTGGCCCTGTTGTCCCATGCACAGTCTGGTTTCCGCAAGAGCAGTAGCTGTGAAACTGCACTACTGAAAGTGACCACCGATTTGCGAATGGCTCTTGATTCGCATGACATTGCTTTTCTTGTACTCCTGGACTTTAGTAAGGCTTTTGA
Organism: Thereva unica; assembly: GCA_949987705.1. Lineage (NCBI taxonomy): Eukaryota > Metazoa > Arthropoda > Insecta > Diptera > Therevidae > Thereva > Thereva unica. Next base: position 35,490,357 of record OX465284.1, on the reverse strand, counting down.
CAGTGTTAGCCATACGCTCCTTGAAACTAAGCTAATTGACCACATGAGGTTTTCATCCTCTGCGTCCTCCTTTATTCGGAGTTACTTGCACAATCGATCTCAACAAGTATGGCTACAAAATTCAACCTCCGACTCCTTGCCAATCACCCGCTCCATTCTAGGACCGCTGCTTTTCAGCATGTATATAAATGATCTCAGCAGTACCGTGACTAACTGTAAACTGCACATGTATGCAGATGATGTCCAAATTTACTTAAACAGTCCTATTGGTTTGGTTGAGAACTGTGTTAACAACATTAATGCCGATCTCGAGCGTATTTCTCAATGGTCTCTTTCCAACCACTTACTGCTAAATACATCGAAATCCCTGTAGGGAATTTTCGAATTCATGATATGGGAATGCAGTATATCTTTGTAGATATTAGAAGCAATGTGAATCGATGGCTATGGGAAGGAATGGTATTGCAAAGTGTCATGCATAAGGAACATGCACGCATTTCCCTTTGTTCATTATCGAGAAAAATGCTGAAGCCGCAGCCGAACATTCGTCCTGTCTCACCCTCTCCTTCATAAAATCGGTTTTCTAACGATTTTCTTAAATTGTTTTTCAGTCTATTTAGATTGATTACGGCGGAAGCACGTGTAGCGATATAAAGTTTAGTATTTATATTACAGATGGGAAATTAATATCATATTTTAATAAAGGATGCTTTTTTAACAATAATAGATGCGAAACGGACAGCATATTTAAAGGCGGAATAACGAAATGACTGGACATTCTGCAGCTTTAGCTCTCATGCCTTCATATTAGAAGGTATGGTAATGCAAAAGGTAGCTCCCATGCCTTCATATTGGAAGGTATGGTAATGCAAAAGGTGGCTTTCATGCCTTCATATTGGAAGGTATGGTAATGCAAAAGGTAGCTCTCATGCCTTCATATTGGAAGGTATGGTAATGCAAAAGGTAGCTCTCATGCCTTCATATTGGAAGGTATGGTAATGCAAAAGGTAGCTTTCATGCCTTCATATTGGAAGGTATGGTAATGCAAAAGGTGGCCGTTATGCCTTCGGTCCTAGGACATCGCAATGTTAAAAGAAGCGATGATTCGATCGAGAAAGTGGACATTATGCATTCGAAGGAAGGTGTACAGATTCGAATCTGGAAGGCTTCCATTCCCTACTGGGATCCTGCTGCATTCCAATGTATAGGAGTCATTTAGACACCTCCTTCCTTCCACCTATCATTCTCATGAAAACGCGCTTACCTTATCAGTTGCGAGTTAAAAATCTAGGCGTCTATCTGAACTCACAATTAACTTGCTGTGACCAGATCTCTCATACTCTATCTAAAATATATGGAAATTTGCGTCGTCTATGGCTGTACGCTTCCATTCTTGCCTTAGGTACTCCTTCAAAGCTAATCAAAACGTTAATTTTACCGTACTTCACCTATGCTAGCTTGGTCTTCCCGTCCCTTGATGCGTCATGTCGTGATAAACTCAATGTAGCCTTCAACGATTGTACAAGGTTTGTTTATAATCTTCGCCGATCTGACCATATAAGTCAGTATCGCTCTTCTGTTCTGGGGTGCACACTTGATGTGTACCTATCGCTCAAGGCAATGAAATTCATTTATAAACTCCTACACTCTGATCGTCCATCATACCTCCATGAGTATCTCCGTTTTGGTCGTGCGACTAGAAGAATTCTATTTATCCTACCTAGATTCTCCCACTTAGTTGGGCAGAGATCTTTTTTTGTTCACTCTATACAACTATGGAACAGTTTACCCGCTGATATACAGAGTGCGGGGTCATTGGGTGTTTTCAGGTAACGTGTGTTCAACTATTTTACTAATCAATAATATTCCTTCAGCTATTTTAGGTTTTAAATTTTTTTTTCACTCTTGTTGTTATTTGTTTTTCCTTACATAATTTTGTTTTTATTTAAAATTTTTACACTTCATAATTGTTTTTGTTTAATTTGCCGTTTAATTCTAAAGTACATACGCTTTTAGCGGTATAAGATATTGTAATCTTGATGTACTTAACTTTAATAAATAAATGAAATGAAATGAAATGATACATAAGAAGTGTCGTAAAGCATACACCCGGAAGAGCAGCATCGCAGCTTGTTGGGAATTAATGCAAACTGTAATGTCTATTTTGACTGGACTATCTGGCGATTTCCAAATGTGGCAAAAATGTGGCAAAAAGGCTGCAAGTACTTCGCACGGTCAACCTCTCATAACCCCCCCCCCCCCAAAAGACGATAAACTTTCGCGGCTTAAGCGCATGTGCAACAAACTGCAAGCATGCACAAGCGAACTTGAGTTTTTGCCACCTTTTGGTGAGGGCAATTGTTTTTTCCTTTTTGTTGCATTAGAGCAACAATGGCTGAACCCTTTAAAAACAAGGGTGAAGCGTCCTAACCGGGTAGTCGTTCAGATAAAATTATACAGTGCGGTGATCATCGATTGCTAGTTTTTTTTTTTTATATAAATTAAAATTGTGAGAAACGTCCACGATTAAATTATTGAACGAAATATGTAAAGCCTAAAAGGGGCCAGTGCTAGTTTTTTTTATATATAAATTAAAATTGTGAGGAACGTCCACGATTAAATTGTGTTTATTGTACGAAATATGTAAAGCCTAAAAGGGGCCAGTACTAGTTTTTATATATAAATTGTGAGAACTATCAACCGATTAAATTGTGTACTAAGGCCAGTATTAGTTTTTATTTAAACTATTTAAGGTAAAGCAAAAAAAGGGCAGATGACCTTCTAAACCAAAAGCACTCCCTTGTCCTGGTGTAGTCCACAACCAATTAGGTTACAACACGTTTATAAAGTCTTCGCATTTATATTGTAAATTTACTTTGCATACAATTCCAGCTTTGAGTCCATCAATGCCTAGCCTTGACTTTTCTGGTGACCACAAATCCGTGATAATGGAAAATATCCGTTCAACATCTGCATTGGTACCAGGAAGGCACAATGCAAATCCCACCACTATTTTTAAATTTTCGCAAGAAATAGCCAAACTTTTGAAAAACTTAAATATCTCAACCCACCTTTCTGATGCATTAGTGTCGGAATCATTCCACTGTTTTATTTTATATTCCGTGCAAAAATTATTTACCTGACGAATATCATCAAATAATTTGTTGTCATCAATGTTAAAAGTTACAAAATCATTTAAAAATATAATTAACTCGATTACCAGATCCCAATTTGTATGTTTTTTGCAGTAAAACCAAGTAAAATGTAATAGATTAAAATTAAAAATGAAATATATTATATTTTCTCAATTTTTCAGTATTGCCAATAACATAAATTCCGATTTTACAAGTTCAATTCAAACAAATTCAATTCAAACGTCAATTTGTATGAAAAGAGCATTTCAGTTTTACATTTCAAATTTCGAAAGTTTGCGTCTTTTCGTAATTGTAACTTGTCACCCACCCTAAAGTAGTATTTCAGGAGTATATTATTTCAAAGGAGTATTTGGGGAGTATGGATATTTTAGGAAGTATAAAGGCTTCGAAAGGAGTATAATACTTCCGAAAGAAGTATAGATGGTCACTTTAATTTACCTTCTTTTTTGTAGCAGTCGTCAGTAAATTTTAAACTAGAGTAAAATGGCCAAGAGATGGTCGCTTCGGATCCACTGGAACCACTTCTAGTTAAATCTAATTTTATTTTAAAACGTCGGTATTTTTCTCTAAGACTCTTAAATAGAGCCTTGGCATCTTCATCTTAAATGTAATTGGAATATTAATACTAATTGTAGCAACAAATATTTACAGGATTTACAAGTCATACTAAATTTTTGACCAATTTCTCGCCATTTATCTTCTTTTCTGGTCGTATCTCGAAACTCCCTACTATGCCCGTCCCACAACATTTCTTCGGCATGTACTGCCTCTATGAATTTTCGTTCATCTCTCAGCTTAAAATGTTTATAAAGTTATTCCATACATTAACAACTTATTATTATTACCTTTATAAAGTACTTTCTCTTGACCAAACAAACGTATTTTTAATACGCTTTTATTAGCTTCACTTTTAACTATGTAATAAAATCTTGTAAGTTAAATTTGACCCACTTCCCGGTTTCCGGTTGAGCTGAAATTTTGCACACACGTTTAGTTTGGATGACAATGTAATCTGACTATTTTGTAAAAAAAATCAAGATGACGGGTCCAGGATGGCGGACATGGTGGTGACAAGAAAATGGTAGAAGCCATATAATAGACTTAAAAGTAGAAAATAAAATATATAGTTTAAAAAACCAAAAAATACGCTTTTAATTTAAAATGAACTAAAAAGTAAATAATAATTTTTAATGTCAAATTTTTATTGCTCCAGCCAGTATATGGGAACAACCTACGTTTCGAAATGTAAAAAAGCGTGGGGCGCTAATGAAAAGTTCCAATGTTAATAAAATAAGGAAATAGGTAAGGAGCCCCACGCTTTTTTCCATTTCGAAACGTAGGTTGTTCCCATTACTGGCTGGAGCTATAAAAATTTTACATTAAAAATTATTTTTTACTTTTTAGTTCATTTTAAATTAAAAGCGTATTTTTTGGTTTTTTTAAACTATATATTTTATTTAAACTGTCAAAAACAAGGAAAGTTTTCCAGCTTCCAGAAACCATATAAAAGAGACATCTAGTTGGCACTAGAATACTTAAATTGAACGAAACTAAAAGCTTTTTCCGACATTCGCATTCGTAAAGTAGAATAGAACTCTACTTTGAGGCTGCCGTTTGCTGTTGCCACTTTGGTGAAACAGAGACTGGACCTGAGATAGAGCCATTATCTATGCGATAAAAGAGTTCAGATTTGCGCTTCCACTTTGAGGCTGGGATGTAAACTCCCCTTACAGTGCAGTAACATAATTTTCATAATTTTCGGTGCTTATTCTTAGTATTAGTTTATGTTTTTCTCTTCCCCAGTAGTTTTCTGCGTCCCTTTTTTAGCTAATATTTATCGACTAAACTATTATACACTGAAAGTACATGTTAGTCGATATTTAGGTTTATTTCGTTTCCATTATAATGCCAAGGTGTTTTATTTAAAGGCGTTGCAACGCACGCAGGTTTTTTGCTAGTATTATAATAAATGAAGACAATGATCAGTTTAATGACGAATATGAATTCCCTGGAAATACTCCGGAGGAAGGAGAAAGTGCGCCTTTCCAATGCACAGACTCAAATTTAGGTGGAATGCTTAAAAGGAGTCTTTTGCCATAAACTTTTTACATGAAAACGTTCAGTAAAATGTGCGCATATTGAGAATTACAAGCTCTCATTTTGTGTTTTGAAAAAAAAAAGCTCATATTTATAAACATAAACAAAATTTTATTCACTAAATAAATAACATGAAAAAGAAATTACTACTTGACATAAAAATATTAATGCACTGCATACATACTGCCCAACTCTAGCCATTGTCAGGTCTGTGAATCTGTGTTTATCAGGTTCGCCAAAATATCCTTTATTTCGTGTAAACAACTTAATTTCTTTTTTTCGATGCCATTCTTTTCCTTCTCAATTGCAATATACCCTTCGTGTCTTTGCTTTTCCTTTGCGTCTCCCTCTTGCCAATATTTAAGCATTTCGAAAGAAATTTCCGAGTTTTTCCTTTTAGAACAGGATCTCGTAGTTGAATAGTCTTTGTTTGGAATTCTTGCTGCGCTTGTACTATCTGATCCATTAGAAGATGCAATGGGACGGTCTAGGACGCTTGTACTATCTGATGCATTAGAAGATGCAATGGAAAGGTCTACACTGGTGTAAAATATTCGATTTTCAACGAATATATGTGCCTGTTTAGACGGTTCGCTTTGTCTCTCCTTTTGGGGCGCCACAAAGCGAAAATTTGTTTAGACGGTTCGCTTTGAGTCCAGTCGCTTTTAAGACAGGTGGAACAAACGGAGTGAGAACTAGGGCTGGCCAAAAAGAGCAATATTTCTTTTTAATAAGTGATACTCGAGATTTTCTATTGTGTAAATAACTAAATTTGAATTGTATAATTTTGAATTATATACATAACTAAAAAAATGCTTACTATAATAGAAAAAAGAAATATGTAGAGCATTTACATTCATAAGAATAATATAGAGAAAACGAAGATGTCTTCATAACAGCTTTGTAGAGAATCGTAGTGAATCGGGTGTAAAATTTTACAGTCCAGAACTAAGGCATTAGTGGATAATGCAACCATTGATAACAGTAGTTTTAATCAATAAATGCCGTCATCAATATTTTTTTTGGTATAAAATTGTTTTACATCCTGCAGATGAATACCGTTGCACTCTGCAAGTTTTTTTACAAATGAAAGCTAGTTTGAAGTGCGTAAAATCCCGTAATTAAATAGAATAAATGGCCATGCAAAATACTTTTTAGATAATAAAATTTGGTTAAAATAGCTTTGAATTCTGCAATTTGATAGAATATAAAGTTTTTTGTGTAAAACAAAGTTGAATTATGTAAGTTTTAGATCATAAAATTTATTTGAATTTGGTTAGCTATACGTATCTATTATATTTACAATTTTAGTTCGTGAAATTGAATTTATGAAATTACAGATAGTACGATAACGTAAATTTTCATATTATAGTAATATTTTTTTTAAAAGGAGTTCTGTAAAAGTAATTACTTGAATTTTACAATGTTGATTTTTAACAAAATAGTTTGTAAACAGACATTGTGAGACCAACAACGAAGTTTTCTCGAGTAAAGTGACGCTAACTCACAACATATAATCGAATACCTAATCGATAAAACTATACAAAATGAATCACACGGCATATGAAATCTTAATAATATTTGGTTTTGTGATACTCAAGGTTAACAACAAATCTAAAATACAAGTACATAAAACTTTTCCCTCATATATTTTAGCAAACCAAGAGACATCGTAATCACAGAATTTCTCATTAATCATTGTTACAGAAATATCAAAAGTTAAGAAATTATTTTGCGTATTGTTTTTTTTCTTGTTAACATTATACTTACATACGCGTATATATACATTACACTTATTTCAAGCCGGCTCCGCGAAGATTAATCCTTGCGTGGCGATACATGCGTATTACCCAGTAAGTAATAAAAGCAATTAAACGATGAGTACCGCGGAAGGTAGGACTACAGAGACCCCCCAAAAGTGTGAAGACGGTTACAGATTAGATGCAGTTTCAGTCAAGCTCCCACCATTTTGGTCTGAGTGCCCAAGCGCCTGGTTTATTCAAGTTGAAGCGCAGTTCAACATAAGACAAATAACACAAGATCGTACCAAATTTGATTACGTAGTTTTTTTCCCTGCCTCAAGAAGTAGTAATCTCGGTCCTCGATCTTCTGAAGACCCCCCCGAGAGAAAATTTGTACGAAAACCTGAAGAAAGCCCTAACTGATAGATTATCACTAAGCGGGGAAAGGTGGTTCGAACAAATAATTTCCGATGCCCAGACGGGAGACAGAAGACCGTCGGAGTTTTACAGGTCATTAGTGTCATTGGCAGATAACTCGGGTACGTTCAACGAAGAATTGATAAGGCGATTATGGTTACGGAGATTGCCAAAACAAATAAACATAGCATTGCTAGCAGCGGAGAAGCAAACGATATCCGAATTAACAACATTGGCAGACAAAATTTGGGAAGCAACCGAACCTAGCGAGATCAGTTTAGTCGACAGTAACGCCAGAGGATCGAGACGGCCTACATTGGAAAACGAAATTCAAGAGTTACGATCACTTCTTAAGAAGGTCAACGTTTCACGGGGTCGAAGCGTAGGTAAGCGTGGAAACGGGCGCTATAGGAACCGGAGCCGCAGCACGTCCCGCGGACGACGTAATAAAGGCAACAACGAATATTGTTGGTATCATAATAAATTCGGAAAAAAAGCTACAAAATGCAGTCAGCCCTGCACATACAATACCCAATCAAGTGCAGAGGCAACAAACTTTTAAGTCCGATAGCATCAGCGGCGGACCATCGGACAACACGCTCACGCCGCCTTTTCATACAAGACAGAAACAATAAACTATCTTTCCTGATTGACACCGGTGCCGATGTATCGGTAATTCCATACGAAAAATTTAGAATAAATAATAAAGCTCCTAATTTCTTTTTATCCGCGGCAAATGGGACAACCATTAATACATACGGAAGCAAATATCTAACAGTAGATCTGGGTTTACGTAGAAATTTCCCCCACATATTTTTAATAGCTTCAGTAAAACGCCCAATAATAGGCGCTGATTTCCTGGGAAAACATAATCTGATGGTCGACATTACGAACAGACGATTAGTAGATTCAACCACACACCTTTCCGTGAACGCAGTCGTAACCAACACCGAAGCTGTTACTCCTCTGCTGTACGCCGTGGACGGTACGTATGGAGAAATACTAAGAGATTTTCCCCAATTACATTCCCCCCCGAATTACAATATAAAGGCACCTCACACAGTAGTACACCGGATCGTAACAAAAGGCCATTTGCCTTACTGCCGCCCTAGACGCCTAAACCCTACAAAATATAGACAAGCCCAAAAAGAATTCGAACACATGGTAGGTCTCGGTATTTGCCGACCCTCTTCATCTCCAGCGGCATCGGCTTTACACCTAGTACCAAAACCAGGTAGTCAAGACTGGAGGCCATGTGGCGATTATAGGCAATTGGATGCAATAACGATACCCGACAGATACCCAATTCCACATATTCAGAGTTTTTCGACTTATCTACAAGGAAAAACCATTTTTTCAAAAATCGACCTGATAAGAGCATATCACCAAATTCCCGTCGCAGAAGAAGATATCTTTAAAACGGCAATAACGACGCCGTTCGGTCTTTTTGAATTTACAAGAATGCCTTTTGGTTTGCGGAACGCAGCACAAACGTTTCAACGATTTATGAACGAGGTGCTACAAGGTTTAGACTTCACATTTACATACATAGATGACATATTGGTAGCAAGCAGCACAGAACAAGAACACAAAATGCATTTACGACAAGTTTTCGAGCGACTCGAAAAATACGGACTCAACATTAAAGCTTCCAAATGCGTTTTTGGAGTCAAAACACTCAATTTTCTGAGTCACGAAATTTCACCCGAAGGGATCAAACCCTCAAAAGAAAAAGTTACGGCCATCACTTCGTTCCCACAACCTACCACAATCAAACAGATATAAAAATTCCTAGGAATGATCAACTATTACCACAGATTCGTACCTAAAATGGCAGAAATCCTAACACCAATATATGAACATCTCTCGAACCTAGAAACCAGACCGCGAAAATTAAGATACTTCACATGGCCCGATAAGAACGTAGGAGTGGGCGCTGTCTTGCAACAATTAAACAGAAATTCGTGGGAACCCTTAGAATATTTTTCAAAAAAACTGTCGCAAGCGCAAAAATCATATTCCACGTTCGATCGCGAGCTGCTTGCAATATATTTAGCAACTTCAGGTATTTCATTGAAGGTCGGGAATTCATCATTTTTACCGATCACAAACCTTTAATTACCGCAATAACGGCTAAGGCGGAAAAAAGTCCAAGGCAAGCACGATACCTTAACTTCATCTCACAATTTTCCACCCATTTCAAGTACATAAAAGGGACGGATAACTTGGTAGCCGACACTCTATCTCGAAGTTTTGAGATCGAATCCAACAATGTAGAGAACAACAAGTTAAATTTTGAGAATCTGCCACGCGAATAGGAAAGCGACGAAGAGCTCGGGTATCTTATCAAAAGTGTAACCAAGGACTCAAAATTCAAACTTCAATTATTGAATTTATCACATTCCAAAAATAAGATTTTGTGACACCTCGACGCATGCGACTAGACCTTATATACCTAAGAGCTTAAGAAAGCAGGTTTTCGATTAAATGCACAACATATCACGTCCGGGTATCAGGGCAAGCCGAAAACTAATCGCAACACGATACTTCTAGCCTCATCTAAATAGAGACGTAACAAATTGGGCAAAAGCATGTATTTCTTGTCAGAAAGCTAAAATCACACGCCACACGCAATCACCAATTGGCCAGTTCCAAGTACCCAAAGGACGTTTTGAGGAGATCCATATGGACCTGGTAGGACCACTCCCCCCGTCAAAAGGACATAGGTATATCCTCACGATAGTGGACTGCTATACACGCTGGCCCGAAGCATACCCATTGAAGAATATGGAAGCTAAAACGGTCGCCTGGTCTTTTATCAACGAATATGTATCGAGATTTGGAGTACCTAACATTATTGTCACAGATCAACGCAAAAAATTTGAAAGCCAGCTATTCAACCAGCTAACAAACTTCTTGGGAGTTCATAGGATTAGAGCGACTGCATACCACCCTCAATCGAACGGGATGGTCGAGAGGTTTCATCGACAGCTAAAAGAGGCAATAAGAGCTAGAGAAAATACACCGGCTTGGTACGAAGAACTACCGCTGATCCTACTCGGAATACGAAACACCACAAAAGAAGATATTAAATGCACTCCAGCGGAACTGGTGTACGGTCAACAGCTGAAATTGCCCAGTGAATTATTCATAGGTTCAACACTGGAAAATCCAGGGGACCCAACACATGTGGCAGACACGCTAAAGAAAATTTTCGTTTCAATTCGGGCAACTCAAACTCGACCACCGTCCAATGAAAAAATCTTTATCCCGAAGATTAGACGTCTACAAGATTAGACCAGGTTTACAAGCGCCCTACGAGGGCCCCTACGAAGTGCTTAGAAGATTGCGAAAACAATTCGTTCTCAACATAAAAGGGAAATCAAAATCTGTATCCATAGACCAACCCAGTGACACGTAGTATACAACTCTGTATACTCGCATGAGACCAAAAATTACCATCAATTCAACTACCAGATGGCGCTTATGTGCATCTGCGCAGATTGAGTCCATAACCTCAGAATTACAAATGTCAAAATATGGGGCTTGTTATTATCATCACCAATTGTCATATTTATGTTTTTTTAATCATTAAAAAAGTAAGATGAGTCAAATAAAATGAATTCAAATAATTCGAAATTAATAGTTTTTATTTAAATATAAATATAAAAATGAATCGCTAAATGTGTTGCTAAGCGCAAAACTCGAGAACGGCTGGACCTATTGGACTAATTTTTTTTTTCGAATATTCGTTGAAGTACGAGGATGGTTCTTACGGAGAGAAAAATTTAAAAAATTGCCTGAAAAAACAAAAAAATGGTAATTTTAGGAATTTTCACTTCATTTTAGTTTCAATAGCTTCATGTTTTGACAAATGTAAAATTGTCATTAAATTGAATCATTACATTACGCAGCTGTCAAACAATAGGTAGGCCATGACGCTACGCTATTGAAACTAAAATGATCCACAGCGGCCGTCTCAAGAGGGCGGTGTACCACTTTCTTCACAACCACCTCGACATGGGTATCAAATGAAAGGGTATGATAAGTAGAATACAATAAGCAATGTAGTATTCAAAATATATCTTTAGATCCATGGCGGCCGTCTCAAGAGGCCGGATTACCACTTTCTTCACAACCACCTCAACATGGGTATCAAATGAAAGGATATGTTAAGTAGAATATAATAAGCAATGTAGTATACAAAATATATCTTTCGATCCATGGCGGCCGTCTCAAGAGGGCGGGGTACCACTTTCTTCACAACCACCTCGACATGGGTATCAAATGAAAGGGTATGATAAGTAGAATACAATAAGCAATGTAGTATACAAAATATATCTTTAGATCCATGGCGGCCGTCTCAAGAGGCCGGATTACCACTTTCTTCACAACCACCTCAACATGGGTATCAAATGAAAGGGTATGTTAAGTAGAATATAATAAGCAATGTAGTATACAAAATATATCTTTCGATCCATGGCGGCCGTCTCAAGAGGGCGGGGTACCAGTTTCTTCACAACCACCTCGACATGGGTATCAAATGAAAGGGTATGATAAGTAGAATACAATAAGCAATGTAGTATACAAAATATATCTTTAGATCCATGGCGGCCGTCTCAAGAGGCCGGATTACCACTTTCTTCACAACCACCTCAACATGGGTATCAAATGAAAGGGTATGTTAACGAGAATACAATAAGCAATGTAGTATACAAAATATATCTTTAGATCTATGGCGGCCGTCTCAAGAGGGCGGGGTACCACTTTCTTCACAACCACCTCGACATGGGTATCAAATGAAAGGGTATGATAAGTAGAATACAATAAGCAATGTAGTATACAAAATATATCTTTAGATCCATGGCGGCCGTCTCAAGAGGCCGAATTACCACTTTCTTCACAACCACCTCGACATGGGTAACAAATGAAAGGGTATGATAAGTAGAATACAATAAGAAATGTAGTATACAAAATATATCTTTAGATCCATGGCGGCCGTCTCAAGAGGGCGGTGTACCACTTTCTTCACAACCACCTCGACATGGGTATCAAATGAAAGGGTATGATAAGTAGAATACAATAAGCAATGTAGTAGACTCAATATACCGATTCATGGCGGCCAACGCAAGACCCATGTTCTTTGAGGCATTTCATCTGTGTAAAATTCATATCTCGAAAAATATTAAGTCAATGGATGGTTTTTATTGTTTACTATTGACTTATGGGTGCAGCGTAGGCGCACCGGGTCCCAGCTAGTTTAAATATAAATATATAGACAACTGTAATGATCGCTTTTGTCCAATTTATGTTTTTGACAACCTCGAAAGTTTTTTCTTTGATTGATTTTCTTTCTCTTGGTTCATCTTCAAGATTTTACAAAATTGACGCATCCTCATTTGTACAAAATAATGAACAATGAACGGAATCACCTCATTTTTATGAGTTGAACATGGAAACGAGAGAGTGTTTTCGGTTTTTATATCAAGTAAAACAAGTTCAAGTACATTTGGATTGTGACAATGTTTTGTAAAAACATTTTCCAAGTACTTGATAAACTGAAAAAAATTTGTATTTGGATGAATCAACTTTGAATGAAAATCAATCAAAAATTCCTCTCGAGTATACCATCGATGCTTCATGATTGCATTTCTGCAAACATCACACTTCATCCTTTTCAAAATAGTAGTACTTATATATCCTGTAAGATAATACAAAACACAGTCAGTAACATCAGGTAGCGCATAGTCGTGCTCGATGACTTCTTCAAAGTCCCAATCAGCATCATCAATACAAAGTTGTAATGCTTCTTTAATTTTTGTCAAAGCAGTTTCTGTGGGCTTTGAAAAAATCGATTTCAGTTCCTGCAATGATATCAAAGGTTTCTTTTCGTACAGTGCAATTTCCGGCAGCTGGAGGGGCTACAATACTGTAAATTGATAGTATTTTATAAATAGGATGGAAATGCTTTTCGCAAATGCAATGCTTCTCTGTCAGATCGTATCTTCCAATCGATTTTTGCCACTCTTTTAGATTTTCTTTATCTTTTCCTACATTGAAAAAACAGTGCTTTTTCTCATCATTCAAGTTTTGCCTACTACGCGAATTACAACCCGGCACCGCACACGTGGGCATTTTTGTAACATTCTTTAGGTTCTTTAGCAAAGGTTTTGTTATTGTTGCACACGTTGCACGCACGTTTGTTTTGACAGTTGTAGGTTATGGTTGCGCTACAGTGGCTACAGTTAAGTTGAGCAAGTATACACGGATGCCATCTGGTGTGGTAATTTATGGCCTCATGAAAACACCACTCGTGTCACGGGCATGCCATAGACCGACTGAAGCCATGTTTCACTATGATGGAGAGACCAGTATCTAATGCAATGGTTTTAAAAAATCAGTGAGATTTAGGGATTAACACCCCATTAACGTTTCCACTGAAGGGGGAGCCATGTAGTGATATCGCTCGCAATTGGTAACACGATCAAAAAAAGCTCTTATGCTGGAAAGCATTTATCGCCATACAAAGGATACACAAGTAGAGACAATCGCCTAGATCGTATCCCGACCGAAGAAAGCTTTGGAACAGAGGATCACAAGATCAAAGAAGAAATTTGGAATTTACTCTCTGGGTGATACTGTCGAGCAAAACCTCGTAGTTGGTCACATCCATACAATAAGCATTATTAAGTATCACTCAGCCTGTGAATGTAATTTATAATAAAAATAGTATTAAGCAACCCCCCAGTATTGTTCTTAATTAAAGTGCGTGGGCACTTAAAACCCCACACTTATTGTGTTGTGTGCGGAGTCGGCACAACGAGAAAAGTCTATTTATTGAACACCACTTTTAAACACAATATATTTTATCATTTATTTATATTAAACTTTTATTCACATATGTTTATCTTATTTATATTTTATATTATACACAGCTTTTATTTTATATATGACTATTTATTTTTATATCGTTTTTTTTTAAACGTCAAAAACTTTTTTTGGCAACCCATTAATTAATTTATTGTTTTCTATTTTTTATATTACTTGATGCAAGTAGGCTATGCTTTTGTGCACAGTCTTTTGCAGTCAAGTAATAGGTGAGTAGTAGGACGATGTCCCTACATACTCCCCTCCCAGCGTAGCGTTACATGAAGTGTACCGAGCGAATTGATGCTGCTTCAACGTCTTGGTCACACTCAAAAGCAGGTTTCAGTCGATCGATAGTTATCGACTTATTTGTGTCATTTATGTTGACGACGAAATGTTTACGTAATCTTTTGATTACTTTGAATGGCCCTTCGTATGGTGTTTCAAAAGGCCGTCTGACGCGATCGGTACGTATGAAAACGTAGTTCGCGTTCTCTAAGGCGTTCGGCACGTACACATCCTTCTGTGCGGTTTGTCGGGGCTGTGTTGCCGACAGGCCCTTCATGTGCGTACGAAGCCGAGTTAGAAATTCTGATTGCTCTATCGGGTTCTCATCCGTTGGGATGGAAATTGAATTAGGGAGCCTCAGATTTTGTCCATAGACAAGTTCTGCTGGTGAGCATTGTAAATCGGCTTTAATTGCCGAGCGAATTCCTAATAAGACAAAGAGCAAATCCTCACTCCAATGAGTAGTGTTGTCCCTTGCCATTAAGGCCGCTTTCAGTTGTCTATGGAAACGCTCTACCATCCCATTTGCTTGCGGATGGTAGGCGGTAGTACGTATTCGATGTGTACCTAGAAGTCTTGTGACTTCATTGAATAGTTTCGATTCAAATTGCGACCCTTGATCTGTTGTAAGTTCAAGTGGTGCGCCAAATCTTGGGACGTACTCGGTGACAAAATGTTTGGCCACCGTAGTAGCAGAGATGTCTCGAATTGGATATGCTTCCGGCCATCTCGTAAATCGGTCTACGATTGTTAGGATGTATGAATATCCTCGAGATGGGGGCAATTTTCCAACAATATCCATATGGATATGTTCAAATCTATTATTTGGTGGGTTAAAAGCTTCATGTGGAGATTTGGTGTGTCTCGAAACTTTAGATTTTTGGCAACCTATGCAAGATCTAGACCAGTTGTTACAGTCTTTATTGATCGCTGGCCAAAAATATTTTTTAGTAATAGCTTGCCTTGTGGCACGTATGCCTGGATGCGACAAGCTATGTTCAGCATTGAATGCTAATTTTCTTAATGATGAAGGTATATATGGGCGTAATGTACCCGTGCTAATCTCACACCAAACTTCATGAGTTGTGAAAGGAATTGGTGTGAGTATTAGTTTTACCTTCGAGCTACTACTGGGATGCTCTTGGAGTCGTTGTAACTCTTTGTCACCTTCTTGTGCTTTCGCCAGATGTGGCAAATCGAAGGTGATTGTGTCAACGTTGTCGGCCGCTAATGAGCGAGATAAATAATCTGCGACAATGTTTTGTTTCCCAGAGACATGTCTGATGTCTGTTGTGAACTGGGAAATTAGGCTCAGGTGTCTTGTTTGGCGGGGAGATCTTTCGGTTTTTGTGTGAAGGGCATGTATTAAAGGTTTGTGGTCAGTGTAGACCACGAAATTTCTTCCTTCAACAAAGTACCGAAAATGTTTTATTGCTGCGAAGATTGCGAGTAGTTCGCGATCAAATGCAGAATAATTTCGTTCAGCAGATGATAGCTTCTTAGAAAAGAAAGCTAATGGTTGCCATCTGTGACCGTTAAATTGTTCCAGCACAGCTCCGATAGCAAAATCGGAAGCGTCAGTTGTGACGCTATATTTAGCCTCCTCTAGTGGATGTATCAGCATCACTGCTGCAGCCATTGCGGCTTTCACGTCGAGGAATGCTTGTTGGCATTCTGCGGGCCAAGGAAGTTGTTCCTTATTTTTTGTTGTTGATGAACAATTGAGGAGTTCCCTCAAATGTTCATTAATCGGTACTAGCAGTTGTGCTAGTTTAGGAATAAATCGGTGATAAAAGTTCACCATTCCTATAAATTTTTGAATTTGTTTAACTGTTGTTGGAGTTGTGAGGTCATTAATTGCTTGGACACGTTCGGGTGATGGAAGGATTCCATCCTTGCCGATACTATGTCCCAAAAAGTTGATCTCACTGACCCCAAAAACGCATTTTGATAATTTTATTGTTAAACCAAAATTATCAAGGCGTTTAAACAGTAATTCGAGGTGAGTGAGATGCTCATCCTCGGATTTACTAGCGATAAGTATATCGTCTAGATAGACATAAACGAAGTCTAAGTCTCTTGTGACTTCGTTCATAAATCTTTGAAATGACTGGGCTGCATTTCTTAACCCAAATGGCATGCGAGTAAACTCAAACAGACCAAAAGGTGTTATTATGGCAGTCTTATGCACGTCTTCTTGTGCAATGGGGATGTTATGATACGCACGTACCAAATCCACCTTCGAAAAAATCGTGCATCCGTGAAGGTTCACAGAAAAATTGTGAATGTGCGGGATTGGGTATCTATCCGGCACTGTGACTGCATTAAGGCGACGGTAGTCGCCGCATGGCCTCCAATCATTTGTATCCCGTTTAGGGACCAGATGAAGTGGAGATGCTGCGGGAGACGACGATGGTCGACAAATCCCTAGTTGAACCATATGTTCAAACTCCAATTTCGCCACCTTGAGCTTCTCAGGATGAAGTCTACGAGCGGTAACGAAAGGTAATTGCCCATTAGTAACAATGTGGTGTTGCACATTGTGTTTAACCGGTAGGTTAAAATTTGGTGGTTGTGTTAATGAAGCGTACTTCATTAACAATATTTTATATTTGCCAAGATGTTGGCATTCAAAGCTCTCGAGTATATACTCACTAGTAGTACAGACATCAGTCCGCAGACTGGTCTGTGAGTCTACTAATTCCCGATGTTTAAAATCGAGAATGAGCTCGAACTTTGTGAGAAAGTCCGCACCGAGTATAGCTTTGTTGGTGTTGGCTATGATGAAGTTGTGGATGAACCGTCGGCGAAGACCTAGGTTCAGTTCCAGCAACTTCGCGCCAAAAGTTTGGATCGTGGATCCATTTGCGGCCCGCAGAAGCAAATTAGGGCATGTTGTTTGTACCCTAAACGTGTGCTTCGGAACTAATGATATGTCCGCGCCAGAATCGATTAAAAAATCAAGCTGGTTGTGCTGGTCGCGGACAAATAATCTACACGAGCGTCTCTGCTGAGAGACGCCCGCGGATGAGGCGACTCCCCGCCAATTTAATTTTTTGGATGACGGCCCCCCTTCATCTTCCGGTCCTTTTTGGCTGTAGAGCCAGGACCCTTGAAGGCACACGGTGGGGTGCACCGCTCTGCCCCACTGCCGTAGCGATAATGGTAGTAGCAGAGCGTCCCCGGGAGCGCTTGTGTTGATGAAGATTTGAGTATGGCCCCTTGTTTGGTGGAGTTACTGGTCCCCGCTGATGGCGCCTTTGGCTGACGGGACGGTGATCGGCCCCATTGCCGTGGACCAGCAGACCATCTCGCCGACTCCTGGCCTTGGCCTTGCCCTCCCTCCAACACAAGTGCTCGCAATTGCTGCACTTCGCGTTGGAGACACTGCACGGCCCGCTCCAGGGACGACGAGTTTCTCACCTCAGACACCTGAGCGGGGGCTGAACGGGCAGTGATCTCCCACACTGTATCCGCCAGTTTCGACAGTTGCCCTAGGGACTGGTCAGCGGATGCTGCAAGCACCACCGGATGTCTCTGGGTAACCTGCGCTCCTAAAGACCCTTGATGAGCTCTTCGCCATCCCCTAGACAGTCCCCTGCCAGACTTTGCAATCCCCTCAGGAAATCTGAGGGCTTGCGGTCTCCGGGCTCATGCGCCGCCAACAGCTGCTCGAGGCGGTTCCTGGTCGATAAACCATATCGTTCCAGCAACCGCCTCTTAGCCTCAGTATAGCTGGCAGAGCTGAGGTCCGGAAAGGCATGCAAGAGTATCTTGGCCGCCTCTGTCGGAAGAGCGGACACAATGTGGGATAACTTCGATTTGTCTTATGAGACCCCATTCAACGAGAATTGGGCCTCAGCCTGGTAGAACCAGACTGCCGGGTCGCTCTGATGGAATTCGGGCAGATTGAATCTAACCGTTGAGGCTACGTCAACTTCTGCCCGAACCCTACGTCGACCCGGCAGCCCCTCCTCCAGGCTGGCCAATGATTCTTCTAGATCCACAACAAAAGAATTATCTAAAAGGTTCTGTCTTTCCATTTAGAATAGTGAAATGACGAAATAAGCCAAGAAAATAAGTTTTGTCTTTGAACTCAACCGAAAACTGATATACAAACAAATATTCAAATTCCAATACACAAACACGAAATCTTTTTCAAAAATTCTATGGACATTAATCAATTATTAAATATTTTAAATAGATGTTAAATATATATATATATAATTAATTATTGAATATTTTTATGTGTTGAATATATTTATGTATATATAATTAATTTTGAATATATTATGTGTTGAATATATTTATATATAATTAATTTTTTGAATATATTATGTGTTGAATATATTTATATATTTATATATAATTAATTTTTGAATATAATGGTAAACAAAACGCTTATCTTTGTCCTTTCTTGCTTTTTTTGAGCAATATTGAACCTAACTGCAAGTTTATCTCAGTCTTGAATAATTTCCTTTTCTTTTTTCTTTCTTCTTTTTTTCTTTTTTCTTTTTTCCTTTTTCTTTTCCCTTTCCTAGGGAGTCGGGGTCACCACTTATTGTGTTGTGTGCGGAGTCGGCACAACGAGAAAAGTCTATTTATTGAACACCACTTTTAAACACAATATATTTTATCATTTATTTATATTAAACTTTTATTCACATATGTTTATCTTATTTATATTTTATATTATACACAGCTTTTATTTTATACATATATGACTATTTATTTTTATATCGTTTTTTTTAAACGTCAAAAACTTTTTTTGACAACCCATTAATTAATTTATTGTTTTCTATTTTTTATATTACTTGATGCAAGTAGGCTATGCTTTTGTGCACAGTCTTTTGCAGTCAAGTAATAGGTGAGTAGTAGGACGATGTCCCTACACACTCTCCAATGAGATCCCTCTAATTTGTTCTTTGATATATGAGAAATTGCGGAGTGATTATTTAATGGCAATTTTAGTTTATTTCGAAATTCATTTTAGTTAATAACTAATGACTATTTTTAATTTCCCAAAAATCACCAGGATTGGAGAAGAATAAGTGAAACCTTTTGCTTACGTTGGCAATTCTCACTGTGCATTGGTGCATTAGATGGGAAACACATAGCTTTCAGAGCATCGAAGAAGGATGGGGCCTGGTTTTATAATTATAAAGGCTTCAATAGTATCGTTCTCTTGGCGCTATGTGATGCTGACTATAAATTTACATATTAATGTCGGTTGCAATGGAAGAGCTCATGATGCAGATGTGTTTAATGCGAGTGATGTAAGGACTATTTTAGACAACGCGGCAATCCACTTGCTTGAAGATACGGTAATAGGAGAAAATAGGTCACTACCGTATGTCATAATTGCCAATGACGACTTCCCTTGGGAAAAACACCTCATGAAGCCGTTTCCATTTAGCACAACAGTTGACAAACAAATTATTTTTAATCAACGCCTCAGTCGTGCAAGGCAAACAATTGAGCATGCCTTTGGTATGTTGTCAAATAGGTTTCGAGTTCTTCTTACACCAATTCATTTATACCACGTTTCCATCGCACTTGAAATCCGCAAGTTTTGATAAAACGATTTGGCGAAATCCAAATGTGTTTCCATCGCACCAGGCAGTTTTCGCTTGTCATAACAAACTTGCACATCAAATTTTAAAAACCTAATTATATCAACAAAACTGAGGAATTTGGAAAGAATAGGTTGTAAAATAAGGAAAAAATATAAACATTCATTTAAGCTCCATTTTAAACGTTAAGGATAGAAAATTTAAAAATAACAAATTCGTACTGTCAAAGTTTTTTACATATGCCTAAACATGAGATTTCAAACGAGATTTAGTACGAAATCCTCATTTCCTCGAAGTCGGAAGATTTCGAGTGCGATGGAAACATGGTATAACGCCATGAAAAAGTTAAACAAATTGTGCAAGCTTGTTGCGTGCTCCAACATTTTTTAATAAGTTCGAATATACCATGTCCTATGTCCAACCACAAATACAACGCAAGAAGAAAGCGCTACTAATAGTAATACTGAAAGAAGTAATGCATTTCGAACCGGTATTGGATCATCAGTTAGAAATGAGTTCGCTGATTATTTTGCTAATGAAGGACGAGTACAATAGCCATGAGGTAAAATTATTAACTTACATTATGTTAAAGATATCAATTTGCGGAAAACAAACAGCATAAAAATGATGAAAAATGCGCCATTCTTTTAATTAAATTTTTTATTAAAATTGAAATTTCACGCTTTCTTTAAAATATTTTTTATTTTTTACTTTTCAGTACATTTTTTAGTTAATGAAAAGAATTTTTTTTAAAAAAAATTTTTAACCATTTATTTTTTTATTATATTTGATCTTCAATAAAGATATATTTAACATACATATCTAGAATATTTTTCTTGCTTAATTTTGTTAATCGAAATTTTCGTAAAATCCTCTTCCGCTTTGTTGACTTTATCGAAAATACTTGAATATCAAGTGAATACAAACCGGGGTGTGTAAGGGATAACGGAACACCTGAAAAGTTGCAACCTTTAATTTATTTATTTTGAATCCACATTGTAATCAATTAATTTCAATATGTGCTGACAGGTTTTCTACTGTCGATATGAATCTTGGACTTCCTTCTTCACTTACTTATGAAATGAATGTTACCTGTGCACTAATTGGTTGGGATATCGAAAAGGTCTTTTTCGATGGTAAAAGTTCTGATTCTATCGCCGTTACTTCTGGGACATCGTTGTAGGCCTGCAGCGCACCCTCATTTCATCTCACGAAATAATGGAAATGAGGATGTAAAAATGCATCTACAGTTAATTTTGGCCGAAACAAAATTAATTTATGTCGTTATGCAGTTGTTTAAACGAAGTTTAAAAGTTGTGAAATTAATTTTATAAATTCGTTTTTTTTTGTCTATTATACATTGTAGTCTAATACTATTTTCTGGAAATTTTCAGATCAAAATTTCTTACGCTTCAAAATTTACAGTAATAGTTGACCTCTCTAGCTGTAGTGGTAGTTCATTTTTGTATGATATGATACTGAGATTATAATCGTATAAAATACATCCATAATATCAATAATATCTAGTAAGAAAGTATTCTTCTATCTTCTTTAATCCGTTAGCTGGCGGTCCGAGCGGGACGTTCCCGCAACGGATACGCTGCTGTTGGTGCCGCTTTAAAAAATGCGGTTTCTTGCCTAGTTCCTTCGATTCTGGTCAATTCGGCAAGTCGACCACCCTCCTCCTTTCACACCTTGTACTTGGGACCAGACGACGGCGGAGTTAAAAAAGTATTAACAGGTTGAGTTTTATTATAACTTTTTATACGACTAAGGTCCGAAGTAGCGGAAATTAAGTAGCGCGGAAATTAAGCAATACAGATTTGGTGATGCTAATATAATTGTGGTCTGTCATAAGGGAATAGGGGGACTAACATGTAACATAAGATGCACGTGCCGCAACTATTTCGGACTGATCAAAGTGCGATCATAACCTCTTAGCGATGGCCACTGGTAGCTATCCTATTAGGGAGGATAGGCTAATATAATCGGGCTAGTCCTTTGCAAGTAATGTTGGCGTGAGGCTAACAACCTCACCCGGAAAAATAATTATTATGGAACGAGCAAGATTTGTGTCGTTCAATGTAGGAGTCGTGTGGCTCCGTATTCAGGAGTATTGTAGGTTGATTTGGAGTCGGATTTTGTCATATCTGTCGCTGTAGGGGCAGAGCGGCTCCAGATGTGCACTATAAGTGCAAATATAGTGCACCGCTGGAGTTGCCTTGGTTGTGTAGCGAGGGTTGTGACGGAATTGGACTCCAAAGCGGGTCAACCTCTAGTGCTTTGAAGTTAGGGGTTGCATCCCTTTTACAGTGAACGAGTGTTGTTGTTATTTTGGGGGCCTCGGTAGTCTAGTGGTAAGGCGCCTGACTGCTGTCCCAGAGGTCCCGGGTCCGAATCCCGGCCAGCCCCAAGGTCCTTCGCCTTTTCCACTTTCCCACCTACATAACTTCCCTTCTCTTTTCTTCCCTCTTTACATTCCTTCTGTCATAGCCTTCCCTAGTCCTTCCCACTCCACCTAGCGCATGCCATCGTTTGGTTGATGAGACTCAACTCGTTTCAGGAGGCATAACACTCCAGCCAGTTGTTCTCGACGCCCCGATGTCAGAGTCGCGAAATGGTTGAGAGTAGGTGGAATAAAAATATCGCGGCCAGGTTGTGACAGTTCCTTCGTCTCTTCTTTCTCTCTCTCTCTTCTGTCTATCTTCCGGCTAGAGCTGCTGTTCGACGGTGTATACGGAAAAATAGATTGTCGACAGTACAAAGGGACTTTCCCTAAGCCTCTAGTCTGTCACATAAAAAAAAGGCCAGGATCAGCGGTTGTAGAGCCTTTAACCCTAGAATATGGGACTATATTTGCCAAACGTAATTACGGGACTATCGTAAATTTTACTACTTATTAAAAAACAAAAAAAATCCTTTATCAAACTTTATTTTAAAAAAATATAAAAAAAGTAACATTGTTATTATCAGAACAAACGTTTGAAATAATAAAACCAAGATTTTTTATTGTTTTTCACAACATACGGTGCAAATATTTCCTCGGTGCTCTCCGCAAATTGTATGTTTGCACTCCATACAATAATTAGTGGTCATGCGTCTTTTTTTGCTTGGACAATAGTAACAAGTCTTCCTCTTCTTATGTTGGGGTGTGTTTACAATGTTTTCTTTTGATATACCAAGAATTTCAGCTATGTCTTGCCGAAGATATCGACGTAAAGTTTTGCTGTTATATCTATACGGCATCCGAGGTTTGTCCAGACAAAGACTTAAATCAATCATGTAGGGGAGAGTGGGGTGAACCGGGACACTTTTTGTTCAGGGCCTTATAAAACCTAAATAAAAAATTTTTTCTTCTTATTTGGACATCCTATCCTGTAGATGGTTTCAATACCTTTCATTATTTGTCATTTTTAATATTATAACTTTATATTTTCAATAATTTCTAATCGTTTAAAAAAAAAGTGTCAAATCGGCAGTTCCGGAAAATCGTGGGGTGAACCGGGACACGATAGAAAGAGCAGGTGAAAGTGGCGTTTATGTTGTAACTAATAGTCTTATTTGCTTTTATGTCAAAAATATGTTACGATATTATTATAAACAATGCTTGAACATATTTTTTTTTTACTTTTTTATTATAAACAATATAAAATGTGTATTTTAGTTTAAACTATAAATAAACGTAAAAATCATTAATAAAAAATTGTTAACAATCTTTTTTATTAATAACTAGTGAATTTAAGTCGATTTTGCAGCTAAAGAGTGGGCCGAAACATTTCTCGGTCAACTCAGAAACCGTGTCCCGGCTCACCCCACGGTGCTGTTTTTTAAACAATCGCGTGGTTATCACATATTTTTGAGGTTATCACAAATTCCATTTGAACTTTAAAAGATAACATACTAACGATTACTTTTTATTATATTACCTTTGTTGTAGTCTTAAAAACCATAACATTAGGCTTCCTTAAACTCCGAGAAAATAAAACTTTGTGGAGTGTCGATTTTTATTAACAATCCTTACTAATAAAGTGATGCAGGTGCTGACCTTCAATTCTCATAAAATAATGTAGAGGGCCAATACAAACATAATTCACAAAAAAAACCAACATAAAAACATTAACAACAATTAAAAAAGCACTGTCCCGGTTCACCCAACCGTCCCGGTTCACCCCACTCTCCCCTACATATTAGTATTTTTAAATAGAGGTTTTGCCTTTTTTAACGTATTAAAAGTGTAAATGACATAAGAGTTTATGCTGGCCATATTTATCATCCCATAGAACACACATAATGGCCATCTACGTGTTTTTCTGCTCGAACTCATATTTGAACACATTTGGTCGAAGGTGTCCACACTTGCTTTGGTCTCATTATAGTTATGAATTATTATTGGCTTACCGGTCTCTTCTTGGATCTCTGCCTTTTCATGCATAGTCGAAAGTAGCAAAACTAACTTGTTTTTTTTTGGCATATAAGATAACAATGTCTTTTTTTGATCGAAACAAAACATTGACGTATTTGCGTTTCGATATTTTGCATCCAAAAGCTCCTTGGGTATCTCTCTTTTATTTTTGCGTATAGTTCCTATCATAGTTAATTTGTAAGGACTTTGTAGCAACTGGTCTGCAAGGGAAACCGACGTGAACCAATTGTCCATGGTAACGTTGCGATTTGTTCCATAGATTGATTTCGTTAACTCTTTTACATAAAATTCTGCTAACGGCAAACCATTGGTCTCCGTTTTTTCCCAAGTAAGGACTTGCATCTGACATATACTTAGTGTTGGAATCGCAGAGCATAACAATTTTTATCCCATACTTTGCGCGTTTATTAGGAATATACATTTTAAACGGACAGCGTCCTCGGGATGCCAAAAGTTTTTCATCAATGGTGACGTATGAGGTCGGAGTATATGAATCTCTACACGTGTCAATAAAAATTTCCCAAATTTCCCGAATGTGTGTAAAAGGGTCATTTATCTTCCTATCTTCTCGTGTCACTTCATCATCGCATCTAATACAGTTCAGCAGGTACAAAAAACGATCATAATTCATACACGATCTATAAAACTTGCCGCAAATAGTACTATCAAACATATGCCTTGTTGACAAATGATTATCTTTTTTTGCGGCAGAAAGTATTAAAGGCTCGCGCGTACTACAACCGCGACAGGCCGCAGCGCATCGCATTGCAAAATTGCGCCAAAGCACATAAGGAGTCGCAGCGGGCCGCGCCGCAAAGCAATAATCCTCCTATTTCCTCCCAAATGTTATTTCTTTGTGCATCATCATAATTGGGGTGTTGGAGGTCGTACAATTCTTTGTACTATTCTACTAACGAAATTAGTAATTCTTCATCCATTCCTTAACGAAAAACACCAACACCATGCGAGTATGTACAAAGGGACGTGAATAGTTACAAAGCGAAAAAAATAGTAAAATAATTAAGCACAGTACGATTTACATTAAAATAACAAATTACCTGAGTTGCTGTTGTTGAACATCGAGTCAATAATTAAAGTAAAATCGCGAGCAACAACGTCCGATAACTGCGATTTCCAACGCACACTGAGGCGGGCCGCATCACAACACATAACATCGCCGCAAAAATACGCCTAGCAAGCGATCCGCCAGTACGCTGCGATGCGGCCCGTTGCGGCCTGCCTGTAGTGTGCGATAGTTCATGTAAAATGTTCGAAAGTGATGTAGGAGGATTTTTGTTATACAATGCGGTGCGGTGCGGCCCGCCCTAATGTGCGCGAGCCTTAAGACACCAAACAAGCCTTTCAGTTCGTCTTTTGTCGTTGGGGAAACATTCTGGTGGCCGCTAAATTTTTGGGCCTGCGTGGGGATTTCTGCATTTGTGTGTTGCAGAATAATATCAAATATATTGTCAGAAAAAAATGTAAGAAATAGTCATCCAGGTTAGAACAATTTTTAGCAGCTCCTTTAGGACCAGCTACAAAATGTATAATATTCCTAGCAGCCGTTCTTTTGGATTGCTGAGGCAACTCAGATGACCATTTGTGACCATTCTTGCCTTGTAGACGTTTGTTTTTCAAGTTGATTACATATTTTGAACGTATACGTACTTGTGATAAAGGAATTCCATCTTCATCTGAATAAGGTTCTATTTCGTCTTCAGATTGAATTGGGCTAAATCCTTGCTGAATGGGACAAGCAGCCGAATCATTGTCTTCATCAAGCTCACTGTCAGAGGAAGATGATTCAACTTCCAAATTATCCTCTTCAAAGTTACTACCATCACTGTCGTCAAATGATTCTGGATCACCATCTTCTCCATTCATAATACGCGCCGCTTCCTCCTCCAGTTGTTTTTCGGTATCATTCACTAAAGTGCGGAGTAGACAAAAAAGCGAATTTAAAAAACTTATTTATAACACACCTTTTTAATTAGAAAACAAAACCGTACGAATCCGTTGAACAATTTTTAAACATTCACCATTTTATTTGTAAGTGATGTAAAGAGTTCGGATAGAGTGTTATATTT
Source organism: Thereva unica (assembly GCA_949987705.1). NCBI lineage: Eukaryota > Metazoa > Arthropoda > Insecta > Diptera > Therevidae > Thereva > Thereva unica. The sequence continues at coordinate 35,463,708 of OX465284.1, read as the reverse complement.
AGAGGTTAAGTTAAAATACCTTGGGTAAAATTTGAAATCGATATCTGCAAAATTAACTGAAATATGGCGGGATAAAGTGAAAATTCCGTTCAACAGCACATGCGGAAAAAATGCATTTTATGGTTTTTCATATGTTGCCAATGTCCAAACTTCGCCTCAAATTAACTGTAGATGCATTTTTACATCCTCTATCCATTGCAACTAATTTCAACCGGTTACTTCAGCCCATCACTTTTTTCATTTCAAGAACATTTTTGGGGATGCGCTGGAGGTCTATTGTATGATTCATTGCTACATTTGGAAGTAAAGTGGAAAAACATCAACCGGTGTGACTCCTAAGTCGACGGTTAGTAATAGCAGTTATTTTTTTTGTTCGTCCGTGCTTTTTTTAGTACTTGGACTCGTAGCACATCCACATTTTTGGGCGTGCTTGAAAACGTCAAAAAAAAGTTGGATTCATCTGAAGATGTCGAACTTGCTGCCCCCTTGTATGATCTTGGCCTATAATTACATATGAAAAGGAGCGTTTTAATTTAGGTATGCCGACGACGTTCTTTATCTATGGAAAGGGTCTGATGACGAATTAGATGAATTTCTTAATTGGATTAATGGGGCTTATCGCACAAAACGTAAACGCTAGCGAAACGTGAAACGTTCAATTTTGGTATCGTAGTAAACGCAGCGGGAGAAAACGTCAAACGTTAATTTCGAAGTTGATTTTTCAGTATGGTGTAAAACGTGCGGCGGCAGTTCCCCTTGTGTTTGTGAAACGCGAAGTTTTGCTCGCGGCAGTTGTACGTTTCCTAGAGTGTTTGGACTATTTGGAAATATGTTTTAAATAGTTTCATTTTTAATCTATTTCTTTTAATTCCGCCATAAAGGCATGCATTTCGTTATCAAAAGACCAAAGTTTATTTTTTTTTAAATGCATATATTTTTTCAAATAAATTTTTAAATTAAGTTTTTTTAGTTAAATCTTGAATGCACATTTATTTAAGCGAAAATTTTTGATGAAGTTAAAAGTATATTTTCACAAATAAATAAATTGGTTTATTAATTTAGGGATATATTTTCCACTCTTTCGTCCATTTAAAAAATCCCTTCCTGTACTTCATTAATTATGACGGACACAGCTCGTTCATGGTCATTTTCACATTATATACAATGCCACGGTGTCCATAATTATAATTCATAAGCCCGTATATTCACTAAAACTTAATAAAAAAGTAACGATTTTGAATTTGAAAGAGTAAATAAAACTCTGACGTGTCTGATTTGTAATTTTTGACAAACATCAGCTGATTTCGAAACCTTTCGAACACAGTTGGATTCACGCGTTTTGCACGATACGTTTTCAAGGTGAAGTGAAACATGTAAACGGCGCGTTTCCCAAAACGTACGTTTACAACGATAAGCCCCAATACCTTAAATAGACCAGTTCACGGTGGAAAAAGATGTAAATTGCACAATTAATTCTCTAAATCTAAAAATTCATATAATGTAAAACTATCACCATTCTATACTATGATAAATAATAGATTCTTTACAACTCGCCTCTCTGAGCAAGCCACAAAAAATGAATGTGAAACAAGTAAAGTAATGGCCAAAAATAATCTTTATAAGGAGAGGTTAATAGGTTTGTTGATAAAGAAAAAATGTAAACTACTAGCAATAAATTCTATCGGAAATAAATAGAATTTGAAACAAGTAAACAACAAACTCTTTAATATTATGTTTCATAAAAATGTTATGATTCTGTCAGCGAATATAATTTCAAAATTACTTACCGAACTTTGTGTTTGTGTTGGGGGTTCTTCAGAGCATGAGGTCCCAAGACTATATGAATTAAACTAAACCAAAATTCACATTCACATATCCTACCTCTTCGAACATCAAATTTGATGTTCCAGACATCGATAACGGTGACGTTGATAAAAAACGTAACAGGTCGTAGCACCATAATTTCGCTTCATATAAACTGTCGGTATCGGCTCCGCTTTTTTTCGATTGCTCTGCATTTCTTTTCTCTCGCATATATTGCGACCTTAGGTTTTTTATCTTTGCCTTTATTTCATTTGCGGTAATTTCTGGCCTAAGCACCTTCAAGTCACCACAAATTTCTGTGATAGCAGATTTGCACTTCCTGCGGTTTGGATAATCTATGTGTACCACATCGTATAATGATGGGTGCTTGAAGTAACTTTATCAATTTCTGGGTTTGGGCCCGTGTCCAATTGCTCATTTTTTATTTCACTTTATTATACTTATTATTGTATACAATGTTTTTAACTTCCCAGTATAGGTAAGTTATTGTAATCAGTCCGAAAATCGAAAACGAAGTACAAACATAAACATATTTTCATTTTTCAAGGTCCCAAGAGCATTTTAAGCAAAAATTTGGGTGGACGTGGGTGTGTGCGTACGTATGTCATTTTTTCCTGCACGATCGCGCGAACCAAAAAAGATAACGACTTCGTTAAGGTGTCGTTAGAAGCGTATTAACGGAAATGTGATCTGAAAAGATTTTTATAAAATTTGGGCGAGCGGTTTTTTGGTTGAAGCGACGTAAGTGATTTTTGTACCTGTGCGATATCGCCCGAACCACAAAAGATATCGACTTACTTGAGGTACCGTTCGAAGCGTATTAGCGACAATATTAGATTTTTATAATATTCGGTCGAGTCGTTTTTTGGTTTAAATGACATAAGTGGTTTTTGTACCTGCACTATATCGCGCGACTATAAAAGATATCGACTTAGTTGAGGTGCAATTCGAAGAGTATTAACGAAAATATGATCTGAAAAGATTTTCATAACATTCCGTCGAGCCTTTTTTTGTTTAAATGGAAAAACTTCGGCTAAGTTTCAGAAAGACCTTAAATAGATAAGTTTTGCTAATATGTATCTAATAAACTCGATGGATTGAAACCCGTTCTAAACAAAGTGATCTTTTTTGGGTTGTGCACAGCGATCTCCTTCCAACGAAACATCACTTGTCAAAATCCAACAACTTTTAAAAATCGTGCAAAAATTTCGTTATCCTTTACAATCATCACGAATGTTTCAAACCTTGGATCAGACGGGAAATTGTTTTCTACGTATGATACAGTTTCAGGAAACTGCGGTTCAACCCGGGATTTCCAGTACTTGCCGCAAAATTTGTTTTTCGTTGGTCAAGTGTGACAAGTACTTTACATTGATTAGTTTTGCTAATATCTTCGGAAAGCTTTGGAATTTCCAAATGAAGTCATTCGCTTCCCAGTTTATAAACGAGCCAGCGCTTCAGCACGCTCAATACGAATTCGAACACCTGCTTTAGTGTAGCGAACGAAATTCGGAGGAAATGTTTGTTTGCAAACTTTCAGGAAAAACAAATTCTCTAGAAAAATCTTGTGGGTGTGCAACTATTATAGTTATTTGAACTAGCTTCTCTCAGGATTGCTTTGTCACCAGTTCTGATACTAGTCAATTTCCCACTAGTGCTAAACTTATCACTATTTTGTAAGAAGTTAGTTTATTCCATCTTCGTTCATCGTACTGGGAAGTTAATCGTGTGGACCGAAGGGGTCAAACCCACATCCCAATTAGTTTTTTACTCGCTACAGTTACAACTATTTACACTTTTTCGAGTAATTATTTCAAAACACACAAACAAACAAAATTTTAAAAAACTATTCGTTAACGCAGAATGACGTCTGATTATATTACGGGTGAAACGAGAATAAAATGAAACATTGAGTCATATGCCAAACAAAAGTCCTCCCTAACCCGGGTGCTATACGATCAATTTTTCAATTGCAATATCTCATTGCAGCATTAAAATTGATCGTCTAGCCCTTGTTGCAATACTGCATACAATATTGTAAATGCAATGGGCTGGCATACACGGATCGTAATATCTACACCAAAAAACCGGTTTTTTATGATACTCTCGGCGTACATCGGTATTTATTTTACCGAGAGTAACTTTATTATCCCTACACGAAATATCTATGTGTGCACAACCCGAACGCGAGAATAACAAAGAGATATGTCAATATCAGACCCAAAGAAGAAGAAGATAAGAAGAAACATTTGTGCATGTGTTAGTTTTCACGCCAAAAATTTCTGTTCAAAAAGTTGCAACAACTTTCTCTCTTCCTTTTGCCCCTCTGTCCTGGAAACCGGTTTTTTAGTCTTGCCCTTATGATCCGTGTATGCCACCCCAATGGTTGCATATGCAAGAAGTTCTAAATTTCTTTAAAACAAAATGGCGGAAAGTGGAAAACCTAAGCAGTGGAGATTGCTTGACGCTGGATTATTTAATTTTAACATAAAATTTTTTAAAAGGCAAAAGTTGAGACTGCTAACTATTTTTTTCTTATTACAAAATGAGTAAATCTTTGAAAATTAGGTCCAAACACAACAACTATCTCCTACGAAATTCTTGTAAGAATGAAATTGCAATGCAATAAAATTCCTGCCGATAAAACTTTGACATTCAATATTTCAAATTGCAATTGCAGACAAATTGATCGTCTGCCTCCCGGGGAATAAAACCAGGTCTGTTCATCACAGCGGCTGAAAAGAACATAAAGATGATACAAAATGAACACAAAGATGATACAAAATGAAATTGAAACATGAAAATGCGAAAGTGAGTCGCTATAAACTCGAGACGCACTTCCTTCCCACCCGAACACTCCCCGTATCAACAAATTTCGTGTTGAAAGGTGGTGGGCGCGATCCGCCTAAACAGGCACTATAACTCGTGGCCACAAGAGATAATCGCTTAAGTCTAAATTTGTGATTTTGAGAAATCGTAAATTAAAATGAAAATTATATTTGTGGAGGCTTTAATTTTTATTCTAAATTAAAGTTTGGAATAAATTAGAGGAAATGTATTGAAAATCAATAATACTAAATCATTAAACGTCTATTGTAAACACAAAATACTGTCCTGTTTAAAATTAAATTGACTTATGTTTTTATTGAAAACTCCAATTTCCCTTTTTTTATATGAAAAAACCAAGCTTAGGTGTAACCGTTTATACTACCAGTCCGTCATGTCGTTCAGTTCATGGTGCAATGTCTAGTAGTAAGCTTGGTTTGAAGAATAGAGGAGAATAGGAAAGGTTAGAGGGGGTCTGGAGGGTGTAGAAGAAAATGGCGATGAGCCTCACGTTTGAACTCTAAAGTGTTGTTCGAGTTCGGAAATACCGACTGCGGGAGATTATTCCACAGTCGAGTTGTTCTATTCATAAACGAACTTCTAAACCGTATTGTGCGTGAACAGGGGGGCTGTAGGGTATGGGGGTGAGCCGAGCGGGCTAGTCTAGTGTTGCGGGAAAAGTATTGCCGTGCCGGCAGGAGGTCCTGAATTTCAGTGGAACAGTCGCCATGGTAATAGCGATAAAGTATGGAGAGGGCTGCTACATTCCTACGGTGGCTTAAGGTGTCTATGGAGGCGCGAAACGGGGCCATCACCAATGAGTTTCAGGGCACGATTTTGCACCTTGTCGAGACAAGCCAAGGTGGTTTTTGGGGCGCCTGCCCAGATATGCGAGTTGTATTCGAGGCACGGCCGAATGTAGGATTTGTATATTGTAGCCAATGCGGCTGTCTGGAGGAGGAACTTGCATCTCTTGAGAAATCCAAGGCATTGGAAGGCTTGTTTGGCGATTTGGAATATGTGATCATTCCATCGCAGATGCTCCGTTGAAGTTACCCCTAGGATGTTGAGAGTTGAGTCAGCCGTTAGATTATCTTTATCCACTGAGATAGGAGGAAGGCCGGTACATTTTTGTTGGAGATCAGACAGTGCTTCGTTTTTGTGGCATTGGATTCGACGCGGTTCATTTCGCCCCAATGAAGAATCGATTCGATATCCCGGTTGATCGAAGTCGACATCAGTTGACGGTGGTAAAGACAAGGTCTGGCACGTGCTTGTCTTATATTGTCGAAGGAGTAAGAGAAATTCAGAGTACCGTCGTCAGCGAAGCAGTGAAGTGGGTTGGAGGAGACTGAGAGCAGATCATTAATGAAGATTAGAAAAAGTGCGGGTGAGAGAATTGACCCCTGGGGAACTCCGGCCGAAATGGCGTGGGGGTTGGAGTCGACGCCATCCAATACTACCTTGATTGAACGGCCTGAAAGAAAGCTCTTAATCCAGTTCCTTAGAACTAAGTGTGTACCAATAGCTTGAAGTTTATTCAACAGAGCTGGGTGCCATACTCTGTCAAAAGCCTTTGATATATCTAGAGCAACCAGGCTAGACTCACCAAAGCTTTGGTTGATACGCTCGGTTAAACACACAAGCAGATCGCCAGTAGACCGTTTAGATCTGAAGCCGTATTGCCTGTCGTGTATAATTTGGTTGGATTCTAGATATTTCATCAGTCTTTTATTGATTATTATCTCCATGATTTTGGAGAGAACAGAAGTAATTGCTATCGGGCGGTAGTTTAAGGGGTCGCTGGCTTCACCTTTTTTTGGGATTGGCTGAACATGAGCTAGTTTCCAAGAGTCGGGATATACTCCGGAGAAGTAAGACAGGGCAGAAAGTTTGCGCAGAGGTTTAGCCAAAGGTGAGGCACATTTTTTAAGTACCATAGGGGGGACCCGTGGATTTATTGGCGTCGAGTTCTTTGAGACACCTAAACACCTATAGGCGGCTTCTTTAGCTTTGATTGCGTTCATATATTCCCCATTGAACCATTTGTTCGGCCTAGGCTTCACAGATTTGGTAGAGTGAGGGATGAACAAGCGCATACCCGCTCAAATAATTTTGGTGACACAAAGGGCCGCATAGTTCGCATTGGCATTACGGAAACATAAGTCAAGAAGAAGCGAATAAGACCCAACCAGTTGGCTTTCCCATAGTGCCACACAGTTCTTTTAGGAGCTGTGGTGGTTGTGGTCGAGGATGGATATGGGAAATAAGCGCTATTGGCCCGAGTTGCCAAGGGGTGAGCTAACCTTGATGGAGTACCGCGTCGGATGAGAAGTAAGAAACAGGTCAAGGAGATGGGCTCCTTGACCTGGAATATCAGGGACTCTCGTGGGACATTTGACAATTTGGTGCAAGTTGTTGCGGTTCGCGAAGAGCTCGGCGTCTTTGCCAGGAACACTGGTGCCATTTGAGTAATTTAGCCAATGCACATTGTGAACATTGAAATCACCCGCAACTATGATTTCGCTTTCCGGGTGGGAAAATAAAAATCCGGAAATCTGTTCGGAAGTAGCATCGAAGGCCCTTTATTATGAATTAGGCTGAAATGCAAGAATTATATTTTTGAAACACTTGTTTTATAATTTTAATTTATTTCATTTACATATGTATAACAAAATTAAGTTTCTTCGATTACAATAAAAAATAAACAAATCAATTCCTTGTTAAGACTACATACAAAAAATATTTTTATATTATGTGTAATACTGTGACGTTAGTGATATTATAACTCAGTATCCGAATCTTTCTCCACTAAATCTGGATGTATATCGGGTCCCTCCATCGTTTCAAGACTTTTATAAAAGGCGTTTAAACATGGGCTAATGAAAATGGCTAAATCCAGGAGGTCCTTTTTCTTGTTTGTATTAATTTTGATATGATCTTCAATTTGAGGAACGCTGTCAAAGCTCAGAGTATTAATACCTCGCTTTCGTATATTTAAAACTTTAAACGGTTCATTTTGGTTTTATAAAGAATTTTCCTAAAATCTTTAGTGTATCTCAACCATTTGACATTTCGCCAAACAAATTTTTCACCATCTTCGTTCCTATTTCTCCACAAAAATTTGGAGAATAAGCAAAAATTGAAAAAATTGTTCTTTTCCATTTCAATAACGTTAAATTTATGTTTTATACCGACAGTTCTTATAAAATTATACCAATCGTGTGGGTGATGAATCTTCACATCAGTTCGTTTTTTCCTTCTTTCAATAGCGGTGGTCTACATCGCATTCCATACGTTTATGTCCTGGTTCTAAGAATTTATGATCTATAATTTCAATATTTTTTTGAATGTGACAAGCCATTATAAACATTGCAGAAACATAGGAATTTTTATTTTGCCCAGCACATGAATCACTGTAATACACTACGTGTTTTACTTGAGAGTGAAAAAGCAGACCGTTTATATGTTTATAAAGGCAGGACGAAATCTGATTACCTCCACGACCAGATGTAACCTGGTTCCACATATAACAATGAGGAGTTCCTCCCACGCAATCATGAATAGTCCAGATTGTATGTCCAATGGTTTCTTTTGTAAAAAGAAACTGCGATTCTCAGAAATGGAGTAGGCAAATCAATTGTTGCAAATCAAATGCAAAAACCTTAATTGTTGAATCGCTAGCCGCTAACAGTTTGTCAGTTCGTTTTGATTCATAGGCTATTTTACTTTATTATGGTGAAGAGATAGTTCATTTTGCAGCTCGTTTAAAGATTCGTGGTCATTTTCAGTTTCACCTATATTAATTTTCGCTTGAAAGAGGTCACATTTACTGCAGGTATCTATCTTTGGTTTTTTGAATTTAATATAGCTAAACAAAAAATTAGGAAAATCATTAACTATAACAAAAAAATACATACAAAGTTTGTACTTACACTTAAAAATTTGAGAATAGGTGGAGAGACTAACTGCTGAAGATTTATATTTATCACAATATAATCTATACATTTGAGCTTGTGATAAGCTGGCACTAAAATATCTACAACTTGTATCTCTTATTGAAGAATGACTTTCATAGGCCGGGAAACTGTTTATGTGATCTTTTCCAGTTTCAACAAAGTTTGCAGATAATTTGTTATGGCCTCCTCCGGATCCCCGGCGATCACAAAATGCACTATCAGGTTGTTCATTTTTTTTTCACCAGACTTTTCAGGAATCGGTTTCACTTTGTTTAAACAATTCTGGTATACTTCGATTTTCTGACCTTCATGGTGCTGTCGATTACGAAGTTTATCAGGATGAATTTTTAAGGATTGTTTTTACTTTTTCGGTATATTTATCAGAGCACCAAGAAATAAAATTCTTTGGTTGTATGTCCCCAAGGACCAATATTTATCGAAAAATGTTTTCCGCATCGTCTCAGTAATTTTTTGCTTGCATCTTTTACGGCAGTCTGAGGATAAAGGTATAAATTTTCTTCCTTCCACAATACGGCCTTTTACATTTGTATATGATTCTTCTTTATTGCGTTTTTTTCTTGACTTTTCTCTGGAGCACGAAACCTTAGGGGTGTTTTCTGAATCTAAATTATCTTCAGAAACAGATTATGAAGGTTCGTTCATATTTTTCTCGATTTTTCTACCCAATAGTATTAGTTCTTCATCAGCTTCTGCTTCTGGGGATAAACTTTGATCAGATATCTGAAAATCAGGATCTTTAACAGAATCATCAGAATCAAAATCAAATATTTTTCTCAAATTAACATTCTCCTGTTCTTCAGGATCACTGCTAAAAGCTTGATTAAAACATTAGGTTCAAAATTCACAATTTTATGACTCGTCGTCGGCTATTATAAATATTAGATCAGCTATAATCTTTTTCATATTCAATATGTATTTGTTACAGAAAACTTACCTTTTTCTCAAATTGCAACTTTTTGATGTGCTAATTCGCCATTCTCAAACCACGGGAGAACATTTTGCACTTTAATTTGCTTGAAATATTACTGTAAGGACTATTTTTAATTTTATAATCTTCAGAACAATCAGCCAGTTCATTTAACTGAGTTGTGTTACTTACTAATACATTGAACTTATTGGCCTATATCGAATATAACTGAGTTCTCTGACTTACTAACACATTGAACATAACCGCCGTCAATTATGAGTTTAAAAATCAACAGGTATGCAATAATCGCTTAATTAATAACAGTTTTTGATTATATCAATGACCAGTTTTGCAATAGGAGGTGACTATTTCGACCGTAAAAACCAGAAACCAGAAACCCGAAACCCGAAACCAGAAACCAGAAATCAGAAACCTGATAGAAATAGTCACCTCCTTTGCAATAACATCTTATCCTCAACAAGAAAAGTTATGAAACGAAATTAAAAATTACAACAAACGCTTAACTCGGCACTAGCCTACTATTGGTACTATGTTATGCTTGGAGCCAAATATTTTATCAAAGTTGTCGTAGTATTTCTAACGTATAGCATAGCATCTCTTCCTGCTTTACTGTTCTTTATACGGCTATACGTAAAGAGCATGTTACTAAATTTCTTCTTCACTTCATTCGCTGATAGAAGGGGGCGTGATATTGGGGTTTTTTTGTCTTCATTTGTTTACAAATCATGTTCCACAATGTCGACCGTACTTTTTCGTCTTTTGTAAATTCTTCCTCGAATGAAAACCTTGGGCCAGTTCACGCAATTCGACGTCGACTGAAAACGACACATTAAATGTCGTTTTGGGTTCACGCAAGTCGACGTTTTATGTTTGTCGTTTTAAAAGTGTCGTTAATCTTTTCGACGCCAAAGTTGGTGTCGAATTTTGCTGTTAGTGTGTTAAAAAACTATTTGTGGTACCAATTAACTGAAAAATTAGATTCAAACGGATCGAAGATATAATTATAATGGGTAGTAAAAAGTATCTCAAATAAATAAAGTAAAAAATTACAATTGTATTAAACATATTTCAGGTATGGCGAGGTTTTAATCATAACATAAAAAAAACATTAGTGGCAAATATGAATTCAATTGCTAAGACTGGTTGTGGATTGTATGAAGTTTTTCATTTAACGCCACGTTATATTAACAGTATGCTTGGAAGTATCTCACATACGAGATCATATCGGCTTGGCTCTGGCAGCAGTAATCAAAATGTTCTTATAATAATAATAGAGCTTCCCTCCTTATGAAGAAGCTGGACTGACAAACATTTACCACGACCACGTGGGCTCGGCTGAGACATGCAAACATAAACTAGTGGGATGTTGTGCCTAGAGACTAGCCACTAATTACGCTTTTTCATGGTATTCTTTCTGTTGAATAACACTTCAGACTGGATGACAATATATTAAGTGGAGATTGATCCGCACTCACTTCCAACCAGTCGGATCTGGGAAACGAGGCCAATAATTCGAATGTGTCAAATAGAAAAAAAAGCACATCACACATGTAAACACTATATAAAACGAATCTAATCATTTTTCTTTGGATTGGAGGAAAATCTAATGTGATGCACTTTGCACAACAGAATTAGGTGTATTATTTTACTTAAACATACATGTCTTATTGTTAAAAATTCGGCTTACCGTACCTTTTGTATTAATTTACACTTCAATGTAACTTTTTTTTTTTTCATTTTTAAAGAAAAAATCACGCACGCACTTCACTTTTCTTTAAATGTAGAACATCTACTGAAAAACATAGGCACCTGTTTATCCATTGCATATACGCACCAAAGTCTAGTAATAACAAGTCTTTCATCTTCATACAAAATTTTCACCCGGTTGGTTGTGTGCGTGCATATATGAACATCTCTGCTGAGCAAAACTCAACGCATACTTCGTGAATTCAGCGAGACAAAGCCAGATTCTGTCTTTACGGTAAAGTATGCAGAGCAGAAAAGGAAAGAAAATTGAATCAGCTGTCAAAATTGAAATCATCAAAACAAACGAGCAAATATGCACCAATACATCATAAAAGTTTAGCCGTTTAGTTGTATGCAAACGCGTATAAAAATGCTGCATTCTCTCTCTGATAGCCTGACATCGTCATTTGAAGAACTTATGCATATAGCTGTTCGTCTTTCACTCATTAACCATATGAAGATGAGAGACTTGTTAATTTCTAGACTTTGATACGCACGTGCACGCACACAAGTACCCCCACCGCGCAATGAGACCAACACCAATAATTACCCGCCAAAAATTTGAAAGAATTGATATATTTTAATTGCACCCCATCTATGACAAAGAATAGTGAACACCATCTATGGCAATATTACATTACTCTTCGTTTTACCTATGATTATCAATTTCCATAAAATACATATACAAAATACATTTCATTAATAATAGAAAATCTGTTGTCATAATTCAGTTGTTTACTTCCTTCGAAACTTTATACATATCATGCATTGGAATGTACCTTTTTATGTAAGCATGAATAAATATGTTTATTGCCACATTCCGACAAGTTAGTGTTTGGAGTAATGGGAAGGCGCTAGATCGGGGTGCGAAAGGGTCCGGGTCCGATTTTTGATGAATTTGAGTACTCTTTTTTAGCTACGATGATTTATTGTAGTATAATAAACTAAGCCTGCGTTGATGGTAAAATCTCAAAGCGGCGACTAATTAAAACCTTTGGTACATATTCAATTGTGAGCTATAACTCAATCTATAACACTGCGTTACACGATTTTGGTACCCTCTTAACTGCTAGCTAGAATAAATAGGTAATGAGTCATAGATTAAATGTTCCAAACATATGTGGTATCCATCACGGCTAGTTTTCGAAGTAGGTGGTCTAGTTACGAAGTACGGATTTTATTAGATTTCTTTTAAATAGTTCATTTGTTAGGGGTTTTGACCTCTAACTAAATGTTAACTCACGAAATTTAAAAAAAAAAAAATAGTTTTTAGTGAGTAAAATATGTTAAAAAAAAGTTTCGTAAAATTGGTTGTACGCTACCCCTAAAATAACCCCCTAAAAACAGAAAATTCGGTTTTTGGCTAATATCTCCTAAACGGCAGGTCCTACCACAAAGTATTATTTACAAAGTTTGTAGATCATGCGATTATCTACAACAAATGGTATTATGCATTTTCCCGTATGAATGACCGTTCATGAGATATCGCCGTTTTAAAGATTTGAGATACTTATGTCCCCCTAATTCGCAACTTGTATAGGTAATCAGATGTTCGCTATATCCTCTTTTGGACCACGTGGCTAATATTTTCAGGGGTGATTCCTGGTTAGTTTTAGAGAAAAAAATTGTTCTAGAGAGGGGGCTAACCCCACTATCCACTAAGATACAGGGTGTTTACGAAAGAAAAAAATTTATTTTTTTAATATTTACTTAAACTTGAATAACTCCTAGACTAAGTATCGTAGAGCAACGTAATTGGGTTCGTCTTTTAGGTAATTGTGCATTCTTTTATATGATATTAAGAACAGAATCTTGAGTGACTCCGTTTACACGATATTTATGTTCAAAATATGACCAAAATGCTAAAATATTGGAATTTTTCTAAAAAAAACGAAAAATATTGCGATTTTGATCACAGTTTTTAATTGCATATCTTTTAAACGGAGTCACTCAAGCTTCTGTTGCTCTACGATACTTAGTCTAGGAGTTATTCAAGTTTAAGTAAATATTAAAAAAATATTTTGTTTTGTTTTCGTAAACACCCTGTATCTTAGTGTATAGTGGGGATAGCCCCCTCTCTAGAACAATTTTTTTCTCCAAAACTAACCAGGAATCACCCCTGAAAATATTTGCAACGTGGTCCAACAGAGGATATAGCGAACATCTGATTACCTATACAAGTTGCGAATTAGGGGGACATGAGTATCTCAAATCTTTAAAACGGCGATATCTCATGAACGGTCATTCGTACGGGAAAATGAATAATACCATTTTTTGTAGATAATCGCATGATCTACAAACTTTGTAAATAATATTTTGTGGTAGGACCTGCCGTTTAGGAGATATTAGCCAAAAACAGAATTTTCTGTTTTTAGGGGGTTATTTTAGGGGTAGCGTACAACCAATTTTACGAAACTTTTTTTTAACATATTTTACTCACTAAAAACTATTTTTTTAAAAAAAATTTCGTGAGTTAACATTTAGTTAGAGGTCAAAACCCCTAACAAATGAACTATTTAAAAGAAATCTAATAAAATCCGTACTTCGTAACTAGACCACCTACCTCGAAAACTAGACGTGATGGATACCACATATGTTTGGAACATTTAATCTATGACTCATTACCTATTTATTCCAGCTAGCAGTTAAGAGGGTACTCAATTTTTTTTTTCATTTGTAACGCAGTGTAATAAGCTAAATAAGCCAAATCCGTTCTTAACTAAAACTTTTATTTCACGTTGCATTGATTTAATTATTGTCATAATGCTGTATCCTAGTTTGGCCATGGAGATTCATAAGTATCACACTGACCAACGCTATATATAATTAATCTGGAAAGGCTTTTGTTAAAGGCTAATGTAGGTTATAAGTTGTGAGACTGCGTAATCTAAAACTTAACAAAGTATTTAACAAACACTACAATATAATCATCATAGCTTAAAAAAAGGAAATCAACAATAAAATTCTTTGATTCTTCACCCACGTTATGGTAAATTTCTTTATTCAATATAAACAATAGTTTTTGAGCAGCAAATAAAAACTATATGCCATAATTTCGTTATCATCGGTTTTTGTTCTGAAAGCAAATTTAGAGACGTATTCATGTCAAAAACTTGTTTCATATGAAACAAAATCCCCGAAGGAAATTAAAAAAAAAATTATTATGACGAAAAAAAGCACCGCGAGCCGAAGGATCAAACTCGCAGCCCCACAGACGAGGGACTTTCCCTAGCCCTTTATAGTCCATGGAAATGGTACTTTAACATTGCAAAAATGCAGGACAAGGTTTTATTTTTGGGATGTGTAGGGGGGGTTAGTGTGAGCTTAAGTTTGAGTTTTCGAGATTCTAACCCCCTCCCCCCATTTGGCCTCCATCTTGGAAAACGTATGCAAATGGTTTTTCCACTATATCTCCGAAACGGCACATCTTACCGGAAATTTGCAAGGACACTTTTTGTTTAGAATTAAATAATCTACAATTTATTGCTTATAAATTTTGTGGTAAAATGAATAATTAAGAAGTTATAAGCCTTAGAACACAAAAATTAGTCACAATATTTTCTTTAAAGGCTCTTTTTTGTTGTTTAAATATACTTCTGATTGAAATTTCCAGGTCTTTTGACCAAGAGCTACATTTTGAGATATGGCCCAAGTCTGTAGCGGCAGTACTTTCAGAGATGAAAGTAGGCTTCAGACGGACAGAGCATCTGTATAAGCTTTTTTTTTTTTTTTTGAAAAAGCTAAAAATTAAGTACCAATAAAAATTGCATGCGAAACACATAGACAGTCATGAGAGAACAAAGAGACTCCTTTTAAGGATATCTTTGTTAGTTCTCACGCTAAAAACATATTATAATTTTTATTTACATTAATGAACATGCGATTAACAGGCTCAAATCGGCCATAATTGGTGTTAGAGGAGTTGATGTGTAAGAGCGGTGGTCCTCTCAGATTGTATCGGCTCTCTCTAAACGACGCACGGCGCCTTAGAAAACCTGAGTCGACACGTCCATTAAGAAGCTGGTGGACGAAAACAACATCGGCCACCTCACGACGCTTGTGGAGAGTGTTTAAGTTGAGTAACTTATGTCGGTATTCATACGGTGGAAGAATTAAAGGGTCTTCCCAAGGAAGGTGATTTAATGCGAATCGAACGAACCTACGTTGAACCGACTCAATTTTTCCAACATGCGAAGAATAGTGAGGAGACCAAACCTTGGACGCATATTCAAGTAAAGGTCTGACAAGGGAAATGTAGAGGTGTTTAGTGATCAGGGTGCTGTTAAATTCTTTGGACTACGTTTTTATAAAACCCAAGACTAAGCTGCTCTTGGTAGAAATATAGTTGATATGAGTAGAAGAGTCCAGCTTGGTGTCAAATCTAATCCCGAGATCTTTGACAAAATTAACACGGGGGACACCCTCACTAGAAAATGAGTAGTTATAAATTATAGGATCACGTCGCCTACAAAAAGTCATGACTTCGCATTTACTAATATTAAGAACCAGGTTGTTGTTAGCGCACCAAGAGTAAAAGGTGTCGAGGTCGACTTGCAAAAGTTTGCAGTCCTCCATACTCTTTACGTGACGGTACAATTTGATGTCATCAGCATAAATCAGGATTCTGCAGTGTCTTAGCAAGGTAACAATATCATCAATAGAAAGAATAAAGAGGATAGGGCCAAGATGACTGCCTTGAGGGACACCGGATGACGCCTCAATGGTCGCGGATTTGGATCCACTGAAAAGGACTTGGTAGGTCCTGTCAGCTAAGTAGGACTGGAACCATAATAGAAGCGCTTCAGGGAAACCTAACTTTTTTAGTTTGAAAAGTATAATGGAGTGGGAAAGCTTGTCAAATGCCTTACTGAAATCAGTGTAAACACAATCAGTTTGGCAACCGGAAACGAAGCCTTCAACAGCATGGGAAGTAAATTCAAGGAGATTGGTGGTAGTGGAACGAGCTGGAAGAAAACCATGTTGGTTCGTAGAAATAAGTTTCTTGCAGATGGGCACGATTGCAGAATAAATGATTGAATCAAAAAGCTTCGGTATGACAGACAGCTTGGCAACTGGTCTGTTAGTTCGATATTTCGTGTTTGCTACCACAAGGCGGCAGACTGCAAACCGCAGTCGACACTACTAGTTTGTATAAAAAAACGCAGTTTCCTATGACTAAATCGTGATAAAATCATGATTTTTCCACACAAACCAGTTGTGTAGACTGCGGTTTGCAGTCTGCCGCCTTGTTCGCAATCGTATCTTTAGAGTTGCAGTATGAATTTAATTTGTGTGAAACATTCTTTTTTATTTTTTATTTTTTTTAAATTTTCCCTTATTTTAAGGATTTATGTACTTATTTTATTATTTAAATGTGCAATGAATTAGATCTTTTATTTTGTTAAATGCAATGTGAAAATATTTATTAAAATGAATATTGTTAATAAAACATAAAAAAATTTAATCGTTTTAAGAATTCTTTTGAAAGTAAAGATGTACACATTTACATATTTCTTTCATTAAAAATTAAATCGCAAATTTCGTTTCTTTTTCTTTTAGCTTCTTCATTACTATTTTCTTCAATTTCTTCTTCAGGTAGAGAACTTGAAGGAGCAGCGATGTCTATGAGAGTTTCTTGTATTGCAGCATCTTGCTCGTTAATTGCAATATTATGAAGCACACATGCTGCGATGACAATGTACTTTAAATTATTTTGCTTATATACATACCTGTACATATTTTAATTTTCTGAATATCCCCTTTAGTCTTCCAAAAGCTTGTTCATTACGAATACGTGTAGAACTTAGGACTGTATTGAAATATACTTTTTTATTATCTAAGTGGCCATTATCTTTAAATGGTTTCATCAAAAAGGTATCCAATGGATACGCACTGTCGCCAAGAAGATGATATTAATTTGTGAATATATTTTGATTTTTTAATTTTTTGTATAGTGGAGTTGAAGTCCATACTCTGGCATCATGGACAGATCCAGGCCAGCCATTATAAACATCTGTAAATTTCATATCTGCATCGCAAACAGCTTGTAGAATGACCGAGTGAAATCCTTTTCTATTGTAAAAAGAATTGTCACCTTTGGGACCTGGGATTTGTATATGGGTCCCATCAATACACCCTATCACATTGGGAAAATTACGCCTTCTTAAATTAGGTATTAAATTTTTCTGCTGTCTCTCCTAAGAGTACTGGCCATTTAATAAACTTCGTTTTTAATCTGTATAGAATTTTACACACATCTATTAATTTTGCATATGTTGTACTCATGCTTAAATTAAAGCGATCACTGACTTGTCTAAAAGTTTCCTGATTTCCTAGAAACCACAGTGTTAATAAAACAGCAGTTTCTGCATTTGTTCTGGGCCTTTTATTAAACTTATTCCAATAAGGATTTATATATTTGATAATAATCTGTTGAACATAAATATTTAAAATATAATTATGTAAATATATTATTTTGTAATTGTAGCACCATACGTTTACTGTATTTCTCGTCACTCTAAAATGTTCTCTATAAGTATCGAAAGAATATCTCGGTACAATATTCTCAACATAATTTCTGATTTTAATTTTTTTATTTTTCATTTCTTCCACTAACAGTCCATCATCTGTATCAGAGTCTGAGGATGTATCAATGTTTTCTTCCGTGTTCATCAAATCAATTATAATATCGTTTAAAATAACCATAAATGTATTACTCCCCATTTTGACATTGACATACAATACACCTCATAACCAGGATCTGTTCGGTTAATAAATAAGTTAACCATGTACCATAAATACACCTCAACCGCTTTGTACCGAAAACATAATTCACCACTAATCGACCATAAGTTATTGGTTACTCCACCGCGGTTAAAAACCGAAAATGGGCTATGTTACGCTTCCATTAGCGACAACAGGAAAATAAACATTTTTATCTCCTGAAGCACACATTATTCTTGAAGAAGAACTGCAAGAGAAGAAATAATTTCACACAATACTTCTTGCAGTTCTGAACGTGCAAAATACAATAGATAAAGATAAACTACGTGATAGTCGAAAAATAAAACTGCTCCAAGAAGAGTTTAGTTAGAAAAACCACAATGTAGAAAAATAAATACCGAGTTAAGATTTTCAAATGTTATTATGAATTTGTTTAATTAATTAACTAATTGAAGTTTAATATTATGTGTAACTCTTCCCGCTTATGGACAATGTCGAAAGTAATAGTGTTATTATAGCGGTTCCATGAAATTTTGCATACTTTTTGGCGGCAATTATTTTATGAAAACGACATTCGACGCGTCGACTTACTTGAACCCAAAGTCAACGTCGTTGAAACTAATGTCGTTTTCATGAAGTGTCGACGTCGAGTGTCGAATTGCGTTAACTGCCTCCTTGTTTCTATAAGGAGTCTCACATCATCGTTTTTCCATACTCCGCTGTTTTGGTACTCCTCAGACTCTTCTCCATTAAGCACAACATACACTACAATATAATAATAATGCATAATAATATTATGCAGTAATAATATTCGTAAAAATAATTTCTTACTTAATAACTATTTCATCCAGCAGAACTTGGATTTGCGTTAATTTTGGGTTACTGCGGGTGCTGCGCAGGGCTGCCCACTGTGACTGAAAAATTGTATGCTCGGTTGAAATTCTTTTGCAGGGGTTTAATTTTTTAAGTGATGTGATGCCAATCCTGCGCAGCTGGCTGAATTTTCGAATGAAGCCTTATTATAAACAAAACAAAAATCAAACGCTTACTATGTGTTATGTGCTCAATATCAAGTTTATTTCTGACTAACTTAAAATAATACAATGCATAACAAATCAAAAGAATACAGGCTACTATGACTATGACAACTCTAATTGAGTTCATGAACTACAAGTGTTTCGTTGTATTTATAATGCCGGGTTTCCACCAAACAGACAGTTTTAAAAAACTGTTTTGTTTTTAAAATTTTGTTTTTTTTTTTATTTACCCACTCGAGATGGGACAGTGTTTTGTTTATAAAAACACTATTCTCCGAAAAATATTTTTAAAATTATTCAATTTTTACAAAACATCGACATTTTTGTTGGCAAAAACAGTTTTTGTTTCTGTTTCCTGTTTTGTCTGTCTGGTGGAAATCCGGCATAACCCAGTCAGCCAGAAATGTATTTAAAATGCATTTATAATATCTTTCATATAATATGTAATACCTTTGTAAGATATTACAAAACGTATTATTTTCGCATTAAATTTATATGGGAGAGGACCCCTTTTGTCGGTTTTTTCGGCTCCAGAATGTATTCTTCGGGCCTACATGTGCACGAACGAAGCGAGCCGATATAACTTCGGATTTGCGCGTGTGTGTGTATACATTTCAGAAACACATTTATTAATACATTTCTAATACATTTTTGTAAGACATTTTTAATATATTTCATGAAAGTCATTTTTAATATATTTCAGGTAAGTTATTAGAACACGTTACTTTCTCATTTCAGTAATACATTAATAATATATTTCAGAAATGTGTTCATAATATCTTAACTGAAATATATTAAAAATGTCTTTCATGAAATATATTAAAAATGTCTTACAAACATTTCAAAATGTCTTCAAAAACATTTTCAGAATAATTGTCTAATGAATTTAATTTTTCATTAGAGTGCTGTTTTTCACTAAAATCTTGTGAATTTTTGCAATTTCAGTTAAAAACAGCTCTCTAATGAAAAATTATTATGTTTAAAATTCATTAGACATTAAGCTGTTATAGGAACGAATAAGAGAAATAATAAAAGAAGCGATGTTTGTCCTCAAATCATTCTTTATTGTTGTATATGAGCCGTTGATTTTGAAAGTGAGGCAAGTCCATTTTATGTTATTGCTAGATATTTAAAGGTTTGCGTTTGAATGAATTTAAAATATCCTAAAGTAGTAATAGACTTATTTGAATTTTTTTGAGGTCTTTTTTCATGTAAATTTAATATGCAATCGTGGATATGGGCGATTCTCCAGAACCTTGAGCTAATTGGAAAAATGAAATTTCAAATTGATAGCACAACCGTGCCATGATATTTTTTGTGTTTCTTACTTCATAAATAAATGTTTTCTGATGTAGAACATTAAAAAATTCAATGTGCATATTTTTTTTATGAAAACATGACTTGACATGGTTACAATTTTGACATTTCAAATTCGGATGGTTACAATTTTGACATTTGCTTAAATTACTTTTTTTTAAGATTCATGAAACAATTTAAACGAAGGAAACGTTACATATGATTTAACTAGTTACAATAGGTCATAAGAAATTTTACGGGGGTGAATTTAAAGTAATATGAGCAAGTTAATTGCAGTTACAACTTTGACATTTAAATGTAACCTACATTCACGTTAGACAGTTTTGCCCAAAAATCAACCAATTTCAACTTATTTTTGTCACAAAATGTATGCACATGTTCGTTAGTGTCTGAACAATAAGTGCGTTTAAAAAATTTTATGATAAAATGAGACAATTTGGAGTACTTCGACTTACCATGCGGGTTACAACTTTGACGTCAAAACCTAGGGACAAACTTCAGAGTTGTTTTTTGGAAAATATAGCGATCTGACACTGCACCGAACACAACTGCATTTTTCCTTAAGAGTTAAACTACAACTTTTCACTTTTCACTATTTGTTTCAACGCTTCCTATCACAAATATAAATAGTTTTTCATTCAGATTAGCGCTAAAGACAGGCCGAAAAGTGACAGGTAACGGAACATTTTTTCAAATTTCATTGCAAAATATCGTTTTAACTGACTTCGTACTTATATCTCATTGCTCATTAATAATTTCTTAACATTATCGATAGCTTTTTTTATTTTTAATCTTCCTACAAAAATTGTAATTCATAAAAATTTTGAAGCGACAAGCAGGTTAAAAGTTCCGGAGAATCGCCCATATAGAAGTTATCTGAAAAGAAATATAATTTTGATATGTGCAAATGCACTTACCCCACTATCAAAAGCAACGATTTATTGAAAACATTGATTTTTTTTAAATAAAATTTATTTGTAATTTTTTTTTTTTTTTTTATTTTATTTATAAGTAAAAATATTAATTTATTTTATTTCAATATTTATTTCTTCTCTAGAAAAGTTACAATAAAAGAAAAAGAGACTTCAATTTAAAAAAAAAAGATGGGAAAAGTATTCAATAACAAGTTGTATGCGTATTTCTTAATTTTGATAGTGAAGGTTTTTAAAGTATTCATGATAAATGGGTGGTATATAGGGTAATAAATCCATCATGTCTTCATACTTTTCTTGAGTAATTGCTCTAGTGTTCTTATATAACGATGACAAAACTATTTTTTCGAAATTACTTGGTCGACCTCGTTTTGGGGTTAAATCAAGTGTTTTAAATTGCGAATCCTTTTCCATAGACGTTTTATAAAATAATTTATATGGCGCAGTTGTTAGACATCTTATAAAGCAAATATTCAACCAATTAACAGTTTCTCCATCAGTATTTTTTGCTCTTTTTAAAATTGCATCCTCCAGAGATTTCAGAGGTGTTTTCAAAGTTTGACCCCTTCTCGTATGCACCCTATGCACGCCACCCATGTCTAAATTATAAAACTAGTTAATTACAATGTAATAATTCATAATCAATCAATAGAAAGTCATTGCACCTCACCTGGGGCTCTAATTACATCGATTTATAGGTGCCTCATAAAATGCACTAAAAATGCACTAAAATTTACCTTACTTTTGCCTCCCACGGCCTCAAAAAAATCGTAGGGGGCTGTATGACCCCTTAAAATTTGCGTAACAGTCCCTACTATTAGGAAAAAATACCAGAAAAATCCCACCTTGCCTCTAAGGGGGCCAGAGAGCTCCCCAAAAGGCTAAAAACCAAAAAAAAGTGGACTTGCCTCACTTTCAAAATCAACGCATTTGAAAAATCGTTACCCAAACAATTTACTAATAAGGAATTATTACTGATATTGAAAAAAAATTATCATGAATTGATTAAAAACATAAAATTTATATTAATTTGTAATAAAATTTAGCTTTAACTAATTTTTTCACAAAATGGACTTGCCTCACTTTCAAAATCAACGGCTCATATGTTAATAATGCTGTGAAAATTCTTCCTGAATAGGAACCTCCACGAAGTCGGTGTCATCGGTTTCACTTCCACTTTCGCGTTCCGCAGACCCGCTTGCAGTGCCTTTATTATTGTCCTGAAATACACTGACACCCTCTTCCAGATTCGAATGATTTTGTCGGAATCTCCTTATTGTCACTCTAGCGTTCGCCTTCGTCAAAGTGTCCTTTAAATCCTTCTCAAAATCGCACTTGGAATAAGTAGAAGAAGGAGACGAACATCTTTTGCATGCTTCTGTAAAATCGTAAGAAAAATTAATTATTCTGATCGTTAATGGCAGGCTTTGTTAAATTACCAAAGAGAGATTTGTAGACATTGGTAAGTTTTTCGAACGCAAGTTTGGGCTTCTTTCCGGTGAGGTTGTACATACAGCTCAAATCGTCGTCCATGATTTTTGGGAAAGCCTTTACCAATGAATGTTTTCCTTTTATTCCCGTGATGTAGGCTATCTACTTAACGAACGATAAAATTAACAGGGTATTTCCGGTTCAGTACAAAGGGGTCTTTCAAAGTGCAAAGTCTAGGAAAAGTGCAAAAAAACTACAATTACATGCAATTTCATGTCGTTATAATTGTTGTTGTATTTTGCACTTTTCCTAGTCCTAGTCTTTGCACATTGCAAGGCCTTTTTGCACTAGATCGAGAATACCCTGTAAGTGAAATTGCTCTATAATACTATGAGTGGTCAATATTAGGGCTTCCACACACAATACGATAGCCTGCCGTTCATGTCCTTAATATCTGACCTTAGTTATTGGGATAAGCAGGAAAAATAATGGTTGCTATTCGTTATGGATCATGTTATAAACTGAACTATAAGAAATAATAACTATGATTAGTCCTGCTTATCTCATTTACGGTCAGATAATAAATACATGAACTGGAGGCAATTATCGTATAGTTTGTGGAGACCCTTATTATAACTTACGAATTCAGCCTGAAAATCTGAACTTTCCAGACGTTTTTCCACTTCCAGCAATTCAGCATTATTTTTAAGTGGAAACTCAACTCCATCTGGCTGTTTTCCGACAGCACAAAACAATTTCTTCGCCATCCTGTTGAGTATAACGCTTTGCTCTGCGAGTTTTTTGTCCTAGCGCATGATTGCGCCCATCAGTTCTGCGTGCTGTTCCATCATTATTAACTTCCCAGTATAGGAAGTTATTGTAATCGGTCCGAAAATCGAAATCGAAAATTTCAACGTATTTTCATCTTTCAAGGTCCCAGGAGCATTTTAAGCAAAAAATTGGGAGGAAGTATGTGTGTGTGTGCGTACGGATGTGGTCATTTTTACTTGCACGATATTGCGTGAACCAAAAAAGATATCGTCTTCGTTGAGGTGTCGTTCGAAGCGTACTAACCGAAATATGATCTGAAAAGATTTTCATGAAATTCGGTCCAGCCGTTTTTTAAGCGACGTAAGTGATTTTTGTACCTGCACGATATAGCACGAACCAACCATGGTACCGACTTCTTTGAGGTGCCGATCGTAGCGTATTACCGAAAGTACAGTTTAAAAAGATTTTCATAAACTTCGATCGAGCGGTATCTATGTTTAAAGGCGTAAGTGATTTTTGTATATGCTCGATAGAACGCAAACCAAAAATGATATTGACTTCATTGAGGTGCCGATCGAAGCGTTGGAATGACACCCGTTGAAAATGAAGTTCACTTTTATGGATGTTAAAAATATTACAAAATATTACACACACAAATATGAAAATTAGAATTAATGTAGTTGTAACAATGAAATAATTCCAATTTCTCTTTATAGAACCCGTTACTGAAATTTTTATTCGGTAAACCAATATTGTAAAGATCAATATGAAATCAGTCTTTTGCGAAGCTCTGTAAAGATCAGAAGAACTTTGAAACTTTTACTCAATCTCTTTTCATTCTCTTTTTAAAATCTGGTGCCGAAACCCGGGAGATTGACGGGTAGTAATTAACTGAGATTGCAGAAAAGACGTGGTGATCGAAATTATGGATAAAGCCGCGCGGGGGGTTTTTCGTGGACAAATAACGCGATTAGCAAAGACCGCTCTTGATTATTTAGATTCGCCGGAATCCCAAATTAACGATGTAAATGCCGGGAATCTCGACGTTATCGAAGAGGAATTAACGGTATATTTAGGGCGACTAACGGCAGCTCATCAAAGCCTTAAAGAGGCCAACGCATCTCTTCGCAATACCCTTAAGGCAGAGGATCTAGAAAAGGAGTGCGAGGAAATAGCGGAGTGTGATGATAAGGCAATTTCTGTCATCACTCGACTCAAACAAAGAATTTCTAAATTGCAACACTTGCAAGCACGTACCTTGGGATCACAAGGATCAATGGGAATTAACGGTGAACAACAATGTGGAGAAGCTACCCAACGGCGCAAGTGCTCAACGAAACTACCTCAATTAGGATTAAAAACCTTTTCTGGGGAACTACTGGAATGGCTGCCCTTCTGGGAGCTTTTTCGCACAGCAGTGCATGAACGTCATGACTTGAATTCCACAGAAAAATTTAATTATCTCCAAGCTCATTTGAGTGGTAAAGCGGCTGAATCTATAAGGGGCTTATCTCCTTCCGAAGCGAACTATCAAGAAGCAATATCTATGCTCAAGGAAGAATTTGGAGATCACCAGAAAATGGTAGATCATGTCATGCAGCAATTAATGGCACTGCCGCAAATAACGGCAAGAAGTGATATGGCCGGTCTCCGAAAATTATACAACCGCATTACTTCCAGCATGCGATCGCTGACGTCATTAGGAGTTCCGTCTACGAGTTACACGGTCATGCTTAAATCAATAATTTTGAAGTGTATGCCAAATGAATTAACCATTGATTTTTATAGGGCACAAGATGGGAAGGAAGTTGATGATAAATCTTCTTCTAATGATGCAGAAACGGCTTCTACAGCTGATCAAGAAACTTCTCTCTCTCGTTATGGTGATCAATCGTTGCGAGATCTATTAAAATTCGTAAAACGTGAGGTAGAATCAATGGAGAGAACTGCGCAGATCCAGCCGAAGCGACAGATCCAACCACACATTAAAGAGAAAAATCGCAAACATCTAACGACGGCCAGTCTGCTAACACCTAATGAAAAACCGATAAGTCCGTGTTATTTCTGCCAGTCAAACACACATCCTACAGAAGAATGCAACGCAATACATACACTTAGTCAACGAAAAGAAATGTTGAAAAAAGAAAGGAGGTGTTATCGTTGTACAAAACGTGGTCACGTTTCCAGATCTTGTCCGAATAACAGGCGCTGTAGGAAATGTAATGGTAAACATGCCACAGTAATGTGCGATCCAAATTACAGCCGAAAAGTGACGAGTGATAGAAAAGATCAAAGTTCAGAGACTGATAATAAAGAAATAGTGGTAACAACAACTAGTTTATACTCTGCCACCTCAAATTATTCTGGAGATGTTTTATTACAAACTGCGTGCGTAAAAGCCCTTGCGGCTGATAGTTCCTTTAAATATTTGCGTATAATACTCGACGGCGGAAGCCAACGATCATATGTCACGGAAAGCGTAGCGGCTAAACTTAAATTACCTGTAGTGGATAAAGTTAACCTTAGGATATTACCTTTCGGTAGTAAGCAGAAAGGACCATCGAGATTATTTGAACGCGTGTCCTTAGTATTAAAATCTCGATTTAACGATCAATTTGTGAGTGTAATTGCTCTTGTTGTGCCTGAGATTTGTGAACACATTCTGCCAGCTCCATCTCAAGAATGCTCGAAATTTGCTCAGCTAATACTTGCTGATCATCTTAGCAATGTGGAAAGTATCGAGCGTGGAATCAGTGCATTAATAGGCGCTGATTATTACTCACATATTATTCTGCCTGAGATAAAGCGCATAGATGAAGACTTGATCGCTACAAATACCGTATTTGGATGGACCATACAAGGCCCTGTTTATGGAAATGATTATGAATGCACTTCGGCGTTGATAACTACATCAGTTTCCTTGTGTACATGTATTTCTGATGACGAGTACATAACACGAATGTGGAATCTGGACATGTTGGGTATTTCAAGGGAAAGTTCTGAAAATGATTTCGAGGTAAATATCAATAATTACATTATGAAAGTGGATAAGCGGTATGAAGTAAAACTTTTATGGAAAAATGTGACACCTGTTTTAGACAGTAATAAATTTAGTACATTAAAACGTTTTCAGCGGCTTGTTAGCAAGCTATCATATGATCCCGAGAAATTGTTAGAGTACGATAGAGGAATGAATGAATTAATATCGATGGGAATAGCTGAAAAAATAAGTGAAGATGTAGATAAAGGATCTGCTATTTATTATATGCCACACAGACCGGTCTACAGGGAGGATAAATCAACAACAAAAATGCGGATCGTTTTTGATGCCTCGGCTCGTTCTGGTAATAATCTATCACTCAATGACAATCTTTTAGCAGGACCGAATTTACTGCCAAATATCTTAACAATTTTAATAAATTTTCGACTGAAGAAAATTGCTCTTGTAGCAGATATTGAGAAAGCTTTTCTCCAAATTTCCTTAACTCCAAGTGACAGGAACTCCCACCGATTTTTTTGGTTTAATAATCCTATAGAAAATGTGATGGAACTACCAAAGCTGTGTATTTACAGAATGACACGTCTTACTTTCGGGGTCGCTTGTAGTCCTTTCATTTTATGTGCTACGTTACAAGAACATTTTAAAAATGAATCGAATGATTTTAAGGAAACGTGTGAATTATTAAAACATTCATTTTATATGGATGATTTGTTGTTAGCAGTCAACGATTCCAAGCAAGCCTTTAAAATTTATAGTGAAAGTTGTGAAATAATGAAACGAGCTTCGATGCACTTAAGGAAGTGGAACACCAATGATATTGAGTTACGAAGGCGATTTGAAGAACGAACCGATGTGGTAAATCAAAGAGTTTTAGGGCTTATCTGGAATGTGAACTCAGACACGTTAGAACTCGATTTAAATAAGGATATTTTAACGTCAACAGTTGCAACCAAACGTTCAATCTTAAAAACGCTAGCAAGAATATATGACCCGTTAGGGATTTTAGGTCCATTCACCGTTGGCTTGAAGGTGATGTTTCAGGAAGCCTGGAGAAAAAATTATAAGTGGGACGAAGTCCTTCCTACAGAATTCCAAAATTCTTGGACAAATGTTATGACGCAATTACCGCATTTGAGAGATATGGTCATTGAACGCTACATTTATCGATCATCTGAACGGCTTAGCGTGCAGCTGCATATATTTTGTGATGCGAGTCCTTCTGCGTACGGAGCGGTTGCTTATATAAGAAGTTCTTACAATGGAAGTGTTGTGTATACATCGTTTCTATGTTCACGCAATCGAATTGCTCCTTTGAAGGAGGATAAGAACAAGGAGCTAACCCTGCCCAAATTGGAATTGACTGCCGCCCTAGTCGGAGCTCGATTGAAGGAATTCCTTTTTAAAAACATCCGCGAAAACTTTCAATCAATTTATTTGTGGTCGGATTCGAGTATTGCTTTACACTGGATATCTCAAGATCATCAAAAACGCATGCCTTACGTACAGCATCGAGTTCATGAGATTCGTAAGTTGACAAAGATATCTGAATGGAGGCATTGTCCAGGGGAGTGCAATCCTGCTGATATGCTTACAAGAGGAGTATCTGGGAAGAAACTCGCCAACTCGACGACTTGGATAAAAGGACCTTCATGGCTCAATGAGCCATCAGATAATTGGCCTGTATTAGAGATAGTTCCAAATAATTCTTGTTTTTTTACATTTTTGCAGGCGACTGTCGTAAACCATGTGCAGATTATCAGGCCCATTTTAAACGTAGAGAACTATAGCAGATATCAACGACTTTTGAGAGTTACAGCTTATGTCTTACGATTTGTAGATTCTCTCAAATGCCGCCGTAGAGAGCGCCAATTTCTTGACGCTAAAGAACTTAATAGAGCCGAACAATATTGGATAAAGACAATTCAATACAACGAATACAGTAAAGAGATAGTATCGCTGACGAACGGTGGGACAGTACCCAGGTCATCTAAGATATTAACCCTTCAACCTCAGTTAGACGACGATGGTATTCTGCGTATAACAGGTCGTTTGCAGGAGTCTGAATTAAAATACAGCGAGACGAACCCAGTTATTATTCCAAAATCTTCTTGTTTAACTAACCTCATTATTTTCGACGGCCACGAGCGTACTTTACATGGAGGGGTTAACGCGACACTTAATCGTATAAGAGAAAAATTCTGGATTATTAAAGCGAGGCAAGCAGTTAAAACTATAATTAACCGATGCAGAATCTGCAAACGCCTCCGAGGTAAACCTATGTCGCAGCCGTTTGCTCCATTGCCAAGGAACAGATTAGAAACTTCAAGACCGTTCGAGACCACTGGAGTGGATTTTGCGGGTCCTTTGCATGTACGACTCTTACCGAATGATAATCAAATGACGAAGGTATACATTATGCTACTTACATGTGCAGTAACTCGAGCTGTCCATTTGGAGTTAGTACCCAATTTGAATACTGAATCGTGTATTTCCGCATTAAGGCGATTTTTTGGCAGACGAGGATATCCGAAGACAATAATTTCTGATAATGCCAGAACTTTCCAACGTGCTTCGAGAGAACTGAGGCAATTAGGTAGCATTATAGATTCTGAGGAAATACAAGGCTTTGTATCGCAAAAGCAAATACAATGGGAGTATATAGTAGAACGAGCTCCTTGGTGGGGCGGTTTTTGGGAGCGTCTAGTGAGAATAGTTAAGGACACACTTAGGGTGAGTTGCATCAAATCATTGATTAAAGTTATTGTTAAAGTTAACTTTAACAATAACAAAGTTGTTAAAGTTCCAGTTTGTAAAAATGAGTTGCACCACCCAATCGTTTGTTAAAGTTTCGTTAACTGCTACTTTGATTTAAATTTACATTTTTGTGTATTTATAAGGTTCACAGTTTGTGAGTTTATTGAAAATGGCACCCCTGTTTGGTTTATGACAACTGACAACACTAACCGGGCGAATTTGCTTGGTTAAAGTTAACGTTAAAATGTTACGTCATGTTAACAATTGTTAAACAGTGCAACTCTCGTTTTGTCTAACCGGAGATTTGACAACCGATTCAGCTTTTGTTACGGTTAAAGTTAGTTGGTGCAACTCATCCTTAAAGTTACAATTGGTCGATTAACACTAACGAATGATGAGTTGCAAACATACTTAATAGAAGCGGAGTCCGTAATTAATTCAAGACCATTGACCTACATCAGTGATGACCCATCGGACTTAAATCCTCTTACGCCATCCCACTTCTTGCTAGGAAAATACTCAGGGCTTCCAAGCCCTGCCCCGAATGCTGGGGGCGAGTTACGACAGATCTGGAGAAATCGTCTTAAGGTTGCTCACAGTTTCTATAAGCGATTCAACGCTGAATACATTAAACAGCTTAGATCTATACATCATATGAAAAATCAATCTGCTGATAACGTTAAGGTAGGCGATATTGTTCTCCTATATGATGCTGCTACAAAACGACACTTATGGAAACTTGCTGCGATCGAAGCGGTATACCCTGGCCGAGACGGTAAAGTACGAGCCTGCGAAATTAGAGTGGATAATGGAAATAAATTCCGAAGACCTATCCAACATTTGTACCCTTTGGAGGTCGAATCTACTTTGCCGGCGGGAGGATGTTAAAAATATTACAAAATATTACACACACAAATATGAAAATTAGAATTAATGTAGTTGTAACAATGAAATAATTCCAATTTCTCTTTATAGAACCCGTTACTGAAATTTTTATTCGGTAAACCAATATTGTAAAGATCAATATGAAATCAGTCTTTTGCGAAGCTCTGTAAAGATCAAATATACCGAAGAACTTTGAAACTTTTACTCAATCTCTTTTCATTCTCTTTTTAAAAATGGATTCAGCCGAGCAATAGTTTCCCAAAGAGTCATCACTCGTCAAAATCCGAGTTTTCTTTAGAAACCATTCAACAAATACGTTAACCATTAGAAACATGACGAAAT
The DNA here is from genome assembly GCA_949987705.1 of Thereva unica. Classification (NCBI taxonomy): domain Eukaryota; kingdom Metazoa; phylum Arthropoda; class Insecta; order Diptera; family Therevidae; genus Thereva; species Thereva unica. Next base: position 35,433,211 of record OX465284.1, on the reverse strand, counting down.
TTTCATACTTTAGTTCAGAACTGTTTGAACGGCGGATTGCTTTCCATGTCCTACAGTTTTGGGAATTGAGTTCATCGCGGGATTTCCAGTGATTACAGTTTGGCCTTTTCGGACAAGTTTGACAAATCCGTTACATTGATTAATTTTGGTACTATCTCCTGAAATCGTTCCAATTGAAAATGGAGTTTTTACTATTGCAGTTTATCATCAGCGCGTCAACACGCTCAAAATGAATTTGCTTTATAGTGTAGCGAACGAAGTGCCAGGGACATGTTTGTTTGCTACTGTTCAACAAAAAAAAATTCTTTAGAAAAGCCTTGCGGATTTACCATTCTTATCGTTATTTCAAAGAGCTTCCTTCCATCATACTGGGATCTGGGAAACGAGGCCAATAATTCGATTGTGTCAAATTGAAAAAAAAAAAAACACACATCACACATGTAAACACTATATAAAACGAATCTAAACATTTTTCTTTGGATTGGAGGCAAATCTAATGTGATGCACTTTGCACAACAGAATTAGGTGTATTATTTTACATAAACATACATGTCTTATTGTTAAAAATTCGGCTTACCGCACCTTTTGTATTAATTTACACTTCAATGTAACTTTTTTTTTATTTTTAAAGAAAAAATCACGCACGCAGTTCACTTTTCTTTAAATGTAGAACATTTCGGGATTCGAACCCCCCCCCCCCCATTTGGCCACCATCTTGAAAAACGTATGCAAATGGTTTTTCCACTATATCTCCGAAACGGCACATCTTACCGGAAATTTGCACGGACACTTTTTGTTTAGAATTAAATAATCTACGATTTATTACTAGAAATTTTGTGGTAAAATGAATAACTAAGAAGTTATAAGCCTTAGAACACAAAAAATAGTCACAATATTTTCTTTAAAGGCTCTTTTTTGTGGTTTAAATATACTTCTGGTTGAAATTTCCAGACCATTATCTCAGTTTTTGGTCTTTTGACCAAGAGCTACATTTTGAGATATGGCCCAAGTCTGTAGCGGCAGTACTTTCAGAGATGAAAGTAGGCTTCAGACGGACAGACGGACAGAGCCTCTGTATAAGCTTTTTTTTTTTGAAAAAGCTAAAAGGAATAAATGGCAGTATAAAAAAACATGTGCAAAGCACATGATTTTTCTCATGATATTGGTATTGTAAATAACTAGTAAACAGCCAATCATGATAAGTTCCGTTATAAGATAATGTATGCTTTCTAAAAGTTGAAGTTTTTTAGCTGTGACTAACTTTTGGCGCGCCCCGCAGTTCGATTCCGTCTGTTTTACAAAGTAAAAACGTAAAAAATTTTTGATTTGGATCCGTCAAATTCGAAATTTTTAAAATATCTGTCGGACAGGAAGGGAGTGATTTTGAGAATTTTGAATTTGACAGATCCAAATGCAAACATTTTTACGTTTTTACTTTGTTAAACAGATAAAATCTCAGGATTAACGGTTGAATTAAATCAACAGTTTCTTACATTGAGTATTTGGTATCCGACGAAACTTCTTTCGTGGAGGGAAAGAGATCGTTTTTCCTGTTTAGGATTAAAATTCAACGTGTTGATCGTCGAATGTCCTTTTGTTTCCAGCTCCGTTTCCGTTATCCATTCCTCTGTTGTGTTCCTATTGATGGTAAGTATGGAGGATTGGTAGAATTAATTTGGCGGAATGAGAAGTCGGAATCGACATGCATTTATATAAATCATTGTTTTGGGGAAATTCTTCGACACTGTAGGCTATTTCAGATGCACAACATATTCCCAAACCAAACATCAAGTCTAGTGGCTTTTCAAAAAATGGCTTTAACTGTAGAAAACGGTTTCCCACTATCACAACTCCATTAGTATTGTTTATTATGTTTGTAATTTCTATTATTATTTTTTCATTATTAATTTTAATTGCGCCGCAGTTGTTGGGTGTCAAACTGTGCAGCTCAAAACTTTTGAACTGTAATGCAGGATACAGCTGACCATTTATTTTACGCCGCGTTGTGAACTTTACGATTTCACTTTCTTCCAACAAATTGCACTTAATTTGTTTCTGCAATCTTTTCTGCAACTGTGGCAGAATTTTGGAAGGCTTTTTAATCCGCTTCTTTAAAGGAGGTGGGTTAAAATTGCCCCAGGCCCGGCGCAAAAGAAAAGTATCTCAGATTTTCGGCTATAATAAGTATTGAATTTCTGTATAGTTGTTATATCCCGTAACTGTGGCTAAGGTGTTAATAATGCTACTTCTTTTTATTCGGGCGAAATGACTAATTAACCCTGTATTTTTGTAACGCCATCATATATCTTCATGAATAAGGTATCAGTGTACGCAGAATACTCCCACCTATCTAAAATTGTAAAAACGACGGTACCACAGTACCAACTTCCAGAGTTAGGAGTCGTCAAAGTCAAAATTTTCATTTTTTTAACAAAAATGTCACTTTTAAACACCCAAATCCATCCATCCAAAATATTCATAGTCAACTAATGTTTTTTTTCCCCAGAATAAGAAAGCTTGGAGTGTTTCCTATAAATAATGTCCAGAGAATTTTTATGCTACGGCCTTTACTTTCGAAGTTATAAGCAATTTAAATGCTAAAACTGGTCTTATTTGCGGAAATTGCAAGCAATTTCGACTTTAAAATTGTGACTTAGTTCTTTTCGACAAAAGCTTAGGAAAAAGAGTACTAAAAAAGTACGAAATAACTTGCTGAAAAACGACAGTTTGCCCATACTTTGAACCTACATATCTTCTAAACGGAGTCACTCAGGTTTCTGTTATTTCTTTCACATAAAAGAATACACATTTACCTAAAAGATGAGCCTAATTACGTTGTTCTACTATAATCGGTCTAGAAGTTATTAAAGTTTAAGTAAATGGCAATTCGGCCATACAAGTTGCAAGTAAGGGGATATGACTGCTTTATGTAAATCTTTAAAACGGCGATATCTCATGCATGACAATTCGTACGGGAAAATGTATAAGATCCTTTTTTGTAGGTAAACGCATAATCTACAAACTTTGTAAACAGTATTTTATGATAACAGTTACCGTTTTGCTGAAAATCGCAAAAAACCCGTTTTTGTGACCTTTGACCCCGAGTAAATCCAGGTTCCAGGTGCCGGATCGATGGGGAGTTTTTAAATTTCATTTATAACGGTGCTTTGAACAATCCTACCAATTTTCAGCTTGGTGCGAATTTATGTACCCTCGGATATCTAAATTGACTGGACTAATAGCCGATAATCCGAGATACTTTTCTTTTGCGCCGGGCCTGGGGTAATTTTGTATGGGCTGTGACCCACCTCCTTTTGCATATTGTTCTCAAAACAGTAAGCAGAAAATGAGTCCAAAGGGCCGTACAATTCAGAAAACCAAAAGCAACCAGTGTACATTTTAGCTGACTTTGTCATGTCCGTACCAAGTGGGGAAGTACTCAACATACTTCTCTAACATTTTTCCAGTGCATTCTGTTTTGATGATATTTGATTGGACATGCTAAAATTCTGTAAGAGCAGAAAGTGGTAATACCGGATATGTGGTGTAAGGCAATATTTCAAAACTATCGCACCGGTGTACAGAGCGAATTGACGGAACTCAGTAGCCTTCCATCTCTTGAGCTCGTCCAGTGATCGTGGCTTTCTGGCGAACTCCTTAGGAATATAAGACGATAGGCCGATCAGATGTTTCGATATCCTCATTAGCGTTTCTTTGCTAAGTCGGAAATCAGGGCATTTATTCTCCACTATTAGCATCAGCATTTTCTTCACCACTCCCAGATCCAAAAGATGCATGGGATCTATTGGAAACTGAGACACCATACCTATCTCCGCCTCTTCAAGACTTGAAAGATTTTCTTGATATTTCGCCAAATGGTGGAGAGAATCGGCCTTTTCCTTGAAGCTAGTATCAGTCCTGGGATTCCCTCGAGTGGTTTTGTTCGCAATCCTGTTATCAACTTTCGTTCCCACTTGATCGCATATCGGACAACCGTGGAAGCTCTGATGGTGCTTAATACCAGCAATAAATGCCCTGGCAGGAGCGTCACACACGAATGATCTGATAGGTTAAGGATTAAAAGGTACGGGGGGGGGGGTGTTGAAGAAGGTGGTGATGAACCCTGCGTTTGAACTCTTGGATGTTGTAGGAGTTCGGAAATACTGACTGCGAGAGGTTATTCCACAGTCGAATTGTTCTATTAACAAAGGAATTCATATCTTGTTGAGTGTGTGAAAGGGGTAGTTGCAGGTGAAGGGAATGAGACGAGTGGGCTAATCTGGTGTTGCGGGTATAAGATTGCCGTGGAGGCAGGAGAGCGTTTAACTCGGAGGAACAGTCACTATGATAGTAGCGATAAAATTTTCTGCTACATTCCTACGGTGGCTCAAGGGGTCGATGGTGGAGCAGGCGGTGTCGTCATCAATTAACGCGAGCGCCCTTTTTTGCATCTTATCTAACCATGCTAAGGTGGTTATTGGGGCGCCGCCGCAAACGAGGGAGTTATATTCGAGAAGAGGCCGAATGTAGGATTTATAAATAATAGCACGGGCCGATGGCTGGAGGAGGAACTTGCACCTCTTAAGAAATCCCAAGCACTGGGATGCTTGTTTGGCGATTTGGAATATGTGGTCATTCCATCGCAAGTCTTTCGCTAATGTCACGCCTAAGATGTGCAAGGATGGGTCGGCCATTAGTTGAACTCCATCCACTCTCAAGGGTGGAGAGGTGTTGAGCTTCTTTTTGGAGATAAGACAGTACTTGGTCTTGTCGGAGTTGAATTCAATACGATTCTTCTTTCCCCACTCTAGAATGAGTTCAATGTCGTTATTAATAGAGTTGGACATTAGTTCGCGATCATCAAGACAGGATCTGGCATGAGTCTGTCTTGTATCGAAGCTGTACGAGTAACGTAGAGTACCGTCGTCAGCGAAGCTGAGAAGTGGGTTGGAGGGGATTGAAAGGTCATTTATAAATATGAGGAATAGGGCCGGTGATAAAATTGACCCCTGGGGTACACCCGCAGAGATCGGGTGGGATGCGGATTTGACGCCATCCAATACAACTTTGATTGAACGGCCAGAAAGGAAACTCTCAATCCACTTCTGTAGAAGTGAGTCAAATCCAATAGCTTTGAGGTTAGCTAACAGGGCTGAGTGCCAAACTCTATCGAAAGCCTTGGAGATATCCAGAGCAACCAGACTAGACTCACCGGATCCATGCAGACTACGGCTGAGGTGTTCTGTAAGACAGACTAAAAGATCGCCAGTGGATCTTTTTTGTCGGAAGCCATACTGTCTGTCGTTTACGAGTAGATTGGATTCTAGATATCCCATAAGCTTTTTGTTGATTATCGTCTCCAAGTAATTGCTATTGGGCGGTAGTTGGAGGGATCGCTGGAGTCACCTATTTTCGGTATGGGCTGAACATGGACAATTTTCCAAGAATCTGGATAAACTCCGGAGAAGTATGATAGGGCAAAAAGTTTGCGCAGGGGTTTAGCCAAAAGTGAGGCGCATTGTTCGGGTAAAGAAGAATTCGAAGCGAATATAGATGCTAATAAATTGGCCTTGGATTTGCCGTCTGTTATTACCTTCTCATCCTTACTAATATTATAAATGCGAAAGTAACTCTGTCTGTCTGTCTGTCTGTTACGCTTTCACGCCTAAGCCGCTGGACCGATTTTGATGAAATTTGCAGCAGACATAGTTTAGACCTTGGAGGCGGACATAGGCTACTTTTTTTTGGAGAAAAAAGGGTTGAAAGGGGTGAAATGGGGTTCAATAATTGGTAGGGGATTTTTTTCTTTACTTTTTTTCTATTGTATAAAAAGTAACTGATTGACAGACAACGCACAACCTAAACCGCTAGAGCTAAAGGGCTGAAATTTTGACAGTGCATCCGTAGCGATTTTTCGAAATTCATCCCCTAAGAGGGTGAAATAGGGTCAACTCAAAACCGCTGGAGCTATAAGGCTGAAATTTTGACAGTGCATCCCTTTAATGACGTGGACATCCACTAAAAAGCGATTTTTCGAAATTCATCCCCTAAGGGGGTGAAATGGGGTTTACCCAAACCGCTGGAGCTATAGGGCTGAAATTTTGACAGTGCATCCCTATAATGGCGTGGAAATCCACTATTAAAGCGATTTTTCGAAATTCTTCCCCTAAGGGGGTGAAATGGGGTTTATCCAAACCGCTGGAGCTATAGGGCTGAAATTTTGACAGTGCATCCCTTTAATGACGTGGTCATCCACTAAGAAGCGATTTTTCGAAATTGATTCCCTAAGGGGGTGAAATGGGGTCAACCCAAAACCGCTGGAACTATAGGGCTGAAATTTTGACAGTGCATCGCTATAATGGCGTGGACATCCACTAAAAAGCGATTTTTCGAAATTCATCCCCTAAGGGGTTGAAATGGGGTTTATCCAAACCGCTAAATTTATAATGCTGAAATTTTGACAGTGCATCCCTACAATGGCATGGACATCCACTATAACGCGATTTTTCGAAATTCATCCCCTAAGGAGGTGAAATGGAGTTTACCCAAACCCTTGGAGCTATAGGGCTGAAATTGTGACAGTGCATCCCTATAATGACGTGGGCATCCACTTAGGAGCGATTTTTTGAAATTCATCCCCTAAGGGGATTAAATGGGGTTAACCCAAACCGCTGGAGCTAAACGGTTGAAATTTTGACAGTGCATCTCTATAGTGACGTGGACATTCACTAAGAGGCGATTACTCGAAATTCATCCCCTAAGGGGGTGAAATGGGGTTAACCCAAACCTCTGAAGCTGAAGGGCTGAAATTTTGACAGTGCATCGCTTGTAATCACGTAGAAATGAATGACTCGAAATTTACTTTACTTAATATTTATTTGTGATTGCTTCATAATTTCTTGCACCCACGTAAATAGGCGAACACACTTAACGAACGTTCGTCATACCCTAAAATGTCACTTCGCCCATACATGCCAATCTCTGCTTCAAAACTTGCAGATTTGTTGAGCAGAGCTGATATTCGCAGCAATTTGTTTACCATATTTATTAAAAAAATGCACTATAATAGATCCTTTTTAGGGATAATAACAGCTTACTTTTTTGTTTGTTTTTTTTTTTTTTTTTTGAAGGAAAACATTGCACATAATAAACAGTTTTTATTTAAAGGCGTTGCAAGGCACGCGGGTTTTATGCTAGTTGTGAATAAAGAAAGGGGTTGAAGTTGTAGTGAAATTCTTCTTGATGGAACTTACCAAGAACCAGAAGTTTTTGCTACCGGAGGTTGCATTTAGGAGTTTACTTCTCAATTTGTTGTCAAATAAGGTTTTGACTTTCTTGATGGCGGTTTTACAAGAATTTCTTTGTTGTATGTACTCTAAACGGAGCGATTCACTCGGGAAGCTCTTGTACGCTCGGAAGGCGGCTTCTTTAGTTTTGATTGCATTCATACACTCCCGATTAAACCATCTGTTGGGCCTAGGCTTCACAGATTTGGTAGAATGGGGAATGAACAAATGCATTCCTGCCTGTATGATCCTGGTGATACGGATAGCGGCAGAGTTGGCGTTTCTATTCCGGAAACACAGATTCCAGTCTGTAGACTGGAAAAATTAATAAGCCGCTGCCAATTGGCCTTCCCATAATGCCATACAGTTCTTCGAACTGGTTTGGGAGGAGTGGGAAATTCGAATGGAAAGTTAGCGCTGATTAGGCAGTGGTCTGAATTGCCGAGAGGTGAATCTACTTCGACGGAGTAACGCACTGGATGAGAAGTTAGAAAAAGATCAAGGAGATATTTTCCTTGATCAGCAACATCAGGGACTCTTGTGGGATGATTCACAATTTGATGCAAGTTATTGATGTCTGCAAAGAGCTCGACGTCCTTGCCAGAAATACTGGTGCCATTTGAGTAAGTCAGCCATTTAACGTTGTGAACATTGAAATCACCCGCAACAATGATTTCACACTCAGTATTGGACGACAAAAATCCCGAGATTTGTTCGGAAATAGTATCAAAAGATAAGGTGGAGGCAGAAGAATATGACGTGGCTTTGGAAAATGATTTTAATCCAAATATAATTAAAATCCGAAGTTGTGCTTGAATGTATTTTATAATAAGCCACGTCGTCCCTAACATAAATGGCAATACCCCTATAGAGGGAGAGATTGTGCACTAAAGTGTACCCCGCCACCTGGTAATAACCTAAGTCATTATCGGGTGATATTTGGGTTTCACTAAGTGCGAAGATTGGGGGTTTGTAATTAGAACTGTGCCAAGAATTTGCCACAAACACAGTCCGGACGACGAAGAAATCGGGAGTCCATCCACACCTATGGTTATTTCAGCATTATATATATTTTTAACTAGCACCAAAAGATGATCTAGCACCAAAAGATGATCTAGTAACAGAGTAAAATTATTCACAGGGAGGAACCAGCCATTCCAACGGCGGCCCCGGAGGATGTTTGGTCACATAAAAGGTGCGCGAATGTAAACAGTGCAATTTACCTAAAAATAAAAACGATTAAAAACCAGACCTAAATTTATACTTACCTGCCAACACTGGTTACAGCAGCTCCAGCCCATCCCATCTTCGATTCCGATCCAACGCACTGGAAAAATATGAGATATAAAATAAAAATAAATCAATAAAATTAAAAACATCACTCCGCTTACCTCAAAATCGAACAGCTGCCAGAATGACAGCAATACACCAACACATATTAATACATATTGCAAGATGGTGGGAAGGTTCCCAAGTTCCCCACCAACACCTATTGTGTACACCGAAATAAATATCGCAGCATGGTCATCCAAAATTTCAGATCATACTTGATCTTCTCAGCGTGTCGAGCGAGAAGAAATTCAGCAAACAGCTAATGATCTCAAATTTGAATACATGAAACGCGTTGAAGTTCATGTAAATCTATATTACACTTAACGTGCCGAGTTAAGTGCAAATTCTCTATCACATACTTAACGTGCCGAGTTAAGTGTAAATTCGGGATCACATTACATGAGATGAATTAATGTGAATTTCCGATCCAATTTTATTTATCTAACAAAAACTTTGAATTCTAGCGAAACCTCGAACCAAGTGATAGCCAACACGAGATTCAACCATATGATAATCAGATTTGCGGATAGACAACATTGCCAGTTAAGGATAATTGGAGTGGATTTAACCGGGTGAAATAATAATATATTAAGATTAGAATTATTAAAGATTTAAAATTGAATTTATGTTTTACTAATTTGAAATATTGTAAAAATCTTATTAAAAATTAATTGGAAGTTGTATTTGCTAAATAATGAACCAAATCTAAGATTATAGGAAAGTTAAGTTTAAGATTGAATTATAATTATTAAATAAAAGGGAAAAAATCGAATTATTACAACAGTCTTTTACTAAGCTATCCTTGCAATCACACATTGAGTTCGCACTTAGGCTTTACAAGCCAAAACAACTACTTTCACGGATTTCCTGGATCCTTGCGCATGTTTGCCAATGCTACTATTACTATTTACTTCTCTATTAACTTGAAAGAAATCACAAAAAAAAAAAACATTCATATTAAAATGTAACATAAATTTAATAAAATATTATAATGCAAATAAAATTTACTCTTTAATTAATAATTTGGTAGTCCTGAAAAGGACCGATTGGTTGCCCTGAAAAGGACATTTTTAATGATAGTTGCAATGATTAATGATTAATGTTTTATTATTTTATTTTAATGGCGGATATAGTTCGCTTACCAATTCAAACAATTTTTTATTTCGTTCATTTGATTGGAATTCTCGCTTAAATAAAAATTCGTTTATATATCCTTTTAAATGGGCTTCTTTTGTGCCAAACCTTGGTATATTAGCACGGACTTCACGCCAAAGTCTCTCTATATTTTGCGTATGGGCGCCTATAATTAGAAATATATATGATTACTTTTTAGTGTTACTATTATTTTATATATTAAATACTTTAATTAAATTAATATTATTTAAAACTTACCTGTTTGAGGGTCGACAAAATTTTGCGAGTGGTTCACAGTGAAGTGTCTGAAACCTTCGCTCTCTAGCGTGTCATATGCCCTCCACATATCAGACATTATAGTCGTTCCAGGTAGAATATATTGTTTTATAATGTCTACTAAAATTTCTCTGGTGCGGTTAGCGACAGGGACTATAAAAACTCGCCCGCTTCCCCGTTCGATACCCTCAAAAATCCACTTTCCATCGATTATCCGTCCGCGGTTGTATTGTCTCTTCCCAATTTTGGCTTCGTCTATTTCGACTATAGCTCCTACCCCGCCAATTTCCGGATATTGGGACTCTACCCAATAAGTGCACACCTAATTAGAATGATAATTAAATATAATTACAAATTATCAAAAATAAATAAAAACAATAATGAAAAAAATTATTAAATTACCTCCCGACAAAAGCTTTGCCAATCCACAACGGTATTATCATTTAACTGAAGCTCTCTTTTTAAAAAATAATGTCGTGGCGGCTTAATCATCACGAAATACGCGACGAACATGCTCACTTTCACTATTGATAGTTTGCTTTTTGAGAACCATGTATTTTTTTTTGCTGTTTGGGAAAAAGTACACATTTTTCGAACTCTTTTTTTATGTGCATTTTTAATATAATACTTATAATTACACTTAAAAACTAAGGTATTTAAATTTAATTTTATAATGTGGCCACATTTAGGGCATTTCAATTCATTATTTATAACATTTAAAATTATTAAAAAATCTATTAACTTTTCCCTATTATTTATTAAACTTAAAAATTCGTGTAATCTCATAATTATGTTGAATATCCTAAATAGAAGCAAAATAAAAAATATTTTATTTACATAAAAAAACAAAAATCGTAATTACAATTTATCCACTTACCTTTAAATTATTATTTATTTCAATAATATTATTATTTATTTCACTTATTTCACTTATTACAATTATTACTTTGATTTTACAATTGCGCTTTTAACAATTTGCAACACTCTCCGTAGAAAACTGAAACTGAAACTGAAAGTTTTTCAACTTTAAGCAGAAAACTTAAATAATTACAGTTATAACGGTTATAACGAATAAAGATGTTTGTAATTATGCTAAAATAACAAAATTGAAGTAGGATTCAACTAGTAGCTTAATTTTTTAAATTTTTGTTAAATTTTTTTAAGAAAACGTGTCATAATATATATACAAATAAAAAAAAGAAAACAGTAAGTGCTTTATAATATTTTATTAAATTTATGGTACATTTTAATATGAATGTTTCTTTGGTGATTTCTTTCAGTTAATAGTGAAGTGAATAGTAATAGTAGGCTGGTTTTTGTTTGTTAACTGTTAATAATAAAATTAATTACCATAAAAGCTATTATTTGTTTTTTTTTTTAATTTTTCCAATTATAAATCATCCTGCAGGCTCTTCTAAAATTAGGAACTCCTCAGGCAAATCTTAGCATTGGCAAACATGCGCAAGGATCCAGGAAATCCGTGAAAGTTGTACTGATGTCGAACGTGAAATTACAGATTACTCCACAACAAAAATTGTAATAGAAAAATTAGGTATGCTTTATATGGAATGGGGGCTCCGCCCCCCATACTCCCTCTTTGAATTTACCCCCCCTTTTAATACCCCGCTCTTTCTGATTTTGGGGGGCTCCGATTCTATTTCTATCTTTAAGATCACTGTGGACTGAACATACTCCGCCCTGTTGAACGGTCACGTTCAGAATTGATAAGTTTGCTGATGCCTCTTTTGTGATAATGGTGAAAGACGATTCGTCCATCAGCTTTCTCCTGCAGTCGCGCTTGATGACGATTAGGTAGATTAATTGTATTTTGCTTCCTATTTTTATTCCGTACACCATGAAAATCAATTTTTTGTTCATGCTGCGAGGCAGGAATAAACTTTCTCCTACGCACGTGATAAAACGCTGAAAACAATTTTGGGTGCGCTCCTCTAATTCTTTCAGTGTTGTAGTTGGTTTTAGGGCTTCTAAATTATAGGTAAATCGTCCATTAATAATGGCAGGCTTCTCTAGGACTGGAGCTGATGACGGTCTATTGATGATACTAGGTCCTGGCTTGGCCATAATTTCTGGTGATGCCGGTGGTGGTGATGGGCTGGAGAGATCAATGGTGATTTCGCAATCCAGGTCCAAGAAAGGGCTGCCGGGTGATTACAGTCTATCTTCTACTGCGGCCAGATCCTCCTCAGTGTAGTCGTATTCAGATGTCTGTAAAGAACTATTAGGTTAGCAAGGACATAGTGAGATTAGGTTGTAGTATTGGATTTACGACACAACATGAAACGCAAAACACTTAGTATGTTGCTCCTTCTTGGAGTTACTACGTTGTTTCCTCAATTGGTAGTCGACAAATCTTAGTGATAGGTCGTTTAAAGGTGTTGTCCTTCGTTCGTAATTGTACTACACGCACCAAGCCGTCTTACCCTTTCAATAATGGCGAGAGGCCATTGCAATGGAGGCAGGTTTTCGTGTTTAACAAGAACGATGTCTCCGACTTGTATATTCCTTAGTTCTGTTTGTTATTTTGGTCGTTGTTGCAATTGGTTCAAATCGATGGGTCTTACGAAAAAGATATTGGTTCAAAATGTTGCTGAAAAAGATATTGTTTCAATTTATTGCTGAAAAAGATATTGTTTCGGTTTCTCGCTGAAAAAGATATTGTTTCGGTTTCTCGGTGAAGAACATATTGTTTCGTTTTTTTGCTGATATGTTTTGCAGCCAGAAAACGAAACAATATGTTCTTCACAGAGAAACCGAAACAATATCTTTTTCAGCGAGAAACCGAAACAATATGTTTTTCAGCAATAAATTGAAACAATATCTTTTTCAGCAATATTTTGAAACAATATCTTTTTCGTAAGACCCATCGAAATAATCTTTCATCCATGTATCCCAAAATCTCTTAACAGCGTATTGAAGGCAGCTTCAACGTCGAGACAATGATATGTTGTTATTGTCCAGTGCTTCTGGCACAGCATTAAGGGGTTGGCCTATTAAAAAATGTCCAGGAGTCAATACAAATAGGTCCTCGGGATAATTTCTGATGTAGCAAAGTGGCCGACAGTTTAAGCATGCTTCCACTTGGGTAAGTACAGTGGTGTACTCTTCATACGTGTGTTTTCCCCAGTGTTCTGCGGAGGTGATGCTTAGCAGATTTGACCCCTGCTTCGCACAATCCGCCGACGTGTGGTGCAGCTGGTGGGTTAAAGTGCCAGGTAACTTGGTTTGCAGCAAAATGTTGGGCAGTCTCTGGAATAGCGGTTTTAATTGCTTGCCTTAGATCTTTGTTAAGAGATCGTTTTTTCCTGTGTAGGATTAAAATTCAACAAATTGTTGAAGTGTTGATCGTCGAATGTCCTTTTGTTGCCAGCTCCGTTTCAGTTATCCATTCCTCTATTGTGTTTCTATTGATGGTAAGTATGGCGGATTGGTAGAATTAATTTGGCGGAATGAGAAGTCGGAATCGAAATGCATTTATATAAAACACTGTTCTGAGGAAGTTCTTCGACACTGTCGGTTATTTCAGATGCACAACATATTCCCAAACCAAACATCGAGTCTAGTGGCTTTTCAAAAAGGTTTTAACTGTAGAAAACGGTTTCCCACTATCACAACTCCATTTGTATTGTTTATTATGTTTGTAATTTCTATTATTATTTTTTCATTATTAATTTTAATTGCGCCGCAGTTGTTGGGTGTCAAACTGTGCAGCTCGAAACTTTTGAACTGTAATGCAGGATACAGCTGACCATTTCCTTTGCGCCGCGTTGTGAACTTTACGATTTCACTTTCTTCCATCAAATTGCACTTAATTTGTTCCTGAAATCTTTTCTGCAACTGTGGCAGAATTTTGGAAGGCTTTTAAATCAGCTTCTTTAAATTTTGCATATAGTTCTCAAAACAGTATGCAGAAAATGAGTCCAGAGGGCCGTACAATTCAGAAAACGTTGTTAAATCCAGCAAACAGTGTGCATTGTAGCTGACTTTGTCATGTCTGTACAAAGTAGGGAAGTACTCAACATACTTCTCGTAACATTTTTCCAGCGCATTCTGTTTGATGATATTTGATTGGACATGCTAAAATTCTGTAAGAGCAGAAAGTGGTAATACATATCCGGTGTAAGGCAATTTTTCAAAACTATCGCACCGGTGTACAGAGCGAATTGACGGAACTCCTTCCATCTCTTGAGCTCGTCCAGTGATCGTGGCTTTCTGGCGAACTCTTTAGGAATATAAGACGATAGGCCGATCAGATGGTTCGATATCCTCATTAGCGTTTCTTTGCTAAGTCCGAAATCAGGGCATTTGAGGAGTGTTCGAACAAAAGGTTACATTTCCATCGTTGCTTTTTTTTTTTTTTTTTTTTTTTCAAAAATCACTAAAATGTGATTAAAAGAGTTAGCATATTTTTTTTTTAAATATAATGTTTATGCAGAAATATATGTACATTGAAAAAGTTACCTAACAAACACTATTTCGCCCATGTAAAAACTGTCATATTAATGGAGATAACGGAGTTTGAAATTTGGAAATGTTACCTTTTGTCCGTAAAACTTAAAAATGTCACTTTTTGATAATCATTTAATGGAAACGTTACCTTTTGAAAGAATTAAAATAAAAGCTTTAAATAAATTAAAAGCCACGCTTTTATTACAAAGTACAAAAAGTAACCCGGGGGCTACACGATCAATTTTTCAATTGCAATATTGCATTGCAGTACTAAAATTGATAGTGTAGCCCCTGCTGCAATATTGCATTGCATATTACAGCAGGGGCTACACGATCAATTTTACTACTGCAATGCAATATTGCAATTGAAAAAATTGACCGTGTAGCCCCCGGGTAAGTAAAGCAAAAGTAAGTACATATAGTTTAAGTTTTGGTATTCTACCTTAAGTGTTAATTACATATGGAGCCCAGAATCATATTCAAGACAGTCACAACAGTCAACTTCTTCTTCTTCCATCAAGCGTGAATCGTGTGCCACATCACTATCTTCTAGCAAAATATTTTTATACCAGGATAATTTTTTATTTTGCGTCCATTTTTCCCCAAATAGTTTTTTTTAACAAATTTAGAACATCTTTTTTCTTAGTTGCATCCAGTACACGACCTAATTCAATGGTAGGCAGCCTGAGGTTATTGTAGTTTTGTCCTCTTTTTATCAGGTCTCTAAATTTTTCCATTTTACTCTCAAATATGAAATTTTCTTGTCCTTTTATACGGGATTGTAAACGAGCTTTAACACTATGTTTTTTGATAATAATAATCTTCAGATTCTGAATATGGGCAATTTTATTGAACTTCTTCTCAAGTTCTTTTAAGTCATAAAGACACAAGTCACGGCCTATAATTTTGACAATGCCAAACTTGGAATAATGCTTGATATAATCTTCCTTTAGGTAAATGTTTGGATATTGCTTTAATTCCCTTTCCACGCGGCCAAACACCCTATCAGCGGGCAAATAGCTATGTCCCCGAACAGGGAATGTGATCTGTATGGTTTCCAAGTTATTTGGTGACTTTTTGATCATCCAATACATTAACCAATGAAGGATGTGTGAGTTTTTATTTTGGCCTCCGCAGCCATCGCAGAATAACCTTATGCTGTTTACATTTTGTGGAATTTCAAGAGAGTCCAGATGGCATAAAAGTGCAGAACCAATCTCATTGGAACCTCGACCAGCCTGATCTTCAGTCCATGTGTAAAAGGTCGGGGACTTTGCATTCATGTCTACTACCCCAAGTGTATGGTAACTAATTTGTCTGGAATAGTATGCATCTTGAATATTTGTGCAGGACAAAGGGTGCAGTTTTTGCAAATCAAAACATAAACTTATGGAGTATTCAAGGTTTTCTTGACATAGTTTAGTAAATGCTTTAGCCCTCACGCGATGCATTCTCTTCTCTGTAATTAATTTGTTTTTTTCCTGTGGATCCTTTTCATTCTTAAGTTTATTATTCAAAAGTGTGCAGGTGTTGCAAACATCTGGGGCTGGAGACTTGAAGCCAATACTAAAGTCAGTCAAATAAATGCCCCTGAAAAACATATACTTCACTTTTAAGTCTTCGGACTCTACTGAGTTATTGTATATTTCGCACGATTGTAGTGGCTTTCCGTGACAGGCAATTTTTGAAAGAATTGTCTCACATTCGCTTTTTTCAGAGCATACTTTGCCGTTTTTCTATCACCTCCTCTTCTTTCCTTAGGCAGTTCTCCTTTGAGAGTCGTCTGACTAATCGTATTTAGACGTTTTGTTTTCATATTCGTTACAGCCATGAAAAATTTCTTACATACAACAAGCATTTTCTTATTGCATTTAAGAAAGTAAGTGGAACTGAACGTACGTGGTTTCGATTTAACATTGCTACCAGGAGTTCTATGTCTATTAGGTTTGTATGCAGAAATGAATCTTGTTAAGGGTAAGTATCCTCGAGATTACTTAAAAAGAAGGTTAACTTCAAATTGCGTTTTAAGGAAAACGTTATTAGATATTAAATTTTTTTGTTTTTTACAATTTTTGTTTTGTTTTTTTAATTATTTAATTTTATGGTTAAAGATGGCGCCCAAGTTGGAGTGCTAAGAAAAATGAAAAAAACGGCGTAGGTCATATCTCGACTTTAGGTGGCTTGAAAAAAAAAAACTAAAAACGATGTCAATTTAGACACTTAAAATTAGGCATTAAACCTTTAAAACCCAAAAAAATCGGAAAATTAAGAAAATAATGCACGCGAGAAAATTTTTTTATAAATATACGTCATTTTTTACTTTCCTGAGTGTACTATGGGTTAGAATAATTAAAAAAATTTCAGATTTTAGAGGTTTAATGCTTAAAAGATTTATAAGGAGTTATAAAAAGAAATGTGTAGTTTTCTTGCAATTAGCTACGCCAGTTTAAAAAAAAGCGTTTCGAGAAAAACGCGTTTAAAGTTTTGAAACATAAAAAATCAACTGTTACCTTAATTTTTCCTTTCTAGTCTTCCTCATCTATTCTTCCTCATTTTTTTCCAAATTTTTGAATACTTTTTCAATAATAAACAATGACAAAAAATTTTTGACTCAAAAATTTTTTTCTCAAAGATACTTACCCTTAACAGTATTCCTACCGACACTTCACATATACCTATTCCTACCGCGGCCGGTCAAATGACCGGTCTTTCACAACTTTTATTTTTCAATATTTAATGCAGACCAGCGAATAATAGCCAGATTACCAGTATAAAATATATTTTCTTTTGTTCAAGAGTATACATAAACTACATTTTATTCTTTTTCGTCGCTTTTTACAAATGGGCTTCTCAACTGTACATTTTCCGCATACGTACTTTTTACATTTTAGACAGATTTTATTCGTCTTATTATCATTACAATACCTTATCTGACATGTTTTCC
Source organism: Thereva unica (assembly GCA_949987705.1). NCBI lineage: Eukaryota > Metazoa > Arthropoda > Insecta > Diptera > Therevidae > Thereva > Thereva unica. Next base: position 35,415,772 of record OX465284.1, on the reverse strand, counting down.
GTTCACGGGAACCTGTACTTGTACTTGCGATGGGTATTGGTTGATTTTCTTTGCCGAGCTCTTGTTGGTATTCGATGGCAAGTTCTTCTGCCAATTGGAATAGAAATTCCTGTCTTGTAATTTCTCCTCCCGTAGTTTCTTTATATAACACCCATGCATTTATCCCGGCTAAATCCAAGATATTAAAAAATACTTGCAAAGGCCATCTCCGAGATTTAGATTTTACCGAATACTTTCTGGCCATTTGGTCGGTCACATCTACGCCAAATTTGGTGCTATTATACAACTGAATTGTCTCCGGTGTTCGGGTGTCATTTTCTTCAACTTGTACGGAATTGTGCATTGAACTGAGGATTACAACTTTCTTTCTTGGTTTGGCTTTGTAAACTGTCAACATACAATTATTTGAGCGATAGAGTTTGGTTGAGAAAAGTGCCATGTCGTCGTTTTTCAGTTTTGCCAGTCTTGGTAGCTCTTTTCTCTTTGCTCTAATTGTCCCAACAATCGTAGTTTTTTTGCTAAAAGTTTTGTTGCTAAAGGTAGGCTTGTAAAAAAGTTGTCCGTGGTTATATTTCTTCCACATTCTTCCAATGACCGGTCGTGGTAGGTAAGACAGACTACAAATTTTTCTCAGAAAATAAACAATAAAAAAATAAGTGAATATTGAAAAATGTATCACACATACATATATATGAGGAAAAGTCATAAAGTTTAAAGGCGATTCGCTTACGTTGAATGTAGAAAATTCCAATTGAAAATTTAAAAACGGTCATTTGACCGGTCCCGGTAGGAATAGTGTTAAGAAAACGTCTTGTTGTTCTTTTGAATTGTACTTGTAGATTTTTGACAATATCAGTTTGAGTAAACCCAGCACACCGAAACATACTTTTACTGTTGTGCTGGCATGGTATTTCATAGTTTAAAGCCATTGGATCCGTATCTGCATACCTGAAACAACGAGTTGTTTTTTTAATTTTTTACGCTTCAAAACAACACCGAAGAAGAACAAAATACATTTCAGTAGAATGCTAGAATACTCACTTTGTCTGCCGAGCGGTTTCTTGCATTCTTCGCTGCGTTTTCCTTTTCCTTACTCCATTGTTCAAACACAAAACACTGTTATTCTCTGTCATCATTGAACAGTTTTAAAACTAGGTCACTACGTTTGATGGTTTGAAGTAAGACTGATGAATATTTTAATAGTTACCTACTACTAAAGACTTAAACTGAACCAGCCAAAGCGAGGCAATAATTGACTTTTTAGTGTTTCCAGCTACTAAAAATCTAATAATGATGGAAATGTAACGTTTTGTGGACGACTGTGAAATATTACATAGGGAAATGTCCCTTTTTGCTAGAACTGCAGAAACATTTTTATAAAGCAGTGGAAATGTTCCATTTTGTTTGAAAATCGACATTTTAACGTAGATTTTCTAGCGGAATTGTTGCTATTTGATACCCCAAATTCAACTAGAATATGTAGTTCATAGTTTTATGTACACTTCTGCAAAAAAAACGTAAAAAACCCAAAAGTGGAAATGTTACCTTTTGTTCGAACACTCCTCATTTATTCTCCACTATTAGCATCAGCATTTTCTTCACCACTCCCAGATCCAAAAGATGCATGGGATCTATTGGAAACTGAGACACCATACCTATCTCCGCCTCTTCAAGACTTGAAAGATTTTCTTGATATTTCGCCAAATGGTGGGGAGAATCGGCCCTTTGCTTGAAGCTAGTATCAGTCCTGGGATTCCCTCGAGTGGTTTTGTTCGCAATCCTGTTATCAACTTTCGTTCCCACTTGATCGCATATCAGACTACCGTGGAAGCTCCGATGGTGCTTAATACCAGCAATAAATGCCCTGGCAGGAGCGTCATACACGAATGATCTGATTTTCACCCCTTTATGTGGAATATTCCTCTAATACTTCTTTTAACAAATCGTCATTGTCTTCGGGTTTTTTGGTGCCAGAATAAATTCCGATAGGGAATGCATTTTTGTGGTCTACTGTGCCAAGAATTGGCCACAAACACAGTTCGGACGACGAAGAAATTGGGAGTTCATCCACACCTATGGTTATTTCGGCATTTTCTACACTTTTACCCAAGTGAATAAGTTGCTTTTCGATGCCGAAGTGGTAATATTCACCTGGTGCCACTGTTCTGTACGAAATGACCTCCCTAGGTGTTTTCAGTAATGTTCGAGCATCCTGTGGTACTTTTATTTGGTGTTTATTTAATGTCTGTAAAAGTTCGTTAAGTGCATAATGTGTAATGTTATTTTTAACACTCCACATTCACAAGTCATATTTTAAATCTCCTGCACAATCTTCATCAATTCCGTTATCATGTTAGTTACCCTCTCATTACCGTTCATCACTCTCATTGCCATTGCCTTCACTTTCATTATAATTATCATCGCTTTCATTATCCATATTATCATCACATTCATTATCCATATTATTATCACATTCATTATCATTTAATTCCATTTGATCATTTTGATTTTCCGCACTTCTTGATAGTTCGTTATTCCAGGAAACCGTTCAGTGGCGGTTTCAGAGGGGGGTAATTGGGTAATTACCCCCCCCCCCCCCAAGATTTGCGTTCCCTTATTTATTTTTATTCTTAAAAATTATTAATATTACAAACAAAAAAGTTAAGTGTATGGTGAATCTAGTCGGCGATCTATGACTGTGAATTTTTTCTCCTGGAGAGTCGTGGAAGGGACCGATACCCGTGACTTAAGCTAATATGGCACGCTATGTAAACAAACCGAAGTTAACTGCTCAAGCGCCGAAAGAGAAGTGATGAACTTCTTCCTTTGCACGGGTTCCCTTTTCTAAATATACGCGACATACGTTGATACTATTAGTCTCTTTAATATTAGGTGCGTTTTTTAAACCTGTTCTGTCCTGGAACATTAAAAAAAACGCAAGGAACATTTTAATTTTCATTTGCATAAATTACGGCTGTGGACTTTTTAATTCTTTTACTAGGTGGGGTGAAAAATAACCTCCTTGAGAATGAAAAAAATTTTTTTTTTAAATTTTTTTTTATTTTATTCAAAATAGTCTCCTTTTAGCTCGATACACTTTTTCCAGCGATTTTCCAACTTCTTGATCCCGTCCGAAAAATAATTTTCTGGAAGGTCTGCAAAATACTCCTCCGCGGCGTCGATGATTTCCTCGCGTGAGCTGAATTTTTTATTGATGAGCCATCTTTTGAGGTTTGGGAAGAGATAATAGTCCGAGGGAGCCAAATCGGGCGAATACGGTGGATGCGACAGCAAGTGGAGCCGTAAGTCATTGCCATGGTTGCGATGCTCTTGTGCGCCGGCGCAGTCTTGCAAAAACAAAATTTTTTTCCGCTTCATGTGAGGCCGTTTTGCAGCGATTTCGGCCTTTAATCGCTCCAATAATGCACAGTAATACTCGCTGTTGATGGTTTTTCCTTTTTCGAGGTAGTCCACGAAGAGTATGCCATGACAATCCCTCTGTAACCGCATCGGAGGGCCTGCCGCTGCGGACTTGATCAGTAGTGGAGTTGCGGCCACCACGAAACTCTCTAAACCAATATTTGACGGTGTAGTCTGACGGAGCATTACCCCCATAATATTTATCTAACTTTTCTTTTGTTTCCTTCGCCGTTTTGCCTCTCAAAAAATAAATCGTTTTTGTCCATACTCAACATGATGCCAAACACGTCAACAACAATCAGCTGTCAAAACAAAACTAAAGACAGTATCGCACTGAAATTTGGCATGTCTGCTTAAATATGAACGGACTTCAAAGCACCATAACCTTTTTGCAGTAGCAGCGCATTCTAGCGGTCAAGGAGGTTACTTTTCACCCCATCTAGTACTATTTTATAAAAATCTCTATCAATTTTTCGCGTTTTTTATTCAGTAAACAAAGAATTTATTTTATTTGTCAACTGCCAATTTAAAAAACGTATAAGGGAAAAGGGAAAAGGGAAAGGACCCCGCACGTTTCTTATGGAAAATGACTTTCGGGTCAAATTGAACGAGTCTATGCTTTTTGGATAGAGGAAGTCTCCCTGAACAAAAGTCTAAAAAAAAATTAAATGAACACTAGCATTACTTAAATAATGCGACGTTATTTCTTTGCTATACCGCAAAAAACATCAACAGACCGAAAAATGAAAAACTTCAGATGTCTAAAAGTACCAAAAATCTTAAGTTTTGGGTTTCGTGCCCATTGAGACTTTTGTTCAGGGAGACTTCCTCTATCCAAAGAACATAGACTCGTTCAATTTGACCAAAAGTCATTTTCCATAAGAAACGTGCGGGGTCCTTTAATTTAAATTTACCCCGTGATTCTAGATCCCAGAAATCTGACTATAAACAGAAAGCGGGGAAAAAGCTCAAAGCTCTTGCCCTTCAGTGTAGACTACGTGCTTTTGTTAGAAAAAGCAAGGATTTGGTATTCTAGATGTCAGATCTAACAAATGGAGGGGAATTTTAAGCTTTGAAAATCTGTGTATAGGCAGCGACTCGCGAGCAGGCTGTGAGGGGTTTGTTGATTATTTCATCGAGACGCGGGTGTTTTAAAAGTAAAGTAATTGCTTAAAAATATTGAAAACATGGATTCATATAAAAGCGGGTTAATATTGACAATTACTTATAAATTTGGGAATTATGTACTTATAAAAAATATTATTTGTCATCCCCTTCGCGTGATGATTATGCTCGTACACTCTTGAACGCTGAGCAATGAATAAATCAAAGTAAAAAAATTAAAATAAAAAAATTCGATTAAGTGCGATTACTGCTTTGCTGGCCCATCCTGCTGGGCTGTTGGACCGAACGTCTGCGCCCGTTAATAAATAAAATGAAGGTAAGTAAAATGCGTACTATAAAATATTTTTAGGCTCATATTCACCGACCTGGATAATAAATATCGTGGATATTTCGTATCTACGGCGATTTTGAAAGGAGTATTTCATTACGATGAACACATTGGATTTTTTTCAACGGTTGAACATTTCAACCGACTTCCTATATCTCCCACCAGATAAATCATCATCATCATCATTGCGCTCACTTAATCCGTCATGGGACATAGGGCGGAAACAGTTTCCATTCAGCGGACTCTGTTTTACGCGACAACTTTCAGGTCCGACCAGGATCTCCCAGTGATTTTAGGTACACGGATAAAGTTAATACCAGCTCCGCCCTGGAAATAAGTTAATCCGCTGATTTGTAACCTTAGAAGTTTCGAATTTTCAAAATTGAAAAAAACTGTGAATGAAAATTCAAAACATAATTATATATTTAATAATTATTTATTTAATATTTATTATCCAGGTCGGTGAATATGAGCCTAAAAATATTTTATAATACGCATTTTACTTACCTTGATTTTATTTATTAACCGCAATCATCGGACAGCTGAAGGGAAAGTCTGATTATTCAAAGTCTCCAAAATAGAGGGAAAGCTTAACGCGAAAGCTCTTTTCTTAATCTGGGGAAGAGTTGTTAGATCTAACAAAAACCTAACATCTAGAATCGCGGGGTTAATTTCTCTTTGGCCTGGATACGGTTCTCAGTAATTGTCGGGGACAAGAATTTGTGTGGAAGCTGTATCAGGAAAGAACAGAACAGATTAAAAACGCAGCAATTGTTAATCGTTACATCGTGTTACATTAAGAGAGCGCGAATCGCATTTCTTAGTTCAATATACAGGGTGTCTCAGACCACCCGTACCACCCCATTATTTCGAAGAGTTTTGAAAAAAAAAATTAAAACTAAAAAAACACGTATCAAATATTTTTTCAAACTCTATCCAGCCATACCAAAAACGCCCCCTACCCCCTGTTAGGGGTAGGGGGTGCAACTTCAAAAACTTAAATGGAAACCCTCAGATTCAGAATCTTCATAAAAAAATATGAAGATTTTGTCCCAAACATTTTTTACGATTCACCATAGATGGCGCTGTAATCGGAGGAAAAAGTTTTTTATGATTTATTAATTTCCGCCGATTACAGCGCCATCTAAGGCGAGTCACAAAAAATGATAAGAATAAAATCTTCATATTTTTTCAAGAAGAATCTAAATCTGCAAAAAAATAGGGGTTTTGTACTTTTTTTTTCAATTCTGCATCCTTCCTCCCACAAAAAAGTAGGGGGTAGAAAGCGATTTTCTAAAAAAAATAAAAACCCCTATTTTTTATTTTATTATTATATAAATTCCTTTTTATACAAATTATATTTTTTGATCTCGATTGTTTTGTCTTTATGGAATAAAAAAAATATTTCAGTTTTTTCTTTTTTTTAATTACCCCCCTAAGCTAGTTGGCTGGAAACGCCCTTGAAACCGTTTCTACCATGCTTGTTCCTGAGCCATGAACTTCATTTTCGTTAAATTCTTCAAAACTTTTCAATTCTTTACGTACGAATTTCGAGAAATATCTTTTTGAAACTCCAAATTTCACCATAATTATGCAAATTGATAAATTTTACAATTATTCTTTAAAATAAATTCAAAATTGAGCACAGAAACTTACCTCGTGATGCTTCTTTCCCACTTGAAATACCACATACACATGTACGCACAACATACACCCCAGTAGGACTTCCCAGTAGGAAATGTAAGCATTACCGAATCGATTGAGTAGTGTCGATTTGTAATGTCAATAGGTTACATTACAAATTACAGAATCGATTACTTTTACACGTAGATGTCCTAGGGTGGTAAGTACTTACCAGACATTACATTTGTGAAAGGTACCTTCAGCACGTTCTGACATGTTTTATTCTCGCCCGCGTAAAGTGTAGTTATTACCTATTCGCTTCTTAGTTATTACAAATAGAAGAACTTACTTTATTTGATTTTTCATGCACGAATTCTCTGATTACCCCATAAGCGCTTGCACTATTTCCTACTGGGTTGTAATGGCTATGGAAATGATTTGGTAATCAAATTCACAAACTGTAGACCTTACCGCACGCAATACCAACTGCATTACATTTACATTGCAATGTCCGCCCTGGTAAGGCCTTTCTTTTTACATTACCTAAGGTTAAATTAGGTAATGATTAATAAAACGGATGGGCCGAATTTGATGAAATTTCTATCTACTCGTCCTTTTAATACCCTTTACAATAAACTTTCTATGCGAAGTTAATAAGACAATTTTATAAACTCAAATTAATTTCATATTTATTTAACGCTTATAACAAATAAAAAACATCTACTTTAATTTATTATAACATAAAAACATAAAGGAAGGATTCGCATCTGTTTTAAAATTCAAATTTTGCCTGCTTTTTTTTTGATGCAAAGATTTTTATGGAATCTATTTTTGGCAGTTTTAAAAGCACGTTGAATGTCTTTAGGTCCTTAAAGGCCAATTTTCCTTGTTTGCCGTCATAGTTATATGCTAGAATGAGTTCTATTGACAAAAGCCGGTGTAGATTTTTTGTGAAATCCCCCTGGGTAATTATATTTTGAACTGCGCGTATCTAATTTTATTAGTAATTGAAATATTATGTTGGTTTTTAATCATATTTGTGAAGCTTACAATCCCATCTTCGTCTTCTTGTATATGCTTGCTCTAAATCATCCAAACACTGTTGGTTTTTAATAGGAAATTTCGATACTCCTATGGATTTATTACAATGTAACAGTTGTCTGATGAGAACTAAGTGCTCTGCTTGGATTTTAACTAGTTGCTCATTTTGGTTTTTTAATTCTTCATTTTGACGTTTTATAACCGATAAATCGGTTAAGACTTGATCCTTGAATTTCGAAAACTCCGTTAGTGCATTCATTGAACCTATGTGAAATATCGTTGGTATAATTACCATACTATATATCGTTAAATCAAAATGATGAGTTGTACCTGTTAAAAATCCTTCCTCTCTCATTACTGCGTCACACCGTCTCAGTGGCACTGGTTGAAATTGTTTGCGAGGAATAGTATTTTCTTTGTTGGCTTCCGACATTCTCTGTGGAAACAATAAAAAGACCTTTCAAGTGAAGTATATATGCGTATAATTCATGTCGCTTCTGTTACTCTACGTTTCACTAAATGCATTGATGAAGAATGGGAATTAATAAATAGTTCGATCCGGTCGGCAGACAGACAAATTCCTGACACCTGATTCATGCAAAAAGTTTCGGTTTCTTCGCTGGTACTCCCGTCAGATAAGGCAATTCCCAAAGAAATCGATTCTACTGGCTGTTCAAAATAATTTTGCAAATTCAAAATTCGTTTTCCGGTAATATATTTTTCGCTATTATTGTAATAAAACCCAGTTATTTGTATTGGTATGAAAGGGAAGACGCAACAGAAATTATCAGGATGCGATAAACTTAAGAACTGTGATTTGGATTGATGGCTTAAAATTTTGCCTCCACTGTTTTTTTTAAAACCATATTTCGTTTCTTTGCTTAACAATTTATCTTCACTATATTTGTTCTTTAGCTGTTGCAATATCTTTGATGGTTTTCTAATTTTTCTTTTTGTCTTGCATAAAATTTTCAAAATCGTATGCTGAAAAATCGTTAATAAATCCTATTTCATTGATGCATTGTGTTATATGTAATAAACTATGTATGTTATATGTTAAACTTTAAATACCATATATAGCCGCAAACTTTGTTACGAATTCCTTAATGATTTCTTGTGACGTTACAATATTATTTTTATAGCTTTTAGGGCAGGAAAGCATACGATAAGCACAATGTAAAAGCAGAAAATGATAATATAAGTCGCTATCCACAATATCTCTTAATACCAATATTCCAGTGTATAACACAAACTGACGAAATTCGATCTAGATACTTCATGGAAACTTCTCGGTTTTCGAGCAAATTCTTTTGGAATGCAGGGGCCAAGTGATACTAACCGTATAGAAAGCCTGAGCTTTTCGGTGCCGCTAAATACTTTGCATGTTTTCCCGGCTAATATTGCAACAATCATTTTTCGAGTGATTCCTAGATCCAAGAGATGCATTGGATCTAGTGGAAATTGGGAAACCATGCCAATGCCAGCAGTTTCGAGTAAGCTTAGCGTATCTTTAAAACAAGCTCGATGATGATCTGAATGTTCCACTTTGCGCGCATTTGCTACAACCCTTGAATGAGTTGTGTCCAACTGTACCAGCAATAAGAGCTCGTGCGGAAGCATCACATATAAAGGCTCTTATGCACATCATCATATAAAGGCTCTAGATCCTTCGACTTTAACTCTTCAATTCCCATATCCAATCTTATGCATTTTTTTAAATTTTTCTTTGATTTTCTAGTTAATAGACGTTTATTGAAGAGGTAAAAGAAGGAAAAAAAAGTAAGGTTGCCCCCCCTCCCGTTTTAGGGTGGTGTCACCTATAGGTGACACTGGGCATTGCGATAGATGACTTATGAGTTTGTAAGTATAATTTCTGCAGAAATAAAAGTTAGGTTTTTATTTATTCAATAGTATATTATGTATTATTTATAAAAATATAAAAAAGGAGCAAATAACGATATCTAATGCTTGTTGTGAAACATGAACCAACATTTCAAATGCAAACCGATATTGCATTTACCGCACATTTTTCTTGTTCGTTGGTGACAGTACCCGCATCTTCGCTGAGAACAGTCGATTTCTGAGTGATCATCCGCAGATCCTGAGGTTCTCACCTCATTTGGCACTCTAAACTGCACGGGGACGCCACAAGCAGAATTACGAGTCGGTGGTTTTCCATATTTCTGCAGATACGTAGTGGCAACATTTCGCCGGAAGTCACAATAGGTCCAGTTATTTTCTGACTGCCTTTTGATCAGCCATGCATTTTGACAAGCTGCATCCAAGCCAAATGCAAAAAGAGGAAACCACCATTTTTTGCCACGAAGAGCTACTCTCATGGAGTCAACGTTTTCGTCAAAACGGTCGACCCCACCCATGTACTTGTTGTACATTTTTATTATAGCTGGGCAATCGACTTGTATTTTGGCCCGTTTTTTATCAACAAATCCAATTCGATCCACTTTTGTGACGGGCTCCAACCCGTGACAGTTGGATAAAATGGTGACAATACTGTTGTCATGCCATTTAGCAGCAATAATTCCTTCTGATGCTTTATGCGCCAACTTACCTCTAGGCTCCTTTTTCATATCTTTGGAGTTTGGAAGTTTGCAGTTCTCCAAACGGTTTTCACGAACAGTTCCAGTTCCCCCTATATTCTGATCTCGCAAATATTTTAGTAATGGTAGACCAGTAAAAAAGTTATCAAAATATATATTATACGGTCCTAACTCTTGAGGTAATCTTTCGTGAAGTTCTAAGACAACAGCAGCACCTAGGCCCAAGTCGGATTGCATCTTGAGGCTAGGACCAGACGCACCCTGATAAGGCTCGCAATTCACTAAATAACCATGGCGAGTTGCGGCTGACCAAAGCTTGTAACCAAACCTAATGGGTTTTCCATGTATATGTTGCTTGGTGCCGTGCCTCCCAAAATATGGTACAATAGTCTCGTCAATGGAAATATGTGAAGAACCAGCTCTCTTGAAATTAGCACTAAAATTTTGGTTTAGTTTTGTAAAATATTCTCGTATTTTAGCAAATTTGTCGTTCGATGGTAAGGATGTACTATCACAAAGATGAAGATATTGCTGAATTTCGAAAAATCGATTACGCCTAATGCTGGACGCTACTAAGTCATTGTGTGTGTCACTTTTTACTTCCCAGAACATTCTCATGTACTTTGGCGTCAAATATCCTGTCAACAGGAGTATTGCATTGTACACTCGAATTTCCTCACTAGCTACATTTAGAGTGTGATTTCTCTGTAAAGCGTACGTGTTGGTCATATCCACTATGAAATTCACTATTTCGTCGCTATATAGCAATTCAAAGCATTGAATGGGAGTCATCACTTCCTGTGAGTAACTAAACACTTCTTCGTTGCAGTCGCCCTTACCGCAAGTAGTAAAAGATGACATAGTGACATCACCATACCATTTTTTTACAGTATTCTCTTTTTTCTTTTTCTTTTTGGGGGCTGGCCCACATTCCTCTTCTTCCTCGTTTTCTAGGTCATGTACACGAATTTCTCCAGAAACAGAAGGTCGGTTTTGAAACTCAACTTGAGATCTAAGCATGCGACTAGGTAGATGAAGAATGTTAGCATCGTTTTCATCTCCACTGTCTTCATCAGTTACTTCACCATCGTCAGGAGGGAATAAAATAATATCACCTGGGTCTTCTTCCCCGTTCTGCAACACCTCAGCAATCTCATCTAATGTCAGACTGTAAAAAAACAACTTCTAAAACACTATTTCCGCATAGCGATATGACTAACTATAAACAAAAAAGATAAAATAGTATAAAAATACATAACATAATGCCCAGTGTCACCTGTGGGTGACACCGCACATTGTAGACGTTGTAGTAAAAACACTATTAGTTATATTTGTCTATAATTACATGTATAATAAAGATTACATATTTATTTATAATATGTAAAAAGAAAAAATACAATACTTACGGTCTAGACATTTTTATATGACTTTTTTTCACAATGAATCACACAAACTCAGCTCGTTCAAAATAGGCGCGAAACAACTTAGTGACGTTGACAAGTGACAGTTGATGCGAGTTGCCAGATAAAAAGAAAATTAAGTGATGATTAGTAGCATTACTATTATAAAGATAGAATTGGAAATATATATTGACTAGTGGTAGAAAATCACTATTAAAGTTTTGTCACCTACAGGTGACACTGGGAATTGAAGAGTTAAAATTTTTAATAATGCTTCCCCGCATTCTCTCGTAGGATTATATTTCATGAACCATTCTCTTAACAAATCACTTAATTTTTCATTTTGAATATCATTAACTGTTTGAACCTTTTGATAAGGGTCATTGCTATGCGGATTTATTAATTCGTTATTTTCTATGACGGGAGTTGTGTCAGAATTTTCATGTCCTACATTTAATGTATTTAGCAAACGGTTCTTTTCAATGCTAATTAATCGTCGCAAATGACGTTTGCTTATTTTAAGGTTTGCCATTGTCCCACATAAAAACTACCCATGTCAAAATTTTTGAGATCGAATTAGTTTCTTTCATTGTATACTTATATAAAGTGAATTAAATATATTATAGTGAATTAAATATATTATAGTGAATTAAATATATTATAGTGAATTAAATATTAAAGTTTTTTATATACAGCTCACTCACCTTTAAATATTTTAAATAAAATCAGGTTTCCTTTTGTAATACTTTTGATAATCACTTTTTAAAATAAAATGCGTCTACTCACGATGTAAGCCACTCACCAAATGACGAAATTCCAAACTTTATCCGCTATGTTTAACTTTTCCTGGAATCTAAAAATTTTACAAGTGCAGATATTACATTCAGTATTACATGGAATGAAATCAAGCAGGTCATTACATTTTGCATTACTTTGTATTAACTTCCGATTTTCACCAAAGAAATAATTGATTGAAATTTCAGCGGTTGCCAAAAGTCCTACTGGGACGATATTGCCTTGTCCAACACACAGAAAAAATATTACACGTAAGATATTATTAATGCATCCCAGTAGGACTTGTAATGGCCTTGGAAACGATTTGGTAATCACAATTCACAAACTCTAGACCTTACCGCACGCAATACCAACTGCATTACATTTACATTGCAATGTCCGCACTGGTAAGGCCTTTCTTTTTACATCATACAGGTTTTTACATACAGGTCATTACATTTTGCATTACTTTGTATTAACTTCCGATTTTCACCAAAGAAATAATTGATTGAAATTTCAGCGGTTGCCAAAAGTCCTACTGGGATTATTTGGACATTACACGTAATAGATAAACCGACAGCGAAAACCCGAAGATTCTGTCTTACACGTAATATAAAAGTAATGCATTATTTTGGCATTGCAAGAGAATGTATTTCATGTGAGACATTATTAATGCATTTATTTGGTATTACAAGAAATGTATGTATGAAATGTTACATGAAGGTCTAAATAATGTGTTACATTTCGTATTACATTTTGAAAAGTATTACGCCTGGCTGGCTGGGAACACCTCCTTTCCTATTTTGTTGTACTGTCGAAGCGGACCCTTTTTAAGCGAAGACGTTCAGACCTGCGTGGGGCTTGATGCGCATGTTCTGTAACACTTATTTCCTTAGAATTACTAACTGCAGGGATAGCTGGAGGAGATGCAATCCTATGAGAAGATGACGATTCTGGTATGTCACGATGTTCGTCAGCTCTTGCGGGCGGGCAAATTGTGAATTCTTCCTTGTTATTTATCCTGGATCCAAAATGTTTAATCGCATACGTGATATAGAATATCAGCTGAACGATTAATACCCAGGTCCAAATTGGTGTACCTCTGAAATAAAAATTTGAGGAGTTGGGTAGCAAAGAAAAATAACAATCGGTTAATATCTCAAACTTGTTTTGCTTTATTATTAAAAATAATAAAAATTCATTCAATAATAATATATATATATAAAAGCCGTCCTGTGATGTCCTGGTGTTAGCTGCGGCGAAGATTCCCACGGTGGATTTTTATTTATCGTAAAGTTGCAAACGCATATCTATATATATAAAAATGAATCATTGTTTTGTATGTAATCGATGTTTGAAAAATTGGCTGTATCCCAGCAAACATTATGATTTGAGATCGAATCGAAAGCTAATCGTTAAAATGAACTACAATTGCGATCTCGAAGCCGTTTTCGAATTGAAATCGAAGTAAAAAAGAACGAAAAGGACCGCTAGGTCGAATCGCAAAAGCGATTCGAGTTTCTTTCGTTTTTTTCGCCAAAACGAAAAATTCTCGAAACCTTTTAAAGGCGAATTTTACTTTTAGTATTGTACGCGGTTCTCTTCTTTTAAAATTTCGATTTTTTTTCGTAAAAACGAAATATTACCGTAATTTTATTTCCAAAGTATTTCTTTCTCGTTCTCTTCCTGTTCGAGAATTTTTCGAAGCACTCTAAACTTCGAGATGATGTTTGCTGGGATGAAATGACTGATTGAGTGTGGTTTATGTTAGAAGACCTCAATAGCAAGGTTTATGTATATAGTTTTCATGATGATGTCTGTTGGTATTTTTGTAATGGCGCTTGAAAAAGAATTGTCGATATCCCTATTGGAAATTTTTTCTTCGCATTTAATTGATATGATTTGTACGTGAAATCGGTTTGTTTTATTAATCTATATATATAAAAATGAATCATTGTTTTGTATGTAATCGATATTTGAAAAATTGGCTGTATGAAATGACTGATTGAGTGTGGTTTATGTTAGAAGACCTCAATAGCAAGGTTTATGTATATAGTTTTCATGATTATGTCTGTTGGTATTTTTGTAATGGCGCTTGAAAAAGAATTGTCGATATCCCTATTGGAAATTTTTTCTTCGCATTTAATTGATATGATTTGTACGTGAAATCGGTTTGTTTTATTAATCTATATATATAAAAATGAATCATTGTTTTGTATGTAATCGATGTTTGAAAAATTGGCTGTATGAAATGACTGATTGAGTGTGGTTTATGTTAGAAGACCTCAATAGCAAGGTTTATGTATATAGTTTTCATGATTATGTCTGTTGGTATTTTTGTAATGGCGCTTGAAAAAGAATTGTCGATATCCCTATTGGAAATTTTTTCTTCGCATTTAATTGATATGATTTGTACGTGAAATCGGTTTGTTTTATTAAATGAAATAAAAAAAAGTAAAATCGTTCTAAAAAAGGATTGCAGCAGCGATAGTGGTGTCAAATTATAAATGCATTAACTGAAACGTAACAGTAGTAACGTTATAGTGCGTTTACATGTGACTCTCATTAGGCTGGCGTACACGGGTCAATATTTACCACTTGGTTAACCGGTTTGTTATCATACTCTCGGGGTAGATGGGTATTGCTTCACGAAGATTAACTTATTATCTTTAGATGGGATATCAACGGCTATGGCCGAGTAATGTTTCTTTATCTATAAGGCATTTGTGCATGTGTTAGTTTTTAAGCAAAAATTTTTGTTGAACAAGGTACAATACTTCCCTCTCTTGCTATTGACCCAATTTGTATGTTAAAATGGACTTTATTTAGTAGTTTTCGACAAAGGCATATGTGAAAAAGAACAAAAAATATCAAAGATGGCGCAGCCGAGCGGTTACTTTAACAATTTTAGTTAGGTTCAGCAAAGAAAATCGATACAGTTCGAAACGAACGTTGGAAAATCGTTGATGCATTATGTGTCGGAAAGCATATGTCCAATATCAATATGGTCGTCAGATTTGTTGATAACTTTTACTTGTAATCCACAATGGGATGGGACTGAATCATGATGCATGATAGAAATATTCAAAGCGGTATTCAAGAGTATTGATTTCTGAAAATGTAATCGGGAACAATGGTTACCCAATCTTCGTCGACCAACTAAGGTCAATGGCAAAGAGATAACTTGGAAGGTTACGATTGTGAAGCTGACAATCGTTGGGTCGTACTCTATTCGCCATTATTGTCCAAGACGTTCAATGCTCTCATAAATGTTGAATTTTGCAATTCCGTCGAATCAATCAAATTCATATTCAAATATATAATGAAGGGGAGCGACATGGCTGTTTTTGGTGCTGCTAATGCAAATGCGATCGGCAAAATAACACAATATTAAATGGGACGTAATGTTAGCAATAATCTAGCGGTATGGCAATTTCTTTCATTCGCCATTCATAAAAGATATCCAACTGTTGTTCATTTGGTTGGACATCTAGAAAATGGCCAGCGTATATATTGTACAACGGATAATGCTGCGGAAAGAGCTGAATGGTAACCATCCACCACATTGATGGGTGCAGCGAGGCGCAACGGGTTCCAGCTAGTCTATATATATATATAAAAATGAATCATTGTTTTGTATGTAATCGATGTTTGAAAAATTGGCTGTATGAAATGACTGATTGAGTGTGGTTTATGTTAGAAGACCTCAATAGCAAGGTTTATGTATATAGTTTTCATGATTATGTCTGTTGGTATTTTTGTAATGGCGCTTGAAAAAGAATTGTCGATATCCCTATTGGAAATTTTTTCTTCGCATTTAATTGATATGATTTGTACGTGAAATCGGTTTGTTTTATTAAATGAAATAAAAAAAAGTAAAATCGTTCTAAAAAAGGATTGCAGCAGCGATAGTGGTGTCAAATTATAAATGCATTAACTGAAACGTAACAGTAGTTACGTTATAGTGCGTTTACATGTGACTCTCATTAGGCTGGCGTACACGGGTCAATATTTACCACTTGGTTAACCGGTTTGTTATCATACTCTCGGGGTAGATGGGTATTGCTTCACGAAGATTAACTTATTATCTTTAGATGGGATATCAACGGCTATGGCCGAGTAATGTTTCTTTATCTATAAGGCATTTGTGCATGTGTTAGTTTTTAAGCAAAAATTTTTGTTGAACAAGGTACAATACTTCCCTCTCTTGCTATTGACCCAATTTGTATGTTAAAATGGACTTTATTTAGTAGTTTTCGACAAAGGCATATGTGAAAAAGAACAAAAAATATCAAAGATGGCGCAGCCGAGCGGTTACTTTAACAATTTTAGTTAGGTTCAGCAAAGAAAATCGATACAGTTCGAAACGAACGTTGGAAAATCGTTGATGCATTATGTGTCGGAAAGCATATGTCCAATATCAATATGGTCGTCAGATTTGTTGATAACTTTTACTTGTAATCCACAATGGGATGGGACTGAATCATGATGCATGATAGAAATATTCAAAGCGGTATTCAAGAGTATTGATTTCTGAAAATGTAATCGGGAACAATGGTTACCCAATCTTCGTCGACCAACTAAGGTCAATGGCAAAGAGATAACTTGGAAGGTTACGATTGTGAAGCTGACAATCGTTGGGTCGTACTCTATTCGCCATTATTGTCCAAGACGTTCAATGCTCTCATAAATGTTGAATTTTGCAATTCCGTCGAATCAATCAAATTCATATTCAAATATATAATGAAGGGGAGCGACATGGCTGTTTTTGGTGCTGCTAATGCAAATGCGATCGGCAAAATAACACAATATTAAATGGGACGTAATGTTAGCAATAATCTAGCGGTATGGCAATTTCTTTCATTCGCCATTCATAAAAGATATCCAACTGTTGTTCATTTGGTTGGACATCTAGAAAATGGCCAGCGTATATATTGTACAACGGATAATGCTGCGGAAAGAGCTGAATGGTAACCATCCACCACATTGATGGGTGCAGCGAGGCGCAACGGGTTCCAGCTAGTAGAACCATATTTAACGGTCAGGCATATTATGGCTCTATACTGTTTGGTTTTTTGTTTTATTTTGTTTTTGTTTGTATATAGAACCAAATTTAACCTTCAGGCTTATTTTGGTTCTCTACTGTTTGTAGTATGGTATGTACTTACCCAAATTATCTTTCCGCTGAACTAACACCTGAGATCACACTAGCTTTAAGCATACCATGATCTTCTGTTGAAAGTTCCTCGAAAGTGGTCACAAGAAGAGAGAGGGAGCCTTTGGAGATGCTTTGTTTATATAGGCTCGAAAAAACGGAAGTAGCGAACTGCACTGTCGGCATATGAACATTTTTTAATTATTAATAATTCAGGAGATAAGCGTCCCTTGACAGCATAATTAGACTGTAAAAATTCATGCGTGATTTTTCAGATATAATTTCATATTAATTTGCAAGTAACATTCATGTTTTGCATTTTAATTTTTGAAGTGTTAACTTCTTTAGCCGCGTTTGGCACTTTTTCGCTGGGGGTAAAACAAAGAATTCGCGACACGCGCATTTTGTTGCTACACCCGTTTCTGGACACTTAAGGCTGGTCGTCCACTGGAAGCGTATTCGGGCGGCTTCGCGCTACGGCCATACATATGAGCGGCTACAAGCGGCTCATTTGTATGGCCGAAGCGCGAAGCCGCTCGAATACGCTTCCAGTGGACGACCAGCCTAATGGCGACACGCGCACTTTGTTGCTCACTCGTTTCTGGGCACTTGTACCTATGCAGCTGGCTAGAGCATGGAAACTTTTGGTTGAGCTCCACTTACAAACAGCAGCGCATAATTATATGTGTGCGAGGCAAAATAGCCCGCGCTTGGTGGGTGGGATTGGGTTGGAATGTTGCAATACAGAAGCTGCTCTCAGCATTCGTTTTATATTCTCGCGCCGCTCTCAAAATTCATGTCATATTCTCGCACGCCATCGCTGTTGTCTGTTACTGGACCTCGACTAAACTCAACATCTCGCACACATTCGCTGCTGTTTGAATGGTTCTTTTTAGTGAGCGGAAACAAAAGAACCAGTTCACTGAAAAGAGCCATTTTGCCCACCACCAGCTGCCATGCTCTAGCCAGCTAAATGGCTGCAATATTTCAATATTTTGCTTGAATTAATCGCTCTCGGCGACATGGAATACGTTTCGGCGTTTCGCCTATTCGACTGCGCGTCTGTATTTTACGTACATATCTGGGGCGTACCCCAGTAGGGAAAATCGCAAGTATTTACTGTGGGAAGTCGATTTGGAAGTACTTCTTTAATTAGTCTTTTCTGTAATGAGTTATAAGTAATGCAGAGGAGAATGGGTTTGGTGACCAAGCGTTTGATTTCGCGCAAAAAGCGTGTTGAAAAACTTCGTAGCTGCTCGTTTTCTTTGTTAATTATCTCAGTTATCTCAGCCATTAAGTTTCTGATCTTTAATGTATAAACATATATTTGAATTTATGTTTATGATATAAATATAAATCGCTTAATTTTACTTATTTTACTGGTTCTGAAAAAATTCACCAGTAGATTCCCATAAAAATTTAGATCCGTGACTTTGGCTGAATATAATATGACTTTTTTGCATATTTGCACAATGTTTAAAATAGCAAAAATTTCTGTTTCGTGACTATTGCATCAACCCGACGATATGTACTGTGTACTATGTACGACATATTTCCTATGAACTATGCTCTATGTATTTATTACTATATATTAGCTACTATTTTTACTAAAAACTACATTATCCCAGTCATCCATCGTCCGATCTTTGTGTGATAAGTTTAAGACAAATATTTGAATTTCCAAAATATTGCAACACATTTTGGAGTGAGTGGATATAAGTAACAATTAAATAAACTTTAACAGAATATTCATAAATAAAATATATTAATCCTTATCGTCTTGTATTAAGATTGATTTGGAAATTTAGACTAGCCATAGAAGTTAACACTTCTAAAGTGGGATCCTACGCACACTCGTTTTTTTTTCTCATACAAATGGCGACGAACAATTTATTTCCTCCATTTTACGTAACTATTTCCATCCCTTTTCCTTCCTGCTCCTTGCACTTCTCTTTCCCTCTTACATGATCTTATGTAAAAACATATTTATTCAAATAACTTTTTATTCCTGCATAATTTTGCCTTTTTGGCCTTCCACCAATCAAAAGGGCATTAAATTCTACATCAATTTGATGTATCAGAGTATGTAATGTGCATAAAGTTTGACATTTCCGCGCTGTCACAAGTCGTTCGCGGCGTCGCGGTTTATTTCGCGTACACCTGATTCCCACAGTTCAGGTACATGTGTGTTCTGTGTTCAAGTGACGTTTTAGTGGCTGTGTTATTGTTTTTACTTGTGAATAATGTGTTGTTTTGTGATTTTCTTAGGCACAGGATGAAACTTTTACAAAAGTAGGTTATGCTGTTTACATTTTTGCATGCATTAATTTGACTATTATTTGTCAACTGAAATATGTTTTAGAGCATAATATATGTTAATTGTGATGCGCTTTAATGTTATGTTGCATGTTATTTAGTGGGTTTTATGCATGTTTTAGTTTGACAGGTTGTTGTTGTTGTTTTTTCATGTAAATTCTTATGTTGTTTTTAACGCTCAATTTGTTGCCTATTTATTGGGATTTGAGCATCAAATCAATTTATTTATAATTATTTATAATTCATTAAGGTTAATTTATGTATATTTCAATATTTCGAGTTTTAAGTATTTATAAGTTTAGCTATTTACATATAAGTATTTATAGTTTCAATACAGAAATTAGTGTCATTATGTATTTTTATTTAATTTTTACATATGATCCGTTTTTTTCTAGGATTCTATTTCTATTTTTAAGATCACTGTGGACTGAACATACTCCGCCCTGTTGAACGGTCACGTTCAAAATTGATAAGTTTGCTGATGCCTCGTTTGTGATAATGGTGAAAGACGATTCGTCCATCAGCTTTCACCTGCAGTCGCGCTTGATGACGATTAGGTAGAATAATTGTTTTTTCCTTCCTTTTTTTATTCCGAAATCAATTTTTTGTTTCATGCTGCGAATAAACTTTCTCCTTCGCGCGTGATAAAGCGCTGAAAACAATTTTGGGTGCGCTTCTCTAATTCTTTCAGTGTTGTAGTTGGTTTTAGGGCTTCTAAATTATAGGTAAATCGTCCATTAATAATGGCAGGCTTTTCTAGGACTGGAGCTGATGACGGTCTATTGATGATACTAGGTCCTGGCTTGGCCATAATTTCTGGTGATGCCGGTGGTGGTGATGGGCTGGAGATATCAATGGTGATTTCGCAATCCAGGTCCAAGAAAGGGCTGCTGGGTGAATACAGTCTGCCGTCTACTGCGGCCAGATCCTCCTCAGTGTAGTCGTATTCAGATGTCTGTAAAGAACTATTAGTTTAGCAAGGACATAGTGAGATTAGGTTGTAGTATTGGATTTACGACACAACATGAAACGTAAAACACTTAGTATGGTGCTCCTTCTTGGAGTTACTACGTTGTTTCCTCAATTGGTGGTCGACAAATCTTAATGATTGGTCGTTTAAAGGTGTTGTCCTTCGTTCGTAATTGTACTACACGCACCAAGCCGTCTTACCCTTTCAATAATGGCGAGAGGCCATTGCAATGGAGGCAGGTTTTCGTGATTAACAAGAACGATGTCTCCAACTTGTATATTCCTTAGTTCTGTTTGCCATTTTGGTAGTTGTTGCAATTGGTTCAATAATCTTTCGTCCAAGTATCCCAGAATCTCTTAACAGCGTATTGAAGGGAGCTCCAACGTCGAGACAATGATATGTTGGTATTGTCCAGTGCTTCTGGCACAGCATTAAGGGGTTGGCCTATTAAAAAATGTCCAGGAGTCAATACAAATAGGTCCTCGGGATAATTTCTGATGTAGCAAAGTGGCCGAGAGTTTAAGCATGCTTCCACTTGGGTAAGTACAGTGGTGTACTCTTCATATGTATACGTGTGTGTTCCCAGTGTTCTGCGGAGGTGATGCTTAACAGATTTGACCCCTGCTTCCCACAATCTGCCGAAGTGTGGTGCAGCTGGTGGGTTAAAGTGCCAGGTAACTTGGTTTGCAGCAAAATGTTGGGCAGTCTCTGGAATAGCGGTTTTAATTACTTGCCTTAGATCTTTGTCTTGCGTGGATTTAGCTCCCATATAATTTGAGCCGCAATTTGAGTATATATTTCTGCAGAGGCCTGTTCAGGCAACAAACCTTTTAAATGCTGCTATGAAAGCCATAGTTGACAGATCTGAAACAAGTTCAAGGTGCATAGCACGCGTAGCTGGGCAAACAATGACGCAAATATAATATATTATGCTTAATATTATGCTTTTAGTAATTTAGAATTTCGTAATGTAGATGTTTTTATTGCAATTGGGCCCGCGTAATCGATTCCAACATTTGTAAATGGCTTGGTGGTATTTACCCTCGGTGTGGGTAAATGGCCCATCTGTTGTTTCGTGGTTTCACCTCGGTGTCTTATACAAGTGACGCATTTGCGTATTTAACTGGTGATGCATCTTCTGCCGTCTAAAATCCAATATTTTTGACGACTGGTGGCCAATACTAGTGAGGTACCCCCATGAAGTGTCCCTTGATGTATCTGATCAATAATTAATTTTGTCACTAGGTGCATTTGCGATAAAATAATTGGTTGTTTGGCACTGCATGTTATTGTTGCATTGGCGAGTCTTCCACCAACTCGTAATAATCCATCTTTATCCATAAACGGAGATAATTTAACTAAGCGACTATTTGGCGATAATATTTTTCTTGAATTTAAAATTTTATATTCGATCGGGAATACCATTTGTTGCACGAGTCGTAATATGGTTGTTTCTGATTCCTTCCATTCATTCGATGATAAATAGTTTAATCGTTTGTTCTTAGAATTTTTAAAATTATATATAAAACGTTGAATGAGGGCAATGATGCGTGTTAGACGCATCATGGTGGAATAGCGTTGTAAAATATTGTCGTCCAATTTCGCAAGAAAGCTGGTTACTGCTACTCTTTTTGCTTCCAAGTTGGTTTGTTTAATTACGATGTGTTTTAGGCCACTCAATTGGTTTTTTGGTTAGCCAACTTGGTGGATGCCACCACAGCTTTGCATTTATTCAATGGGGAACTGTTACACCCCGCGAAGCCAAATCTGCTGGGTTGTCATTGGTTGGAACATACCGCCATTAGTCATGTCGTACAAACTCCTGAATTTCAACTACCCAATATTCTACGCAAGTTTTCCATTTGGAAGGATGTTCTTTTATCCATTGCAGGGCAATCGTCGAATCTGTCCAAGCAAATATTGGAATGTGGCATATAGTTGCATGTTCTCCATTGTAGATTATAATAGTCTTGATAGGATCACAGCTCCGTTTAATTCTAGCCTAGGAACTGTTACAGGTGTGATCCTATCACGACTATTGAAATCTACAATGGAGAACATGCAACTATATGCCACATTCCAATATTTGCTTGGACAGATTCGACGATTGCCTTAAATGGATAAAAGAACCTGGATCTGCAATCAGTGTCGTTTCCATCCAGATGACTGGTTGCATGGTCGCGAAGTGTCTCTTATTCTCGCGCTAATTTTCCCAAAGTCTTCCATGAGTAGTTGTGCGAGATTGACGTCCATGAAGTAGTTCTGCGGATTCGGAGTTTGTCTGCAAATGCTGAGATATTGAAAATGCGCTGTCTGTTTATCTTATCAGATTTCTGGAAATTGCTTCTTTGAATGTTTTTACGAAGCGTTCGGCTTCACCATTGGACGCTGCATGGAATGGAGCAGTAGTTATATGATGAATGCCATTTGTGTTGCTAACTTCTGCAAAACGGTTTCTAAACTTTTTCGTTATCTTCACCAGTGACAATGATGTCATCCTGGCAGTTGACGCAATCAGGTACGTCTACTATGATCTGCTCGATAATCCTTTGAAAAATGGCAGGAGCCGAAGCGACGCCAAATTGAAGGCGTTGACATTGGTATTAACAACATATTGTATTAACAACCATGAACTGTTTTGATTCATCATCCAGCTCAATTTGTAGGTAAGCTTTAGAGTTTCACGAGAGCGGGACAAGATAACAGTCGGCCTCGGTCTCGATCTCGCTGCGCGAGAGTGAGACCAATGTTGTCTTGTATCGCACCCCAGTGCAACAGTGATATTATAGTGTTGTGTCGCGATCACTGACATATAGTAATGGACTGATAAATGAGCAAAATCCTATGCAAAAAAATGGCACCAAAAACTATTCCTGCCTCGCTCCCACGTTAAATCCCAATGAACTGTAATCGTTAGCGCATGTCAGCGATATAAACATAATTAGAAAAAATAGACAGGTATAATTTTCGTTCTCCTGTCTCACTCTCACTCAGCTATTTTGAAAAGTTCGTTAACCAGGGGAAATAACCATCACGGTTTTGGAATAAATACATTTATTTAATGAAAAAACTGATAATAAATAAAAATGAGTGATGGAAATTTATTTCCGTTAATTATAACAAATATCTTATCACTTATTTTCTCCTAAATTCGAAGAAAATTTTTTTGTTTGCATAAAAGAGGTTTTCTATTTCTGGAGAAAAATGGTGTCATTCAGCATCGTCAATCAGCAGTCCATTACTATATGTCAGGGGTCGCGATAGTATCGCGTTACTTTCGCGAGAGTCAGTGTTGCACTCTCGGCCCCTCCCCCCCCCCCCACCTTCTGTTTTTACCCTTCGGAGAATTTAAATGTATGGAAATTCCTTCGCAGGCGGCCGCCACCAAGATATGCGACAATCTGTTTGTGCCTTTAAGGGAGTAAAATTAAAGTTGAATATAAAAAAAGATTTAAAAATTGTTGAAATATTATTAAAAATTTAGGAAATTTATTTTAATCCCACCGCTAAATCTAAACAGATTAAAAAATACATTGAAAAAGCATTTCTTTTCGTAGATGGTGCGTTCGCGCTCTCGCCTGCGTGTTGGGGATTTACTGGCACCCAGGGCCGGATTTATATATTGCGGGGCCCCAAGCACAACCTCGTGATGGGGCCCCCAACAACGACTACCGCCACCCCCCCCCCTTCCCTTCCCATACACACACGAACGAAAAGTTCTTTAATGAGAAATCAATTAAGTAAAATTGGAATACAAATTTTATTTAAATAAACTATATATTTCAACTTCTTTGTGGGCCGAGTTCCGAGTTTTCTCTCTCCTAAATAATAAGTTCTCTTCATTTTATATTTTTGCATGTGTATTAAAGTAGTTTAAAAGAAGGCAGTTGGAAGCTGGAAGTAAGACGGATCAGATGTGTAATTCCCGTATTGATTTAGATTTTTGGTATGCATTTGTAGTCTTCTTCTTCTTTTCTTCTTTGATCCGTTAGCTGGCGGCCCGAGCGGGACGTCCCCGCAACGAATACGCTGCTGTCGGTGCCTCTTTGAAAAATGCGGTTTCTTGCCTAGTTTTTACGATCAATTCGGCAGGTCGTCAACCCTCCTCCTTTCACACCCTGGACTTGGGACCAGGCGACGGCAGAGTTATGCATTTGTGGTGACTGCATAAACTTCATTACTACTAAGTTTTACCCAAAGTCACACAACAACTTCCGGCAAGATCAAAAACGATCTTTCGGAACACTCCATCGATAGTTCAGTAATATAACCAATTTCCGCCATCTCCAATTATTCTCCGCGTGTTAATACTACAGCTAGCTACTATTAAAACTCACCGAGCAAATAAATCAGTTCATATATATAGTACGAATAGTTATAACATTAAACATAAGTGATAAATAAATGTGATCAAATCAAACTTACAATAAGGAAATTAAAAACATACATTAAATAAGACGCCAGCGTTTTTATTGAATGGGCCTTTTCCACAATAGGCAACCATAGATTCCATTAAATAATTTTCTGTCTGCTCTTCTCTGCAGAAAATTGGTCGATGATCAGCTGGAACTGAAGAGATCGCAGCTTATCAGGTTCCATACTCATAATACTTAAGTCCGCTAACATTTCCTGGGACATAGTCGTTCGCAAATAATTCTTTATTCGCTTCAGTTTACTGAACGATCGTTCTCCAGTACTGTTTGATATCATCAACCTCAAATATATACGTAATGACGTTTCAACATTAGGAAATGCTAAAGAAAGGTTGTCATTGAAAATAATGTGGAACAGTCCTTCGTGATTGAACTTTCTAATCGGGTACGTGTCCATCACGTACGTAAAAAAATTTAAAATTTCAGCAGTGAAATCTGTATTAAAATCTTTCGGGTATTTATTAAGCAGCTGCTTTACGTTGTTATGTACAACAGATTCTCTTTTTTCCATGTTCATCAAAAATGAAAACGTGTCCGAAATACTTCTATATCCTATAGATCGGGTTTCCAAGTTTCCTAATAACGAATCGATGATCGGAATGAAAGATATTATTCGAAAGTTATTTTTCGGTGTTCCGTTTTCAATAGCATCAGCCGAATTTCTATCATTGACTTGTCTCTTCCTCCTCTGTTTTCTAGACGTTCCGGCTTTGTAGTTAATATTTGGTAAGACTTCTTTTGCTTTTTGTTCCACGTATTCGAACTGGTTTCGAGTGTCTTGTACAAATGTTATAAGTGTGGAGAATAAATTCGAACATGTAGCTATGGTCGTCTTCGGATCTTGAAGAGTTTTAGACACTTTGTGGAATTCTTCTAAAATATATTTCCAGAGCTTCAACATAAAAACGAACTCCAATGTTTCCATTTTATCTGCAATGCAAGAAGCTTCCTGCCGGGTGTCTCCTTTCTCCTCTTTGTTTTCAGAAATACCACGTAGCGAATCAACGACATCATCAAAGTTTTGATCAATAGCTGAAACAGCTTCAGAATGACAATTCCATGTAGTGTCGGAAAGTCTTTTCAGTTTTAACGACTTTGCACCTATGGATTTCTCTAAAAGCGCCCAGCGATAAGTAGATGCCGAATAAAATTTGTAAATTTCTTGCACTGTAGCAAAAAACTTCACTGGTTCCAAACATGAATCAACTGCAGCACGCCCAACTAAATTCAACGAATGAGCTGAGCAAGGAATATAATCTGCATATTCGTTTATGACACGAAGTTTTGCCTGCATACCCTTGTATCGTCCCGACATATTGGCTGCATTGTCATATGACTGTCCTCTGCAATTCTGAAAATCAATTCCGCATTTTTCCAAATAACTTAAAGTTGTATTCGCCAACATTTCTCCGGTGTGTCCTTGTAATTCTAGAAACGTTAAAAATCTCTCAATAGGCTTTCCGTTTTCAGGTGATACATAGCGAATAATAACAGTTAGTTGATCGACATGCGATAAGTCTGGGGTTGAATCAACTGACAGACTGAAGTATCGTGCTAGCTAACCTCTTCAATAATTGATTGTCGCAGTTTTTCAGCCATCAGATGGATAATCTCATTACAAATAGTTTTGGATAAATAAGACGACTTTCCCGATCCACAATTGCCGTACTGCTCGATGTGATGTTTGAGAAAAGGATCAAAACTAGCAATTAACTCCAACAATCTAAGATAGTTGCCATTATCAGATGATCCAAATGATTCCTTATTGCCACGAAAAGCTAACCCTCTTTCTGCCAATGTACAGATTACAGCTATTACTCTGCGTAAAACTTCTCTCCAGTATTGTTTTTCAGTTTCAATTTGACTAGAAAACTTGGAATCCAAGTTTACTTTGCGTTGTCGGGATAGAAATGTCAATAAAGCTCTTCTATGCGGCTCTGAGTTTTCATAGTGTGTAACGCCGCTAGCATTCCGCCAATCGTTAAATCCATCCTCTGCTAATGAGCTCGTGTTTGGGCAGAATAATTTGCATACAAAGCAGTACACGCGACCAGTCGTTGGAGAATATGCAAGCCATGTTCTTTTAAAAGTTTCTCCATTTGCCTTCGAACCGACAAAAATACAGTGTTCCACAAAAGTCTACGTACACTGAAGAATTTTTCGAAAAAGGCGTCTATATTAATACAACGTGAATAATATATTTCCAAAAAAATACAAATTAATTAAAACAATGATCACTGTATAATATCACAACAAACTAAATTTAGTTTCATTATTATTTATAAAAAAAATTAACAAAAATTAAAAAAAATCCAAAAACTACTCCACAAAAGTCTACGTACACACGTATATTTCAAAAAATCTTGACTACCACGAATATTTCGAATGAACTTGACTGTATTAAACCAAGCTAAACAATCAAGGGATTCCCAAAAATGTAAAAATAGGATTGACAGTTTCTTTTAAACAGTTTAAGCAAAAATAGAAGGCCGTGTACGTAGACTTTTGTGGAGTAGTTTTTGGATTTTTTTTAATTTTTGTTAATTTTTTTTTATAAATAATAATGAAACTAAATTTAGTTTGTTGTGATATTATACAGTGATCATTGTTTTAATTAATTTGTATTTTTTTGGAAATATATTATTCACGTTGTATTAATATAGACGCCTTTTTCGAAAAATTCTTCAGTGTACGTAGACTTTTGTGGAACACTGTATTCTTTGTACAATATCTTACAATATTTTGAAAAAGTCGTTGTGATTTTTGAAATGGGCCCTCTGAATGCATACAATCTGTCGGACCCTTTTCTACCCAAAATGCAATATCAGTCTGAGACAGCTCTTTCCAAAGACCAAGATCGCTAGATGTAATATTACAAGATTGCTTTTCTCGGTTGGATTCAAAATTCCTATTGTCTGAAGAGTTGCTAGTGGAGGCTTGGATATTTTCAGTTGCATCGAAATCATTATTTTCGGTTTTATCACACGAGTTTTCTGAATTATTGTTAGGTCTTGCTTCTGCCGAAGAAAGACAAATACTGTCGACGTCGATCTCTTCGTTTGATGTTTCTTCCGGAAAAAAAGTCGTGATTTTTGGTAATTTTTTGGGTCGCTTGTCTGCCTCCCTTTTCTTATTACGTTTTTCACTTCCGCTGGGGTAAGATCTCTTCATTTTGCATCTATTAATGAAATAGGGCATAGTATTACTTTAAATATTGTATTTCTCATTGAATATAAACTTGTTCAGGCTCAAGTAAACTAATTGAACTACTTATAGCATTGGGTTGGTGAAAATAAATTATTCCTATTTTTTCGTTTGTCCCAATTAATTGACATTAAGCGTTTCAACAATAAACAATGGGAGAAGTGAAGTTGAAAGTTTTGAAGAATTCATAATTGGTCACGTGAAAATGATTGATAAATCACCGGAATTGAATGGAATTTAAATTCAAATTATGAATTCGGAATCTTTCCACAAGGAATTCATTATTTCATAATTAATTCGCAAAAAAGACAAGTTTTTTATTTCATTATTTTTCGACTCTAACCTACTGTATGACCAAATTACCTATTTATTCTCTAAAAAGAATATAAACTTTTATTAAATAGTAGGTTAGAGTCGAAAAATAATGAAATAAAAAGCTTGTCTTTTTTGCGGCAAAAAAACTTGTCTTTTTGCGGTGGAGTTTTTTGTACATAAAATTGAAAAACTCCAATTTTAACTTATAGTGCATGATAGTCCAACTCTTAACGAAGAAAAAGAGCTTCGAAAAAATGTCCTACGAGGTCGAGGAGCTGTAGACGAAGGATTTTACGAAAACGCTTTTTTTACATAAATCGAAATTTCACCCATATTTTGCAAAATTTCGAGCCAAAAAAAATAATGAGTTTTCAGATTGCCAAAAGCAACATTTTTACCAAGTAAAAAGTTTCTAGGTCGCATCAATAAAAAGAAAAAAAGAAAAGAAAAAGAAGCGATTTTTAGCGGTTTTTAGCATTTTTCTCCATGTATAAGACACTAACCACTAACCTATAACTTTATAATTTAACTTTTTCGGATCCGAGCTCAACTTTTTGTTTTATTGGCGAAAAACCGGTTTTTTGACTTTTGCGAATTTTTTAGGTTAAGTTCGCCAATGCAGTTCCGTAAAAAAAAACGCTATCATTCTTCAAATTAAGTGTTCTACACGCCCATATTTTTTTTCCTGCCTTCAATTGTCTGGAAATTAACATGGTGATTCCGTAGATTGATTGGACTATAAGTTTTCCATTCTTTTTTGGTATAATTACGATTGGTGTTACCCATGAGCTGCTTTCCATATCCCTTGGTTGACTAGGTTACCTATTTCTTTTTGAAGCTGGTCATTTAAAGCGTAGGGAATTGGACGAGCTTTGTAAAATTTTGGCCTTGCGTTTTGCTTTAGGTATAGGGCTGCTTTGAAAGTGGTGCATTTGCCTACTTCTGGACGGAATAAATCTTCGTACTTGTAGCAAATTTCTTTTATATGCTTGTTGAATGCGGTGGATTCTAACTGGTTTACTATAAGGAGCTTGTTAAAGCAGCGCCGGCCCTAGGGTAGAGGACCGGTCGCTCTAGGCGCCAAGTGGTAAGGGGTGCCAAAATGAATGCAAAAAACAATTTCGAGCAAAAAATAAAATTTTGATGGAACTTTTTGAGGGCCTTGTTGCAGCTAGCCAAGTCTATGTACTCATCAATATGACTCAAATACAGAACAAGCAGGGAGCACTGACTCCAAGACCGATCGTACATGGCCTTAGGCCACATCCTGCTCGAGATAAATGGAGCAGACTGAATACGGCGAATCTAAACTTGATGAAAACCGCAATCCTAATGTGTAAACATTCGTGCTGAAGTTATGAATGGTACTGCGTGAATGTACTTCTAACGATGGACTGCGGATAGCAAATTTGAATTAGCCTTTCATTAGTGATATGGAGCTATGCCATGGGCGACCGTCCTTTCTCGCCGTGCTCGTGGTGTCAATAAAAAAATACTTTAAAAAAACTTTTGAAGGTGGAGCACTTCTTACCGCTCCAAACATTTCTGCGGCTCCCACAGCTCCCAAAAGAACAACCTACAAGACCAGTTAGATATTTTTGGATCCATGCTTCAAAGTGTCGAATGTGGTCCCAGTGAAGGAAAGTTTTACGGATTTTTCTTCAGGGAGGACAGGCTGAGCCCGTAAACCCAGGGATGGAGTACGTTGAGATCACTCCTTCAGTGGGAGATCTCCTTAGATCTCCCGCAGAAGTAAGGGCACCTAATCGGCGAAGCGACTTGAAAACGTTTTATGCGATATCTGGAAGCTGGCTACTCCCGTGTAGAAGTTGGTAGAGTCTGCGTGGCCCCCGAGGAAGAAAGAGATACCGATTTTCTTAATAAGAAGAGGGTTAGATCATCTGGATGTTCTCTAGGGCATAAGCGTAGCGGAAAGTGTCTGAATTGCCGTACTTGCGACTAACAATCCGGAGACTCTTTTGACCACGAAACAACTAGTTACCGTGCAAGAAGTCTTCTGGAGGAAGTAGCCAAATTGGTTCAGGGCTCAGAACAGCCCGGGTCAGTAGGGGTCGGGGCGCCCTCTATGATGGGCCGCCTTAAGCCTTGGAAGGAGCAAGCCTTGTTGCTGTAGACGGTAACAACCTGCCGCGCAGCCTTTTTGTAATGGGATACTTTACGGCAGCAACAGAGGACCCCTCTGGTAATATGTTGAACGAATAGGGTCCAAAAGAAGACCCTAAGGTGTAGGAGCCGAGAATACTCCCCAAAGTGCACCGCATAAAATTCCCAGAGATGACGTTGTCAGGATGGTGAACACCGTAATTTTTTTGCAAACACGACAGCAAAACATGTCAACAGAAAAATGCGAAAAAATGCGCAAACTGCGCCAGAGCAAATGCGAGGTACAAATCTAACAAAGACGAAAATCACTGCGCTTATGAGATTGACAAATGTGATAGCTATGAGTTCTTTAAAAGGCGCGCTGTTTCAAACACGCGTTATCACTAATCATAAGTCAATTTCCCAAAACTCTTATTTTTATCTGATCGATGTTTGATATTTTTTCAGATGAATTAAAGACAGATATTATAACTCATAAGTGACACATATTCAGACCTAGACACCTTATTGCTTGGTAAGAAAGGGCTTTTAATATTACATATTAATATAAGAAGTTTGAATAAAAATTTTGATAATTTAAAATTAGCAATTAAAACAATGAAAAAATTCCCTGACGTTATTATCTGTACTGAAACTTATAAAATCAGATTACCTGCGCTATATG
Source organism: Thereva unica (assembly GCA_949987705.1). Taxonomy (NCBI): domain Eukaryota; kingdom Metazoa; phylum Arthropoda; class Insecta; order Diptera; family Therevidae; genus Thereva; species Thereva unica. The sequence goes on along the minus strand of OX465284.1, from coordinate 35,384,322 downwards.
AGATTGAAAATTACGAATTATTTTATGCCGACAGTCAAATCAATAAAAGTGATGGAACTTGCATTTATATCAAAAGAGGAATGATGTTGACTAATTCGGTTGTTGACATAGGTAGGATTAAAGCTTTGTTGACGGAAATAAAATTCGGAAATGAAAAAATTATAATAACTTCACTTTATAGAACTCATTGCGTTGCAATAAAAGATTTTATAAGCGAATTGTCAAATCATCTACAAAAATATAAAGCAGAAAAAAACCATTTTATTATAGGAGATATAAATATAGATATTTTGAGAGAAAACACAAAATCGAATGAGTACCTGAGTAGCTTGTATGAGTATGGATTTCAATCATACATTAATATACCGACCAGATTTGCAGATAACCGAAGTTCATGTATAGATCATATACTAGGTAAACATAACCTAACGTCTCGCGTCATACCAATTGTATTTGATATGAATATAACAGATCATCTCTCGACTCTTTTACTCATTGAGCATGATAACACAACAATGGAAACTGATAATTTACTGTATAAAAAAGTTAACTTACAAAAAATATTGAATGAAATGAGTAACGAAACATGGTTGAGTGTATATTCAGAAACGGATATAAATAATTCGGTACAAAAATTTATTGAGACTATTAATTTTTACATAAACTCTGCGACGAGTATCAAAAAACGAAAAAATCAATGCAAAGCTAGAAAAGATTGGATAACACGTGAGCTTATTCGTTCTTGTAAAATCAAAGAAAAAATGTACAATCAACTCAAGCGAAATCCGGAAAATGTCAATCTGAAAAATCGATACTTGCAATATAAAAATAAACTAAAACAAAGTATAAGTGAAGCGAAAAAAATTCATAATGATAAATTGATTGAAAAAATTGGAAACGATAGTAGAAAGCTATGGGATTTTATAAATAAGAAGATAAATGTAAAATCGCGAAATGACACATCAATACCAAAAATACAGAGCAATCTAGATAACCGAGTTTTTCGAAATGAAAAAGAAATCGCGAATGAATTCAATACATTTTTTGCTAAAGTAGGCATAAATATGGCAGAAAAATTCGAAAGAAATTCAATTGATGATCCATGCATAAACGTCAAAGAAAACCCAAATTCTATGTTTTTTGAACCGATTACTGAACAGGAAATTTTAGACATCATTTCGAAAATGAAAAATGGCAAAGCATCGGGTATAGATAGGATACCAATCAAAATCGTTAAAATGATGGGACATTTAATTGCGAAACCGCTGACGCATATACTAAACAATTGTATTGAAAATGCGACTTTTCCAGACCACTTTAAAAAAGCAGAAATTTTGCCGATTTTTAAAACGGGAAACAAAGAATTAACCACGAATTACAGACCGATTTCATTAATATCTAATTTTGCAAAAAATTTTGAAAAAGCCATGAAAGCTAAAATCACTAAATTTATAGACACTTTTGATCTCATAAATAAATTTCAATTCGGTTTCCAAAAAGGCAAAAATACAGATGATGCGTTAGCAACTGTAACAGATCACGTTCAGTCCGCGGTAAGCAATAAAAAACCATGTATTGCTATATTTTTAGATCTAGCCAAAGCGTTCGACACTGTCAATCATGGGATATTATTAGAAAAATTAAATAAATACGGTTTCAGAGGTAAAGTATACGATCTGATAAAAAGTTACTTAAGTGATAGAAAACAAGTTGTTAAGATTAATGACACCTGTAGCTCGGAAATGCGCATTGAGTGTGGCGTCCCACAAGGTACCATTTTAGGCCCCATCTTATTTATCCTATATATATAAATGACATGTTTGAAACACTCCCCTTAGGGGATACAGTGTCTTTTGCAGACGATACGGTAGTGTTGGTACGCGAGGAAACGTGGGACCAAGCCGTATCAAGTGCCAATCTAAAATTAGATACAGTTGCGAAATGGCTCTACAAAAATCACCTTACACTAAACAGCAAAAAAACAGTATTTTTGACTTTTGGTAGTTACAAAATTAGCATTCCTGTAAACGCCACGCTTAAAGTACACGTTACAAATTGCAATTACCTGAATTGTAATTGTGAGATAATCACAAGAGTCGACAAAACTAAATATCTCGGTGTATACATAGATTCAAATTTAAATTAGAATGACCAAGTCCAAATAATTTGCAAGAAAACAAGATACTTGATATACCTTTTTTATAAGATCAGAAATATCCTACATAAAAAACACATTGCCACAATTTACTATGCATTATTTTGGTCCATGGCAACATACGGTATTGTTACATGGGGTGGAACTCATGAAAAGAGTATTAAGCAATTAGAGTCCATACAAAAGAAAATGTTAAAAATAATCTTCGCAAAACCAATTTTATACCCCACTGAACAACTTTTCAAAGAAACAGAAATGATTAGTATACGAAAATATTATGTTGAAAAATCCTTATTTAAACATTTTGAGAATTTACAAACCTTGTATAGAGAAAAAATAGGAAAACAGGTTCGAAATGCAACTCTCAATTTACCTAAAGTAAATAAAGAACTGGATAGAAGAACCAATACATATATAGCATATAAGTGCTTTAACTTACTTCCTCAAGAATATAAACAAAAAAATCTAAATGCACTAAAAGAAGGTAAATTAATAAGAAGATGGTTAACTGGCGAGAATTCAAGTACCATAAGAGAAATGTTTCACCCGATACAATAGTATAAAATCATAAGTTTTCAATATTCTTAAAATTATTAATTTATATACTGATATGCATCCATGTTTCCTTTAGTTAAATAATCATATAAAATTAAAATCATATATATTTAAAAAAAACTTAACAGGTTCGCTCACAGGCTTCGGCCTCTGCGAAAAATATTGTACATAGTAGAATAATTGCGACCACCTAGTTTTTAAGGAATATTATAAGTGAATAGAAATGTAAGATTTTACTTTGCAATATTTTTGTATATTTTGTTACACCTGTTAAATAAATACAAATAAATACAAATAGTATTACTTTTCAAAACTGCAGCTGGCCCTTTCTCTTCCCGACGTCTTGTTGTGGCTGGTTTTTTTTTTGAAGCCTCGCTCTAAGCTCTTCCATTTGCTTTCTACTTGGAAAGCTGTAAAATTGTGGCCCTTTTCACTCATTTTTTTTTTGAAATAGTGCTCCACATTTTTTTCTTATTTTTCACGTCCATCTGTTTGCCAAGGTTGGGACGGATTTCCTTATACAGTGCTATTAGTAATTTGCACTGACTATCAAGCCAAACGGCTTTACTAGGGCTGGGGTCATTTGGAGCTACTTCACCTATATCATCCACAATCATTTCATTTTGGGGAACATAGTCTTCCTCGGTATTGATGTTCACTTCACTCTGAGCATTCCCCATTTCCAACTCCACCGACTGTTCCCCTGATTGCATTTGAAATGATCGGGATAATAACTCGGAACAGAGCTGTGGATCTTAAAATACACAAATTAATCATTTTGCAATCTTAATCACATTACATTCTTACCTATTTTTAATCTTTTCGCGGTCCTTGGAGAACACTCCACCGTCAAAATCTTTCCAGTCGTACTTTTTATTTGGACGCTTTCCATTTTTGCAAATAAAATAAACAGTCAAAACAAAATTAGATTAAAATTAAAAAATAAATAACACTTAATAAAAAACACTATCACTAACACGTTAAAAGTCTTTTTTTTTAATCTTTAATAAACACTAGGCACTTTTAATTTCTCCTCTATTAAATTCTGGCGTATAACTTTTAAAAACTTTACTTCACTATACTGTATGGAATTTAATTTTACCCGGTATTCAATTAACGGATGCCGGTTTTGTGACAGTTTGCAAACAGCTGATTGCTTGCCTGGAGTTGCTCTATCAAAAAAGGTAGAGCAGAAAATCGTGCTCTAGCTCAACTGAGAGCAAGCTCATGAAACACAAATCAGAGCAACTTCAGGCAATTAAGAGTATCCAAAATGCTCATGAAACACCTTTTCGTGAGATATCTCAAGCTAGCTCAACCTAGAGCAGCTCAATAAACAAAGCTTATGTTTGGGCTTTCATTTACTGCAACTGTAAGTAATGGTAGTGTTCGTTTCTCTATTTTAAACGAAACTTCGACGTTTATCGTGCCTAAGACAGGGATTTGCATATTCCCATAGGCTTTCGAAGTGAATCTTGCAACTTTACGTTCTTGGCGGTATAAATTACCTTTGAGGTTAAAAATCCTTTCCACATACCTTGTGATGTGTTCATTCTTTCTACGCGCGTTATTCTTCGGATTAAAACTCTCTGCACTAATATTCCGATTTGATTGATTTTTGTACTTACCTTGACCTAAGCATACTGGGGCAATGTGGCCTTTTCTTCCACACTTTCTGCATATTGCATTGTAAAATCTGCACGATTTTCTTTCATGGTGCTTGTCGCATCCGTTGCTATTGTATACTTGCTGTTTGTTAGTCTTTGCTCTCGATTTTGTGAGCGTCTGCGCTGACGATCATTGGCGCTGCGGATTTGACGTCTGGCATGACCCCCTTGATTATTTGCGAAGTTCTTTTAGTTGCTTCGTATGTTTTTGCTATCTGAAGAACTTCTTCTAAATGTGGATTGCTCTTCTGTAAAGCCGCAGTACGGACAGTGTCGTGAGGAGTATGCAGAATAATAATATCTCTTATTAGTTCATCAGAGTATTCGCTTTTATCTTTTGAACATACAGTGACACACGAAAGTCAACATACACCCTTGAAAATTAACAGAATGAATTGATATTGGAGAAAAATTTATAAAAACTTAACAAAATATATTTTAATTTATTATAAAAACGTTAAAAAATAAATACACATCCTTCTAAAAACAATAAACATAAAATATTTGCAAAAAAATAAAAAATTCATAATATTATAACTCACGAAAGTCAACAGACATTAAATATAATTTTTTTTTTTTTTTTATATGTATATATATGAAAAAACCAAGCTTAGGTGTAACCCTTTGTACTACCAGTCCGTCATGTCGTTCAGTTCATGGTGCAATGTCTAGTAGTAAGCTTGGTTTGAAGAATAGAGGAGAATAGGAAAGGTTAGAGGGGGTCTGGAGGGTGTAGAAGAAAATGACGATGGACCTCACGTTTGAACTCTAAAGTGTTGTGCGAGTTCGGAAATACCGACTGCGGGAGATTATTCCACAGTCGAGTTGTTCTATTCATAAACGAACTTCTAAACCGTATTGTGCGTGAACGAGGGGGCTGTAGGGTATGGGGTGAGCCGAGCGGGCTAGTCTTGTGTTGCGTTAAAAGTATAGCCGTGCAGGCAGGAGGTCCTGAATTTCGGTGGAACTGTCGCCATGGTAATAGCGATAAAGTATGGAGAGGGCTGCTACATTCCTACGGTGGCTTAAGGTGTCTATGGAGGCGCGAAAGGGGCCATCACCAATGAGTTTCAGGGCACGATTTTGCACCTTGTCGAGACAAGCCAAGGTGGTTTTTGGGGCGCCTGCACAGATATGCGAGTTGTATTCGAGGCGCGGCCGAATGTAGGATTTGTATATTGTAGCCAATGCGGCTGGCTGGAGGAGGAACTTGCATCTCTTGAGAAATCCAAGGCATTGGGAGGCTTGTTTGGCGATTTGGAATATGTGATCGTTCCATCGCAGATGCTCCGTTAAAGTTACCCTTAGGATGTTGAGAGTTGAGTCAGCCGTTAGATTCTCTCCATCCAACGAGACAGGAGGAAGGTCGGTACAATTTTTGTTGGAGATCAGACAGTGCTTCGTTTTTGTGGCATTGAATTCGGCGCGGTTCATTTCGCCCCAACGAAGAATCGATTTGATATCCCGGTTGATCGAAGCCGACATCAGTTGACGGTGGTAAAGACAAGGTCTGGCACGTTCTTGTCTTATATTGTCGAAGGAGTAAGAGAAATTCAGAGTACCGTCATCAGCGAAGCAGTGAAGTGGGTTGGAGGGGATAGAGAGCAGATCATTAATGAAGATTAGAAAAAGTGCGGGTGAGAGAATTGACCCATGGGGAACTCCGGCCGAAATGGCGTGGAAGTTGGATTCGACGCCATCCAATACTACCTTGATTGAACGGCCTGAAAGAAAGCTCTTAATCCAGTTCCTTAGAACTAAGTGTATACCAATAGCTTGGGGTTTATTCAACAGAGCTGGGTTCCATACTCTGTCAAAAGCCTTTGATATATCTTTAGCAATCAGGCTAGACTCACCAAAGCTTTGGTTATACACACAAGCAGATCGCCAGTAGACCGTTTAGATCTGAAGCCGTATTGCCTGTCGTGTATAATTTGGTTGGATTCTAGATATTTCATCAGCTTTTTATTGATTATTGTCTCCATGATTTTGGAGAGAACAGAAGTAATTGCTATTGGGCGGTAGTTTAAGGGGTCGCTGGCTTCACCTTTTTTTTGGGATTGGCTGAACATGAGCTAGTTTCCAAGAGTCGGGATACATTCCGGAGAAGTAAGACAGGGCAAAAAGTTTGCGCAGAGGTTTAGCCAAAGGTGAGGCACATTTTTTAAGTACCATAGGGGGGATTTTGTCGGGGCCAGTGGATTTATTGGCGTCGAGTTCTTTGAGACACCTAAACACCTCGCGAGTCCTGAAGTGAACTCCGTCCATTGAGTGGGTGGTATTCAGAGATGCTAACAGGTCGGCCTTGGGTTTGCTTTCTGTTATCACTTCCTTGTTGTGAATAAAAGGAGGTGTTGAGGAGGAAGTAAAATTCTTCTTGATGGCGGTTACCAAGGACCAGAAGTTTTTGCTGCCTGTAGTGGGGTTAAGAATCTTACTTCTCAATCTATCATCAAATGATGATTTGACCTTCGTGATGATGGAGTTACAGGAGTTTCTAAGTTTGACGTACTCACGACGAAGTGGCTCATTAGGCGAACGTCTGTATGCTCTATAGGCGGCTTCTGTATTTATTTATTTATTTATTTACTGGTCTACAGAGTAAATCTCCAACAGACAGAATGAAAAAATTAATAATAAAAATTAAAATATATAAAAAGAAATATAAGTTAGAAACAATAAAATTATAAAGACAAATTAATTTAAAGCAAACGACAAGCTAGGAATGAATATATAAAATTTCAAAGAATATAATAATTTTACTTACTAAGATGACTTAAGACCGACTTGAATGCTATTCTCTCAGCAGATAAATCAATCACGCCATAAACTTCATTAAATAGACGAGAGCAATACGTTATTGGTTCATGCTGGCCATAAACGGTCCTATGCGGAGGAACAAACAATAGAGGCCTAGATCTCAAGGATATGCCAGGCGCATAAATGTTAAATAGAGTAAGTAATGAAGCAGATTTGATACGAAAACATAACACATCTCTGACAAACATAATACAGGCAATGTTTCGCCTAGTCTCTAACTTCTGCAGTCCTAGAAGCAAGCATCTGGAATTGTAAGAGGGCATACTATTACGCCAATTGATCTTACGAAGAGAAAACCGAGTAAAGGACTTCTGCACGGATTCAATCCGAGAACGGTGGAGAGAGGTATAAGGATTCCACACAACAGATGCGTATTCTAAGTGAGACCGAACGAGGGACATGTAAAGGGCTTTTAATGTAAATGGGTCCCGAAAGTCAGTAGAATTTCGCTTTATGAAACCCAGCATTCTAAAAGCTTTGGAGCATGCAAAGTCAACCTGGCAAGATGGGTTGAACGAATGATCAAAAGTAACGCCAAGATCACAAATAGTAACTGGAGAGTCAACAATCACACCATTAATATTATATGAATAAGAAAAAGGGACGACAAGACGATAAAACGAATATTTTTTACATTTATTGGGATTTAACTCTAGTCTGTTAGCCTTGCACCACGAACAAAGGGTGTCAAGTTCGTTCTGAAGAATAATGAAGTCGGATAGTGAAAAAATTGATGTAAAGATCTTCAAATCATCTGCGAACAATAAAGTACTGGCACGCGAAAAAATGTTACAAACATCATTAATAAAAATATTGAATAACAATGAACCAAGATGACTACCTTGCGGCACACCTGACTTTACAGCAAAAGTTTTAGACAGATATGTATCGATTGAAACGGACTGTTTACGACCAGTAAGATAAGAACTTAGCCAATTGAGAAGAGAGGAATGAAGACCAAACGCACGTAGTTTCATAATTAACAGAGCAGTGTCAATGCGATCAAAGGCTTTTACAAAGTCTGTATAAATAACATCAACCTGTTCACCACGTTCAATAGCATTAATAGCATAGTTTTTAAAAACCACTAGATTTGTGGTAGTTGATTTGCCGCTCATAAAACCATGTTGCGCCTCACAAATACATTTATTAACTACAAATTGTAGTCTGTCAGTAACTAGACTTTCAAAACATTTAGGAACAGGTAATAGCTTCGCAATTCCTCTATAATTAGTAATTTTACTCCGACAACCTGATTTATAAAGAGGTTTAATAACCGAATATTTCCAAGAATCAAGGAAAGAGCCGAACATTAAGGACATATTAAATATTTTTGTAAGAGGATACGAAAGACAAGAGATACATTTCTTTAATAATAAATTACACAACAAATCTGGTCCATGAAACACGTCACTGTTTAATTTTTTTAAGCATGATTCAACTTCACTCTGTTCAAGTTGAATAAGGCCAACATCAACAGTTGAAATTAAATCATCAAAATCAGGGATAGGATCACTATTATTATTCGACGCATAAATAGATCCAAAGTATTCAGCGAAAAGATCACAACTTCCTTGCAAACAATTAGAGTAAATACCATCCCACCAAAAAAACATTAAAAATGTGAATTAGAAGTTCGTGGGCGCGGAAATTATTTATTGGGATAGTTTAAAACACACTTATAACAAAAAGAAGTGATATGGATTAGTCAAGATGTATCGTTAATAGCATGAAATAATTAAACACGTGCATTTACGAACGAATTCAAAGGAATTATACAACTCCCAATTTTTATTTAAAACTCAATAAAGTATTATAATACTTACTTTTTTGAGTTTTAAATAAAAATTGGCAGTTCTATAATTCCTTTGAATTCGTTCGTAAATGCACGTGTTTAATAATTTCATGCTATTAACGATACATCTTGACTAATCCATATCACTTCTTTTTGTTATAAGTGTGTTTTAAACTGTCCCAATAAATAATTTCCGCGCCCACGAACTTCTAATTCACATTTTTAATGTTTTTTTGGTGGGATATAACTCTTTTTTGTTTTAATACATTCTAAAATAAAAGTAAATAATCTTCTGTATAAAGAAATATTATGTATTTAATTGTTCATTATATTTTATTATTTATTTTATAAGTAGGTAATAACAAAATAGCAAAATGCAGGAATTCAAACTAATATTATTGTCTTTGTAAAAAAAAAAACATAAGCTCCTTTTGAGTTTCTCGGCCAAGATTTTTTCTGCACTATGGAATCATTGATCCATAACCAGCTCGATTTTTGTTTCAACATGCTGATGTAATGACCTTGTTCGAGTGTTCCTGTATGGAATATAGCACTAATCACTTTATAATTTGAACCTCCTATATGCAATTTTGCAGAAGTGACAGCTTTGATATCGCATTGCTCAATTTTAATAAACTTTTTATTTTTCAGTTCGAATAATTTCAGTTGTATTATGAGAACAGGTGCTGCCGAAATCATTTCCGATTTACGAATCTTTTGAGTGTACGAACAATTTTTACATTGACCACTCAGCGTTACTCGTTTTCCAAATTCATGATCAATAAGTTGCCATGTCGAGGGGGTTGTGAAGATAATGGTAATGCGTCCTCTTGAGGTGGCCTCGGTGGATCTAACTATTTATTGAGTATACTATATTGCTTATTGTATTCTACTTATCATACCCTTTCATTTGATACCCATGTCGAGGGGGTTGTGAAGAAAATGGTAATCCGCCCTATTGAGATGACCGCCATGGATCTAACCAGATATTGAGTATACTATATTGCTTATTGTCTTCTACTTAAGATACCCTTTCATTTGATACCCATGTCGTGGGGGTTGTGTAGAAAATGGTACTGCGTCCTCTTGAGGTGGCCTCGGTGGATCTAACTATTTATTGAGTATACTATATTGCTTATTGTATTCTACTTATCATACCCTTTCATTTGATACCCATGTCGAGGAGGTTGAGAAGAAAATGGTAATCCGCCCTCTTGAGATGACAGCCATGGATCTAACCATATATTGGGTATATTATATGGCTTATGGTATTCTACTTATGATACCCTTTCAATTGATACCTATGTCGAGGTGGTGGTGAAGAAATGGTAGTCCGCCCTCTTGAGACAGCCGCCATAAATATAAAGACATAGCTTATTGTATTCTACTTAACATACCCTTTCATTTGATACCCATGTCGAGGGGGTTGTGAAGAAGATGGTAATGCGTCCTCTTGAGGTGGCCTCGGTGGATCTAACTATTTATTGAGTATACTATATTGCTTATTGTCTTCTACTTATCATACCCTTTCATTTGATACCCATGTCGAGGTGGTGGTGAAGAAATGGTAGTCCGCCCTCTTGAGACAGCCGCCATGGATATAAAGACATAGCTTATTGTATTCTACTTATTATACCCTTTCATTTGATACCCATGTCGAGGGGGTTGTGAAGAAAATGGTAATGCGTCCTCTTGAGGTGGCCTCTGTGGATCTAACTATTTATTGAGTATACTATATTGCTTATTGTCTTCTACTTATCATACCCTTTCATTTGATACCCATGTCGAGGGGGTTGTGAAGAAAATGGTAATGCGTCCTCTTGAGGTGGCCTCGGTGGATCTAACTATTTATTGAGTATACTATATTGCTTATTGTCTTCTACTTATCATACCCTTTCATTTGATACCCATGTCGAGGTGGTGGTGAAGAAATGGTAGTCGGCCCTCTTGAGACAGCCGCCATGGATATAAAGACATAGCTTATTGTATTCTACTTATCATACCCTTTCATTTGATACCCATGTCGAGGGGGTTGTGAAGAAAATGGTAATGCGTCCTCTTGAGGTGGCCTCGGTGGATCTAACTATTTATTGAGTATACTATATCGCTTATGGTATTCTACTTATGATACCCTTTCAATTGATACCTATGTCGAGGTGGTGGCGAAGAAATGGTAGTCCGCCCTCTTGAGACGGCCGCCATGGATATAAAGACATAGCTTATTGTATTCTACTTATCATACCCATTCATTTGATACCCATGTCGAAGGGGTTGTAAAGAAAATGGTAATCCGCCCTCTTGAGATGACCGCCGTGGATCTAACCAGATATTGAGTATACTATATTGCTTATTGTCTTCTACTTAAGATACCCTTTCATTTGATACCCATGTCGTGGGGGTTGTGTAGAAAATGGTACTGCGTCCTCTTGAGGTGGCCTCGGTGGATCTAACTATTTATTGAGTATACTATATTGCTTATTGTATTCTACTTATCATACCTTTTCATTTGATACCCATGTCGAGGAGGTTGAGAAGAAAATGGTAATCCGCCCTCTTGAGATGACAGCCATGGATCTAACCATATATTGGGTATATTATATCGCTTATGGTATTCTACTTATGATACCCTTTCAATTGATACCTATGTCGAGGTGGTGGTGAAGAAATGGTAGTCCGCCCTCTTGAGACAGCCGCCATAAATATAAAGACATAGCTTATTGTATTCTACTTAACATACCCTTTCATTTGATACCCATGTCGAGGGGGTTGTGAAGAAGATGGTAATGCGTCCTCTTGAGGTGGCCTCGGTGGATCTAACTATTTATTGAGTATACTATATCGCTTATGGTATTCTACTTATGATACCCTTTCAATTGATACCTATGTCGAGGTGGTGGCGAAGAAATGGTAGTCCGCCCTCTTGAGACGGCCGCCATGGATATAAAGACATAGCTTATTGTATTCTACTTATCATACCCATTCATTTGATACCCATGTCGTAGGGGTTGTGAAGAAAATGGTAATGCGTCCTCTTGAGGTGGCCTCGGTGGATCTAACTATTTATTGAGTATACTATATCGCTTATGGTATTCTACTTATGATACCCTTTCAATTGATACCTATGTCGAGGTGGTGGCGAAGAAATGGTAGTCCGCCCTCTTGAGACGGCCGCCATGGATATAAAGACATAGCTTATTGTATTCTACTTATCATACCCATTCATTTGATACCCATGTCGAAGGGGTTGTAAGGAAAATGGTAATCCGCCCTCTTGAGATGACCGCCGTGGATCTAACCAGATATTGAGTATACTATATTGCTTATTGTCTTCTACTTAAGATACCCTTTCATTTGATACCCATGTCGTGGGGGTTGTGTAGAAAATGGTACTGCGTCCTCTTGAGGTGGCCTCGGTGGATCTAACTATTTATTGAGTATACTATATTGCTTATTGTATTCTACTTATCATACCTTTTCATTTGATACCCATGTCGAGGAGGTTGAGAAGAAAATGGTAATCCGCCCTCTTGAGATGACAGCCATGGATCTAACCATATATTGGGTATATTATATCGCTTATGGTATTCTACTTATGATACCCTTTCAATTGATACCTATGTCGAGGTGGTGGTGAAGAAATGGTAGTCCGCCCTCTTGAGACAGCCGCCATAAATATAAAGACATAGCTTATTGTATTCTACTTAACATACCCTTTCATTTGATACCCATGTCGAGGGGGTTGTGAAGAAGATGGTAATGCGTCCTCTTGAGGTGGCCTCGGTGGATCTAACTATTTATTGAGTATACTATATTGCTTATTGTCTTCTACTTATCATACCCTTTCATTTGATACCCATGTCGAGGTGGTGGTGAAGAAATGGTAGTCCGCCCTCTTGAGACAGCCGCCATGGATATAAAGACATAGCTTATTGTATTCTACTTATCATACCCTTGCATTTGATACCCATGTCGAGGGGGTTGTGAAGAAAATGGTAATGCGTCCTCTTGAGGTGGCCTCGGTGGATCTAACTATTTATTGAGTATACTATATTGCTTATTGTCTTCTACTTATCATACCCTTTCATTTGATACCCATGTCGAGGGGGTTGTGAAGAAAATGGTAATCCACCCTCTTGAGATGACCGCCATGGATCTAACCAGATATTTAGTATATTATATCGCTTATGGTATTCTACATACTTATGATACCTTTTCAATTGACACCTATGTCGAGGTGGTGGTGAAGAAATGGTAGTCCGCCCTCTTGAGACGGCCGCCATGGATATAAAGACATAGCTTATTGTATTCTACTTATCATACCCTTTCGTTTGATACCCATGTCGAGGGGGTTGTGAAGAAAATGGTAATGCGTCCTCTTGAGGTGGCCTCGGTGGATCTAACTTTTTATTGAGTATACTATATTGCTTATTGTCTTCTACTTATCATACCCTTTCATTTGATACCCATGTCGAGGGGGTTGTGAAGAAAATGGTAATCCGCCCTCTTCAGATGACCGCCATGGATCTAACCAGATATTGAGTATATTATATCGCTTATGGTATTCTACTTATGATACCCTTTCAATTTATACCTATGTTGAGGTGGTGGTGAAGAAATGGTAGTCCGCCCTCTTGAGACAGCCGCCATGGATATAAAGACATAGCTTATTGTATTCTACTTATTATACCCTTTCATTTGATACCCATGTCGAGGGGGTTGTGAAGAAAATGGTAATGCGTCCTCTTGAGGTGGCCTCGGTGGATCTAAAAGGTGGAAAAAAGTTCGATTCGAAATGTAAAAAATGTAAAAATAAAGAAAACGAAGAATGATAGGAAAAAAAACTCATGGAATAATAAATTATTTATATTTTGGTTATCGGTTACAAATGAAAAATTACTTATATTGCTTATAAAAAGGTGATAAATCGCATAATTTTATAAAAAAAAACACCTTGTTTTCTATGTTTAGGCGTAAATAAGGCATTAGCTGTTTGCCCTTACGAACTCGGCAAACTACCGCTTGCCTTGATTATATTCCATAGAAGCAGGCATAGAGGACGAAGAACGTTTGGCGTTGATGTACGCCCAAAAGGCCCTGCAATCATTTTTGATATTCTTCTCAACAGATGAAACATACTGATTGAATAAAAAGCGATGAAGAAAGTGATATTCTCTATGAAGTCTTTTAAATTTACATTAATTATAGGTATTACAATGAAACCTTAAAGCTTTGTGAGCTTTATTTTTAGCATTTTTAAGTCTTAATAAACCTCTATTAAACCAAGGAGGATGATTGGAAGAAGAACGAGTAACAATTGGGATAAAACGATTAATACCAACATGAATCAATTCAAGGAACCTTGAGTAGCAACTTTCTAAATTAGAACAATAGCATTAAAGTTCACAGTCCCAGTGTACAGATTGCAAGTAATTATTCAAGCCATCATAATCACCTTTAGAAAAACTGTATTTATAAGTACAAAAATTAGCAATTGAAGCAAATTTGTAAGTACAAATTTCAAGAACAAAAGGATAGTGAAAAATGTCAATCTTAGCTAGAGGCAAAAGTACTTCAGCTACATTACAAATTAAATCAGAACTAATAAAAGCTAAATCCAAAAATCTACCAATACAATTTCTAAACCGGTTAACCTGAACTAAATTTAAACCAAGAACGCACAAGAATTCCTTTGGTTGGGCGACATGGAACAAGGTGTTAATGTTTCTAGCATGAGCCTCATAAATCGTCACAGGAGACGCTGGAGGAATATAGCTGACACAAACTTTCAACGTAGCAAGACCTGGAATTTGAACACAAACTGCAAGCTGCTCAATCACAGCATCCACGACTTCAAGTGTCAGTAATACCCTCGACACACTAGCACACTTAATCCGGGTTATGACGTCAGAATGACGTAGACTCCATTTTATTTCCATTTCTTTTATATGGATCTACGTCATTTTGACGTCGTAATCCGGATTAAAGGTGCTAGTGTGTCTCCGGTATAACGTAGAACTGAATTCGACCTTTACTGCAATTAGCACTCCACCTCCACGAGAACATCCAGTCGAAACAGGGCAACGGTCCTTTCGATAAACTAAGTATCTTTTTTCATCAAAAAACTCCGAAGTTAAATGTCCAGGAGTTAGCCAAGTTTCTGTAAGAACAATAATATTGAAGTCATTGATGATGGCATTTAAATAAATATCACGGGATTTAGAACCCATTCCTCTGATATTTTGGTAATATAAGGATATAAAATTATTGGTGGAAGGTAATACTGATTCTAAGTTGCGACTTCGTCCACCTTCGGCGCTAGAAAGTTTTTTGGATGATTAATAAACTTGCGAACCACAACTCCAGTAGGCCACAATTCGGGATTAAGGATTTTGTCATAAACATGTTCAAGAACACCCAGTTTAAACGTAGTACCTATACCTTAGCACTGAAAGATCAACATCAGCCTTAACCAAGCGCCTACATTTTACTTCAGCGGAGTCAATAGTCAAGGATGATGAAATAAAGTTTATAATATTTTCTTCAGTCGTCGTCGGATGTAATCGAGACAAATGAAGCCATCTTAGCTTGAGAACAGCAGAAATATCAGCGCAATATGCTGCAGTACCAACAACACGAATTTGGTTGTGTTTCCTACGGTGCACTTTAATCCACCCAGTACCTTCCGCCGACGCATTAACGCTAGGATTAGCACCAGATGAACCAACGTCCACCCTCACAACGGCAGCAGCAGGATCGCTAGTAGATCGCCTAACAGTCGAATCTTCACTCACGCCAGCAGAAGCATCGCTCTCGGTTCCAGCTACAGCAGCAGCAGAAACGCCAGCATCACGCCCAACAGCTGATTCCTTGTCTGTAGAGCCAGCATCGACAGCAGCAAGCGCATGATCAGCAACAGATTCAGGCTGCAATGGTTTAACGGATGAAACCGCTGCACCCCCATCGCTTTGATTGCGTTCATACATTCCCCATTGAACCATTTGTTCGGCCTAGGCTTCACAGATTTGGTAGAGTGAGGGATGAACAAGCGCATACCCGCTCGAATAATTTTGGTGACACAGAGGGCCGCATAGTGGTCGAGGATGTATATGGGAAATAAGCGCTAATTAGTTTATGGTCCGAGTTGCCAAGGGGTGAGCGAACCTTGATGATGAAACAGGTCAAGCAGATAGGCTCCTTGACCTGGAATATCAGGGACTCTCGTCGGACATTTGACAATTTGGTGCAAGTTGTTGAGACTCGCAAAGAGCTCGGCGCCTTTTCCAGGAACACTGGTGCCATTTGAGTAATTTAGCCAATGTACATTGTGAACGTTGAAATCACCCGCAACAATGATTTCGCTTTCCGGGTGGGAAATCTGTTCGGAAATAGCATCGAAGACTGCGGTAGTGGCCTCATTGCTAATATTTAGACTCCTATATAAAAACAGAAAAATATGACGTGGCTATGGATAATTATTTTAATCCAAAGATGATTAAAATCAGAGGATGTACTACTGTACACCTTCTGAAAGGCCACGTCATTCCTAATATACAGGGTGGGCCAAGAATTAGTTAATATTTCAAAAAATCGTATAAAAAAACCATTTTACATATGTTAAAAATTGTTTATTTACAAGAAAAGTAATTCATTGGAATTTATTTTTTAAAAATAATATCATCTAAATGACCACCGTTTCGACTTTTGCACTCTTCTAAGCGTGTACCGAAATTATGGATTCTGGATCACGTCGAACAGAAGCGGCAACTTGCTGCACGTTCTCTTCGGTCCGAGAAGTCCGCGGGCCGCCGGCTTGTTTCACATTTAGTGTAGATCCTGTCTCTTCGAACTTTTTCACCCATTTCTTAAAGGTGCACTCGGACACTGACTTAAGTCGTGCAAATCGTATTCAACGCGAAATAAGCGTCTCACAGTAATGAGTGAATTGCAGTTTAAATAAAATTGTTTCACACAAAAAGCGCGCTGTGGCCCCGTGAAGCGATCCATTGCGAGTAAATTTCCCAGAAACAAACTAGCGGCAAGACCCCTCTCCGAGCCCCGCGAGTTAAGTTTTTTTATTTGATTTTTATATAAAAAAAATAATAAATCCAAATTTAAAACACCAAAAGAAAATATATTTTTATTATTATAAAATTAACAGACTTTTAAAGAAACAACAATAAATTATATTAAATGAATTTGGAAAATATGAATTTGAAAGAATCGAACCGATCTAATTGAAAGCAAAACTGTAAGTGAACATTAAATCAAGCATTAACTTATAAGAAGGTTACAATTGCAAAAAAATGCTGACATAACAAAAATGAGTTCAAGAACTTTAAAGAGTTTAAAATCATGACATTGTGCAACGATATTAAATTACAAAGGAAATCGTTCAGACTTATTTCTTAGAATTGATATTTAAAGAATTTCGCGTGTATACGGTTAATTGGGACATTATACATTAAGGGCATTGCACTGGACATGTAACTCCTCCCTCCTTAAGTGGGAACGACGGAAACAGGAACTGCGTCCTTGTGGTTGCTGTTGAAGGAGTTGGAACTTCTAGGTTGATGATTTGTCTCCTGGATTTACAAAGTTGGTACACGGCTAGGATGATGATTGCTAATCCGGTCATGGTGAACAAGCTTATCGTAATAGCGTCTCTTCTTTGGGTCTGGATCTGTAGTACTTCTATGGATTTGGAATTTTCAAAATTGTAGTTCTTTAATTTCTGAAAAGTGATATTTGGATTTGTTATTGAGTTTATTTTATTAAACAAGACAGGATGTATGTTGATTTCGTCCCAATATCTCTTAGGTTGTCCTTCGTAAGTTATTCCGTTGATTCGGACAGCACAGTTTTCGTAGTGGATAAGGGCCGCTCCTTTGATGACCTTAGGATTAAATCCGCAAGTAGAATTGATTGTTGTCTCTGGAGTATCAATAAGTAGAATGTGGTTCTGCTCTGGTTGGTAAATCCCTGAGGAGTCGTCTTCTTCGTGTAGTTCGCAATGCGCTGGGATGTTGTGGATGAGGTTACGGATGCAATCTGAATTCTTCGCAGGTCCTTGGAAACCTGACTTTTGGCAGTAGAATACCTGTTCTATCTGTGGGCATTTCTTGTCAAAATTTTGAATATCATTAGGGTTAAGGATAATATAGGGCTTGGTGGAAATTATTTTTGTTTTTTCTATTGGGATTGGTATCAAATGGAAAAATGAATAGGTTTCATTTGTGATTATTGGGATTTGGATGTTAAAAATTATATTGGTATGATTATAATAAGCCTGAAGGCCTAATAGCTCATATATGTGCTCATCCGATTTTATTTCTATGGCTTGATTTTCAAAAATTTTATGAATTTGCGTTAATTCGCTCGGACTCAAAATTTGTTTAGAAATTACATTGAGTTTAGCTAGTGATATTGCTTCTGCAATGTTTGTTAAATGATCATTTAAAATGTCTATACTGTAGTTAATTTCGTTTAAGAATTGAATGTGCTGAAGAATGTGATTTCCTTGTCTAGTAAGATTATTGACCGATTCTTGAGTACGTTTCAGATAATTTTCTATTGCTTCTTGCTGTAAATTTATGTGGTTGGTAATATTTTCAAATCTTTGGATCATTTTGTTGTTGATTGCTATTTCTTTATTTATTTCGGTTTTCATTATTGATTGGTTTGACGTTATTTCATCTATTACTTTATTTAACCGTGTGGAATCTTTAGCATCCATATTTCCGGTAATATATTTGATAACCGTACCTAAACCGTCTACTAAACCTCTTTTATTTCTTACTCTCAATGGAAGCAAGGTGTCCAATTTCTGTTTAATTTCGCCTAATCTAATTCTTGTTACTCTAAGTGTACTGTCTAGTCCGTTTATATTGTCGAATTTTAGTAATGAATTGTGTATTCTGTCAATACTTTGTCCGTATGTCTCCAGTCTAATAATGTGCAGTAAGTCATTGTGCGTTTGGATGCTCCTGGCTGTCCCTAATCTCAGGGGTAGGAGTCCTTGGTTGTTGCGGAGGTCGTGAATCTCCAGTCTCTGTCCGGTCGTCATTGTTATTCTGAAATTTAAGCTTTTTTCTTATTTTTGATTTGTGTAATTTTTGATTTTTAGTGGTTATTATAGTTAATCTATTATTCTTTTTAATCCTATGTTTAGTAAAACGAGGGGTGACTTTGTTACGTCTATTTTCTTTCCTAAATATTAGTTCATTTTCTTTTAAATCTACAGGGTCTACTCTATCTTTATTTATTTTATCAATATTTCTACTTATTATTTTTTCTACCATTTCTTTAATCGATGGGTATAATTCTTCTTTATATTGGTTGAGCTTTCTTAAATACTCGTGCTCATTACTAAATTTTACGTTATTACTAAATTTAAAGGTCCTACCATTGAATAATTCCTGTGGGGTTAATTTCGTTGCTGAGTGAATTGAGTTATTATAAGTAATTAATGCTTCAGTAAGTATATCATCGTGATCTAATTCGGAATTGTTTTCCTTACACTTATTAAGTATTATCCTATATATTTCTGTGAGTGTCGAATGAAATCTTTCGACTGGCGAATTGCTACTTGACTGTTGGAAGGAGGTAATATATACCTTGATTTCGTATTGGTTACAGAAATCTCTATAAATACTACTGGTGAATTCTGCTCCTTGGTCAGATACAATTTTAGAAGGGATGCCGTGTAGGCTTATGAAGTGCTTAATAGCTTTAATTATGTTTAGACTGTTTCGGGCGGTAAGTGTGTACGCGGATGCAAATTTTGAAAATTTATCAATAAGAGTTAGGATCTGTCTATTGTTGATACTATATATATCTACGTGAAGAATATCTAAAGGTTTGGTGGGGGTTTCGGGTTTTTCATATTTGATTCTTGGTGGATTTCTGTCGTATTTGAGAAGTTGACAGTTGTCACAATTATTAATTATTTGAGATATCTTGTTAATCATATATGGGAAGTAGTATCTTCGTTTTAGATGAAGAAGTGTTTCATTGATTCCCCTATGATTATTTTTCTTGTGATAATCAGTGATGATTCTGTCTTGCTCATCATTTTCCACTATATCTTGTAAAATTTCCATGCATCTTATTAGTCTAAAGGTCTTAGCTTTTGAGAAAAACTTGGAGAAGATTTCTTGAACGATTTTAAACGTATCATCGTCAGCGTGTATTGCCGTAAGCCTATTTGGGGGTAAATGCTCTTTTAGTATTTCCAAGATGTTTTCTTCTGAATAATTCGGAAGTCGGATGACTTTACGCTGTTTGTTTTTAAACGGTACTTGGATTGAAATCGGGGGACGTCTATTTGTAACGGTCGGAATTATTAGTTATTTGGGTGGGGAAATTTAGTTGGGAAATCACCTTGTAGGCAATGGGAAATTTATTGTAAATCACTTTTGAAGAAAAGGAAAAATTTAAAAAGAGGTAGGCGAGAAGAAAAAATAATTGAGTTAGTGAGAAAAAAAAAGGGAGTCAATGAGCCGATTCAGTTTTGGTAGAAGGGAATTTAGATAATTTTGCATGGAAATGTCCAGTTTTTTTTGGTAGCTGAATAATAGTTTGTTGGTGAGATAGTTTATTTGATGTCAATTGAGAAGTGTGCAAAAAAAACGTGAAGTCTTTAGCGGATTCTATAGAGAAGCCATTTCGTTCTGGGAACTAGTGTATTATGAGCTTATGGAGAAAAAAAAAATCAAGGAGGTGCAAATGTGAAAAACAATAACACTGGAATTGATTTCGATTGGACAGCGTTAGAGGAAAAAGAAAGAGGTTAAGAGAGTTGAGCCGTGGGAGCTATCGAGTTCACCCTAAGGAATGTACTTGGTGGATCAGAATTTTTAGAAGAAATTCCCGTTATAGTGGATGTTCAATTGGGAGAAGATACTTACCAAGGTTTGGTAATAATAATAATAAAAAAAACTTTGCTTGTGGGGATAACTATTGTTGAAAAGACGTTTACATCTGTTCTTTTAATTTTAACTGGGGTGTGCTATTAGTATGCGTTATTTGAACATTCAGGGACCATACATATATCCAGCTCGAATCGAGTAATCACTTTTGATTGTTTTGTTAGTGGTTCCGATCTCCCAGGTGATTATTTAACCGCAAATTCAACCAAGAAGAAGTCGGTTAGACCAGACCGAGGATTATTCAACGTTACTCGAATATGACATTATCATAAAGGAGGAACGGTATAGTCCCTTACTAACAAATGATATCCCGTTCGATATTCAGGTAATTAAGCCATACCTACAGTTTATCCACCCCAGGGGGATCAGAGAGAAAAAAAAAACACTTAGAAAAATATTACACAAAATAAAATAACTAAAAAATTTTCTTTTTTTTTGCTTTAATTTAAAACAACCAGAAAAAATTTATTACTAAAATAACAATTTTAATATTAATAGTATTTAGTATTAACTTGATAATATTCTTTATACTTAGTTGTGAATTTGTGTTGCTCCTTGTCGGTAATAATTACATTTTGTTCTTTGTTGGTTCAGGAAATTTTGTTTTCCTCTTCTGTTGATTGTATCTATCATTTGTACAAAGTGAGGAGTCTTGGCCAATACTGCGCACTTTATTGTTAACATTCATATTCATGTTCCCTCCAAGTACGTAACTAGTATGTTTTTTTTTGGCATTGTATACGTTCACGGTTATTATGTGACATGGGCAACTAATCCGTTGTGTTAAGCTTTCCATGTAATGTTTATATTGAGTTGTACTGATTGATTAAATGAGTATAATCATGAGCATGTCCCTGTGGTAAATTTTTTTGGTGGAATGGTTGAGGGGGGATCATTTCTTTTCAGGGTTTGACGCGGCTCAGGCGACGATCGAAGAATGATGGGAGGAAGTCAAAGTGGCACCGATACAGGTAAGTGGTGAACCAACCGCGGTAAGCCCCGGCCACACACCCCACGACCCCTCCGGCGAGCTAGATAACTCCGTGTGGCCGGCGTAGGAGTTCCGGATTTTCTTTCTAATTCTTATGTATGTTGTTGGCTCCTTGGCCATGCTCTTCCGGGCTTGTGGCTAAGGGGGTAACACCTCGCATAAGTGGCGCCCACTATTTATATCGCGCCATTATGCTGCTACATAAATGGCGCCCAACGCAGCTTTTAAAGCCCGTTGACTGTCCTACACGGACCTTGAAGTTTAAATTTTTTTTTGGTTTAGTACCACTTGTGCCTTCACGGACAACATTTGATTTTGTAGTTTATGGTTCACCACACTTACCAAGCGCTCGCTGTGGGCTAAGGTAGTACCGCGAGGCCTTAGTCCTTGTCTGTTTTTCGAATTTTTTTCAGCGATTGTCCAAATTATATGTGAATTTTTATTTGTCTTCGCTTTTAGGCCTACCCGTTCTATTCAGCGGTAACTTCTTCTTTTTGGAGTAGCTTCGAACCATGCTGACCTGCACGGCTTGCTAACAAGCGAGTGGTCGCTTGGCTATGCGTGCAGGTGTAGTAGTGGTTCATCCCTGTCCTGCTTCTAGGGTCGGCGACTCTGGTATCAGGCGTGATACCGCCTGCCACTGCGTCGGTCCGTGAACAGGATCTTCTTTTAATTTTCCTGGTGGAAGTTGAAGTTGGTACAAGGGCTTAACCGTCTTTGGTAACAGGCGTGTTAACGCCTGCCACTGCGCCCCTTGTTCCTTCGGAAGGTCCATTCAGCTTTTTAAATTCTAATTTTTTGTTTACGTCCTGAGTTTTTTCCGTCTGGTTCATCCCAACTGATTGATTTTCCGAAAGGTAGCTCAGTTGTGATTGAACAGCGGATTCCCCAAATTTTTTTTATTTTTGAAGAAGTTTCCCTTTCGTGACTATGCCCTTTGACTTTTTGTTTCCGTCCTTCGTTCGGGGCAGACCTGAAGCTGGGTCGGCGACCTGGATGACACTTGGTAATGACTATGCTTCATAGTTTTCACCAACTGGCATCGAGGACCTCGACATGCGGGAGCCCTGAGGGGAATTGTCGTCTGCCTCAACCATTCCACACTTAGATTGAAGTAAAGCTTATACACTAATCTATATAGACACTCATACACTTTGATTGTTTTGTCACTACACACTAATCACTGTTGATTTTTTTCGGGGGTTGCATACCATATTATTAACATCTAATTGATTTGGTTATTTCCACTCTTTGCGTACAGGTTATCGTTTGTTTTGTTTTGAGTATATCGGGGGGTTAATTTGGCTTCAAATTTTACTTTGATTTTTTTGAATTGTATATTTGTCGGTACCCTGCTTGTTATCTCCGCAAGGTTAACGGATCTTTAGTATTATTGAAGTGAATTGAGGCATGGAACTTAGAAGTGGGAAATCTGCGGGTGCAACTGCTGGTGGAAGTAATCTTCGTAATGTCGCTGGTCTTAGTAATGGCACCGAAGCCGGCCAAGGTGATACACCCACCGCCCCCGACCCTACTCCTTCGCTAGAGGAGCGAGTTTTACAGTTGAGTCAACTAGTAACCACGCTTCTAGGTCAGCAGCGACCAGTTGAAATGCCAGAGATCCCTCGCGCCTCCAGTGACCAGGTTTTGTTACCAGCCGGGAATCCGCAGGCAGACGGCGGAACAGCTTCGTCAGTGGCGACTCAACACCGCAAGTCTCCGGTTACTTCCTGGAACCTAAAGTTCTCCGGCGAGGACAAAATGTTGTCGGCGGAGGAGTTTCTGTTCCGGGTGGAGCTGAAGGCTCGCGATGATGGAGTTAGCCAATCAGAGGTCTGCCGTAATCTCTCGTCGTTGTTGACTGGCCGAGCCGCCGATTGGTACTGGTCTCAATTTCGGCGACAATTTTTAGATCCTGATTGGGAAACTGTGACAGTACAGTTCCTTAGGTATTTTCGTAGTCGGGAATCAGACGAAGAATTGATATTACAAATGATGGATACCAAGCAACATAATCAATCTTTCGACGATTTCACTGCTCAGCTGCTGTCGCTGCACAACAGAATGGCTCAGCCAATGTCTGAAAGCGGATTATTAGGAATCGTAGTCCGAAATTTGAATTTCACCTTGGGGTCAGCGGTAATCGGGCATCGTTTCACCAGCATGGCCCAATTGCGCGATACTTGTATCCGAGTTGAACGCTGGCAGAAACAGAAGCGGTTAGAGCGTAGGCCTGATCGACAGATACACGAGGTTGAACACTCGCCGTTATATTCTTCTGATCAAATACCACCGGACATGTCTTCACCAGGAGTAGAAGCGATAACCTCTTCGCGTCAGTTCCAGACGAATCCACGACCTTTGCGTTGTTGGAATTGTCAACAACCGGGTCATCCATTTATGGACTGCCCGTCTGAAACTCGTGGCTTATTTTGCTACAAGTGTGGCAAGCCAGGAGTCGTCACGCCAGTGTGTCCTACCTGTCAGGGAAACCGGAGCGGGGGTGCGAGATCGAACGGGAGTCCGCGCCCGAGCTAAGCTCGCCCGTTTTCCCCACACATTCTTCACATACACCTGATATGACTACCATCAGCGACTTTACGTCAACTGATGCTCTTCCTGTGTTTCCCTCTGAGGAGGTTAAACTTTCGTTACTTTCCCGTTGGAAGAGATATATCTCCACTCGTGCCCGCATCTTTTCGGAGCCACCTTTCGTGGACTCCCTAACTTCCCAGCGCACCCCTCCCCAAATTAGGGTACGAGCAAAGGAGAAGCGACAATGTTTGCAGAAAATTGTTTCTGCCTTCATCTCTGATTCGTCAGATCCTCGGCTGTTTACGAAGGTCCTCGTAGCTAACGAGAAAGTGGTTGGTTTGTTGGACAGTGGTGCCACTGTTAGCTGTTTGGGAAGAGATGCCGAAGCGTTTCTAGCTAATCATCCCGAAGTGACAGTCTACACTTTGCGCTCTGTAGTGCATACTGCTGACGGGGCTCCGCAGAGACTCTGCGGTTATATTCGAGTTCCGATATCCTTTGGAGGAAGGACCCGTGATATAACCATCTATGTGGTGCCCAGTCTCAGCCAGAGACTGTACCTAGGGATGGATTTTTGGAATCTTTTCGGCCTAGCTCCCCAAATAGTCGGCGAGATAACCGCTCCATCCGTGTCTGCAAAAATGCACGACTTAACGTCTACGCAATGCGAACGGTTGGAACGCGTCAAGGCCAGATTTCCCTCTTTTGATGTCTTCGGACTGGGAAAGACTAACTTGGAGGAACACATCATTGACACTGGTGACTCAGTTCCTATTAAACAGAGGCATTATCCAGTCTCACCCGCTGTACAACAGTTGATGTATGGTGAGTTAGACAGGATGTTGTCGCTGGGGGTGATTGAGCCATCAAATAGTCCCTGGAATTCTCCAGTGGTGTTGGTTCGGAAACCAGGTAAAGTCCGCCTGTGCCTTGACTCTCGCAAGGTCAATAGTGTCACTGTCAAGGACGCCTATCCACTTCCACACATTGATGGTCTTCTTGGTCGTCTTCAAGACACCAAGTTCATCACGAGCTTAGACCTGAAGGACGCCTTCTGGCAAATCCCTTTAGAGAAGAAGTCGCGAGAGCGGACAGCTTTCACTGTCCCTGGTCGTCCACTGTACCAGTTTACAGTTATGCCTTTCGGCTTATGTAATGCCCCACAGCGCATGTGTCGCTTGATGGATAAAGCCATCCCGGGCCATTTACGTGAAAACGTTTTTGTCTATCTGGACGACCTGCTCATTGTTTCACCTGACTTTGACTCCCACCTAAAGCTTTTGGACGAAGTGGCCAGCTGTCTCCGTCGTGCGGGGTTAACCATCAATTTATCTAAAAGCAAATTTTGCGTGACTGAAGTCAAGTATCTCGGCTTCATAATCGGTGATGGGACTCTGAAAACCGATCCTAATAAGGTGACGGCCATCATGGACTTCCCAACTCCGAAGTCTCATAAGCAGACTCGGAGGTTTTTGGGAATGACCGGATGGTATCAGCGTTTTATACCCAATTATGCTAGCGTGGCTTCTCCAATCACGGATTGTTTGAAGTCTAAATCTTTTAGTTGGACTGATGAGGCCCAGCAGGCGTTCGAGACCTTGAAAAAGCTGATGACGGAAGCTCCTCTTTTAGTCACTCCAGATTTTTCTAAGCCTTTCTATATTCAGTGCGATGCCAGCAGGACAGGTGTAGGTAGTGTGCTTTTTCAAAAGGACATGGATGGAGGAGAACATCCGATTGCTTATATGTCCAAGAAATTGAACGGAGCACAACGGAACTACACCATTACTGAGCTCGAATGCTACGCAGCCGTGCTGAGTATAAAGAAGTTTAGAGCGTATGTTGAGGGACAGACTTTCACGGTCATTACTGACCATGCAAGTCTAAAATGGCTCATGAGCCAGAAGGAGCTTAACGGTCGTTTAGCCCGGTGGAGTCTTAAGCTTCAGGGGTTCGACTTTACAATCGAACACCGTAAAGGCACCCACAATGTGGTTCCCGATGCCTTGTCCCGCATGGATTGCGTTGACGAATTGTCCTTGTGTTTCGACGTGGACTTAAATGCCCCGTCTTTCAAGTCCCCTGAATATCTTCGTCTGGGTGATAGCCTCAGGCAAGCCTCACCGCAGCTACCAGACCTGCGAGTGGAAGATGGGTACGTTTTCAAGCGTACATCACCACGTACTGGAAACCCGATTGCTGACGATCTGACACGGAAGTTGTGGATTCCAATGGAATTGACCGCGTCTCTCGTGGAGTCTTCTCATTCGCCTCCCCAAGCGTCGCATGGTGGAGTAGGGAAAACCCTAGCCCGATTGCGATGCAAGTACTTTTGGCCAGGTATGGCAAAACAAGTTCGGGAGTTCATCGCCAAGTGTGAGGTCTGCAAGACCACCAAAGCCCCCAGCTCAGTACTTCGACCACCTATGGGAAACCCTATGGATGCGTCGAGGCCGTTCCAATTTTTATACGTCGATTTCTTAGGTCCTTATCCCAGGTCGAAGAAAGGCCACACGGCAGTATTTGTTGTATTGGATGCTTTCACTAAGTTTGTCTTCTTGCACCCCGTGTCCGCTGAGACCACGGCGGTGTCTGTCAAGTTTCTCGAGCAAACTATCTTTCATACCTTTGGAGTTCCTGAAACGGTCTTCTCCGACAATGGTCGGCAATTCACCTCCAAAGAGTTTGCTAAATTGTTGACCGACTATGGCGTGCACCATGTGCGCACGGCTGTATATTCGCCTCACCCTAACGCTTCCGAGCGGGTGAATAGATCCATCCTAACCGCCATTAGGGCGTACTTAAAGGAGGATCATCGTGAGTGGGATAGACATTTGTCGTCCATTGAATGTGCTCTTCGTAGTACCCACCACGAGGCGATCGGCATGTCCCCGTATCAGGCCCTGTTTGGTAGCCATATGATCCTGCACGGATCAGCATATCCAGTCCTGAAGAAACTGAACGTTTTACAGGAGGGTGACATAGCTTTTCTACCATTGACGGACAAAATGCAGATGCTTCGTGAGCGGATTGCTGTTAATTTAGCCGCCGCACACATCAGACATAAAACCCAATACAACTTGCGATGTCGTGTGGGCAGTTTTCGTCCCGGAGATGAGGTCTACCGGAGAACTTTCTGGGTGAGTAACCGAGCGGGTCGTTTTAGTGCCAAATTGGCACCCCGGTTTCTGAAAGCTCGGATACGTAAAAAAATTGGAACCAGCTTGTACGAGCTGGAGGATTTGGGAGGTAAGAGCATCGGGGTATATCATGCCAAAGACCTACGTCGTTGATTTCCTCAAGGTTCCATCGTCATTTTTTTATTTTCGGTCAGTCTGGAGAAGGTCTCTCGGCGAACTGGGTGTCTGTCGGTTCACCGGGATGATTCGAAGGCAATATGGCATTGCTGGAGGTTGTGCCGATGGATCGAAAGCACCCGGGGTTTGTGTGAGAATGTTTGGAGACGTATAGATGTCAGTAGGGGGACAATGTGGTATTGTCTTCCGCCTGATATTTGTACCTTCAGATATTCCTCCGGGAGATTTTTCAGACTGGCCATCGCAACTTACGGTTGCAAGCATGAACCTAAATTATAGTTAGCTTTTCACTCGGTTCGTATATTACCAACTAGTTCACGTATGCCCGGCTAGCTCACTAGAACATGAGACTCCTATTCTCAGGTCGTGAGTCGAGTCCCACATTGGCGCCAAAGATATTAGACCTACGGCGACCGTTTTTTTCGGCTCCTCACTGCCTCGCGAGTCGGCCTCGTGGACCCGAGGGTATGTAACGGTCGGAATTATTAGTTATTTGGGTGGGGAAATTTAGTTGGGAAATCACCTTGTAGGCAATGGGAAATTTATTGTAAATCACTTTTGAAGAAAAGGAAAAATTTAAAAAGAGGTAGGCGAGAAGAAAAAATAATTGAGTTAGTGAGAAAAAAAAGGGAGTCAATGAGCCGATTCAGTTTTGGTAGAAGGGAATTTAGATAATTTTGCATGGAAATGTCCAGTTTTTTTTGGTAGCTGAATAATAGTTTGTTGGTGAGATAGTTTATTTGATGTCAATTGAGAAGTGTGCAAAAAAAACGTGAAGTCTTTAGCGGATTCTATAGAGAAGCCATTTCGTTCTGGGAACTAGTGTATTATGAGCTTATGGAGAAAAAAAAATCAAGGAGGTGCAAATGTGAAAAACAATAACACTGGAATTGATTTCGATTGGACAGCGTTAGAGGAAAAAGAAAGAGGTTAAGAGAGTTGAGCCGTGGGAGCTATCGAGTTCACCCTAAGGAATGTACTTGGTGGATCAGAATTTTTAGAAGAAATTCCCGTTATAGTGGATGTTCAATTGGGAGAAGATACTTACCAAGGTTTGGTAATAATAATAATAAAAAAAACTTTGCTTGTGGGGATAACTATTGTTGAAAAGACGTTTACATCTGTTCTTTTAATTTTAACTGGGGTGTGCTATTAGTATGCGTTATTTGAACATTCAGGGACCATACATATATCCAGCTCGAATCGAGTAATCACTTTTGATTGTTTTGTTAGTGGTTCCGATCTCCCAGGTGATTATTTAACCGCAAATTCAACCAAGAAGAAGTCGGTTAGACCAGACCGAGGATTATTCAACGTTACTCGAATATGACATTATCATAAAGGAGGAACGGTATAGT
This sequence comes from Thereva unica, assembly GCA_949987705.1. Taxonomy (NCBI): domain Eukaryota; kingdom Metazoa; phylum Arthropoda; class Insecta; order Diptera; family Therevidae; genus Thereva; species Thereva unica. The sequence goes on along the minus strand of OX465284.1, from coordinate 35,355,202 downwards.
CCCTTACTAACAAATGATATCCCGTTCGATATTCAGGTAATTAAGCCATACCTACAGTTTATCCACCCCAGGGGGATCAGAGAGAAAAAAAAAAACACTTAGAAAAATATTACACAAAATAAAATAACTAAAAAATTTTCTTTTTTTTTGCTTTAATTTAAAACAACCAGAAAAAATTTATTACTAAAATAACAATTTTAATATTAATAGTATTTAGTATTAACTTGATAATATTCTTTATACTTAGTTGTGAATTTGTGTTGCTCCTTGTCGGTAATAATTACATTTTGTTCTTTGTTGGTTCAGGAAATTTTGTTTTCCTCTTCTGTTGATTGTATCTATCATTTGTACAAAGTGAGGAGTCTTGGCCAATACTGCGCACTTTATTGTTAACATTCATATTCATGTTCCCTCCAAGTACGTAACTAGTATGTTTTTTTTTTGGCATTGTATACGTTCACGGTTATTATGTGACATGGGCAACTAATCCGTTGTGTTAAGCTTTCCATGTAATGTTTATATTGAGTTGTACTGATTGATTAAATGAGTATAATCATGAGCATGTCCCTGTGGTAAATTTTTTTGGTGGAATGGTTGAGGGGGGATCATTTCTTTTCAGGGTTTGACGCGGCTCAGGCGACGATCGAAGAATGATGGGAGGAAGTCAAAGTGGCACCGATACAGGTAAGTGGTGAACCAACCGCGGTAAGCCCCGGCCACACACCCCACGACCCCTCCGGCGAGCTAGATAACTCCGTGTGGCCGGCGTAGGAGTTCCGGATTTTCTTTCTAATTCTTATGTATGGTGTTGGCTCCTTGGCCATGCTCTTCCGGGCTTGTGGCTAAGGGGGTAACACCTCGCATAAGTGGCGCCCACTATTTATATCGCGCCATTATGCTGCTACATATTAGATTTTTCCAATATGACTTGGAGGGAAAATTCATTTAAAGGCCTCTCGGAAATGGGAATTCCGTCATCGAGATTCTCGATTGCTGAATGTACAGTCGAACTTGAACTAGGTTCTGCAACCTGTGAAAATGGTGATTCATTAATATTGACGTCTGCGTTCTTAGTGTCGGATTCATTTAAGTTAATGCGACTAAGGGCATCGGCGTTTGTATTGTTTTTCCCTTTTTTATATACAACCTCGTAATCGAACTCTTCGAGTTTGAGGCGCCAACGAACGAGTTTTGAGTTTGGGTCCTTTAAACTCATTAACCATAATAAGGGTTTATGGTCTGTCACTATTTTGAATTTGCGGCCAAATAAATACGGCCGAAAATATTTGGTGGCCCAAACAATGGCCAATAATTCTTTCTCGATAGTCGAGTAGTTTATTTCTGAATCGGACAATGTGCGACTCGCATAACTAATAGGTTTATCGCTACCAATGGGACCTTGCGATAATATAGCACCTATAGCGAAGTTACTGGCGTCCGTAGTTAGGACGAAAGGTTTTGAAAAATCAGGGTATTGTAAAAGGGGATCGTTCGTGAGGCTGTTTTTGCATTCCTCGAAGGCTTTGACAAATTTATCTGTATGGACTACTGACTTTTCTTTCTTCAGACATTCGGTTAGTGGTTTTGTCAGTCTTGCGAAGTCTTTTATAAATTTTCGGTAATAACCTACCAGTCCAAGAAAAGACTTGATTTCTTTCTGAGTTCTGGGAATCGGAAAGTTTCTTATAGCGGATATTTTGTTAGGGTTTGGTTTAACTCCCTGGCTAGTGATAAGATGTCCTAAGAAGGCGATTTCCTTATGTAGGAATTCCGATTTATCAAGTTGGACTTTAAGATTTGCTTCGCGTAACTTGTTAAAGACTTTTCTTAAGCTTTCAAGGTGTTCTTGCAGGGATTTCGAGAATATGATAATATCGTCGAGGTAGACAAGACATATTTTGCCTTGGAGATCTCTCAAAATATTGTCCATCACACGTTGAAAGGTGGAAGGCGCATTCTTGAGACCAAATGGCATGCGGACATATTCAAAATGTCCTCCATCGACGGTGAATGCTGTCTTTTTTGAATCTTTAGGTTCCATTTCTATTTGATGGAAGCCGCTTTTCAGATCAAGGGTAGAAAAATACATGCATCTGCCTAGCTTGTCCAATATATCCGTGATATTGGGGAGTGGGTAGCGATCGCTTATAGTCTTCTCGTTGAGTTTTCTATAATCGATTACTAAACGCCATTTCTGTTTGCCACTGGCGTCCGTTTTCTTGGGCACAATCCAGATCGGCGAACTCCATGGGGAGAAACTTGGTTTGATGATACCTTGATCAAGCATTTCATCTATTTGCATATTTACTTCATTTTTGTGTATATGCGGATACCGGTAAGATTTAGTATAGATGGGTACCTCGTCTGTTGTAGGTATTGAGTGTTTGATGACATTAGTGAACGTTAAGTTCTGACCATCTTTATAGAAGATGTCATCGTATTCTCTGCAGACTTGAAGAATCGCTTTCTTTTCTTCAGAGTTAAGGTGGTCCGTCCGAATATTATTCACAACGTTGACGGTTGAATGTTCATAAGAGGGTGAGTCTTGACAATGGGGATATTCGAAGTTAAAGTTGTTTATTTCGTGAATTTCTGTAGAAGAAATTCTGGTCACCTTTAGGGGTTGCTCTAAGAAGAGTAATTGCTTTTGGTTAGTTTGGTTAACTACTTCCATAATGCTGTACCAATTGTCTGCTGAGTAAATGCCCTCGGGTATATAGAAACCTGGTTTTATTTCGGTACACTTTGTATAAATGTTACCGCTTCTACTATCAACAGGAAGTTTAACTATGAATTTAGAATTTGGTGGGACTAGATATTTTTGTGACATAAGATTTGGTTTGAGTAAAAGTGGAATGACTGAATTATCTGTTTCAAGGACTTTGTATTTTAAGTTAACATTTGAATCGAGATTTGTTAGAGCATCAAATCCTAGCAAACCATCGAAATATCCATGGAATTTAAAAATTAAGAAGGTTAACTCGCCTGGTTGGTTAAATTCGAAAAAAGTTGGAATAGTGATTTTCTTATTTAGAATATGTTTATTTAAAATGGTATTAATTACGATAGGGTTGGTTTCTACGAGATCTTCGGGTCGTACAAACTCTGGACTTATGAAGGATGATGAGGAACCTGTATCTACTAAAAATTTTAAATGTCTACCAAAAGGGGATGATATGCTTATGTATGGTAATATAGTTCCATGCTTGTTTATATCTAAGTAGCCGATCTGTCGATCGAGGCGGATAACTGAAAATTCTCGTCATCGATTTCAAAATCATTCTGCGGGGATTCTAAATATTGTTCTGGGGGATCCTGTATTAACTCAGCATCATAATATTGATCTAGATGTTGCTGATAATTATTGGAAGGTTCAGGGTCTTCTATGTTAACATTAAAAAGTTCTCCGTTAGCAGTTCTGGATGAAAAGTTGCTGGCTTGCCTGAAGGGTTGGTTCCTTGAAAAGTTTTGTGATCTGAGATTGGTATTACCGGAGCTTGTATCCATTGGCTCAGGTCTTGGCAGGTTTGAATAATTTTGGTAATTTTGTCTTACAGGGGCCTGATTATAGTTCCCGGTTTGGAATGAGTTAATTTGCGATTTGGGCCGGAAAAAGTTTTGGTGTGGAGTATTTACTCTTTGTATATTTGGGCTATATGAGATATTTGTTTGCGGAGTATAGCGAAATGTTGGGTATGTTGGCACTATTTGTTTAAACGCTTGTGTAGTTTGTGAATTGTATGGAGTTGATAAAAACTGTTGTCTGAATTTATTCTGTGTAGTTTTAAACTGCGGGGTTGATCTATGTGTAGAATTATCGTTCGAAAATCTATGAGAACCGTGATCATGTTTTGCGTAGAAGATGTTATGTTCTTTAATGCAATATGCGAATGCACTGGCTAATGTATTTGGTTTCATCGCACGTATGGTCGAACCTAGGGGTTCTTTAAGACCTATTAAAAACGCGTTAAGGCACATTTCCGTATAAAGATTCCGTTTTGCTAACACTACATGTTGGTTGGGTTCGTGTAATTGCACATGATTATTTATTGTTGAGAGTATCTCAATAATTTCGCTATAAAATTTTTCCACGGGCCTATTATTTTGTTTAAGATCGTGTAGGTCACGAACGAGTGATGTCTCGTTCCTCTTATCTGCATAGTGCAGGATAAGATTTTGTTTTATTTGGTCCCAGTCCAATGGTGTCCCGTACATATTTAACACTTCATTGGCTGGTCCCACGATATTGTTTCTAATAGCGCGGAGTAATAATTTTTTGTACGGTGTTACTTCAGCTACCGCGATAAGAAGCAAAATTTCTTCCACATTGTTAATAAAGTCAAATAACATTCTAGGATTTCCCTCAAAAGGAGGTAAATCCTTTATCACGTCAGGTACACGTAAAGAGTTCACTAAATCAGTGGGCGTCATAATTCGAGCGCCAGAATTACTTGCGTTATTATCAACCATTTTCACGTTATTTAATTGATCGGAAGAATTCGAAAATATCAACGAAATTGATTCTAATTCTGAATCTTTTGAATTTAAATTATTTGGTACACTCTGACTCGCACTCAAATTGTCACTATTACCGAACACGAAATCACTTTCTTCGTTTTCACAAATTGTTTGAAGCGAAAAAATTTTTTTAATATTTGTAAAATAAGGTTCCGCTCTGGACCTTTTATTTTTAGGCATTAAATGATAATAATATATATTTAAATGATAATAAGGAAAATAAAATGATGATAAGGAAAATAAAGGAGATATTCAAAAGTTGACTTACAGGATTTTGTGCATCTTCAAAGTTCTAGTAAATTCTTTGGGGTTTTCCTCCCACGATGTCCTTTCGTTGCTTCGACCGCCTGGTGTGGGTGTTGTCTTCAACAATGTTCCCTCGCTGGACCACAACACTTTTTTTTCCACTTAGAATGAATAGTCACTCTTATTTAATTCGCGTCACTTCATACAATCGATTTTCCTTCGATTAAATTACCGATATACCTTCGGTGTGATTAATTCGCGAATGTTACTTTAGCGGCGAAATAGGAAAAATCCGCACGACTGCGCCAGTGAAGTTTTTTTATTTGATTTTTATATAAAAAAAAAATAATAAATCCAAATTCAAAACACCAAAAGAAAATATATTTTTATTATTATAAAATTAACAGACTTTTAAAGAAACAACAATTATATTAAATGAATTTGGAAAATATGAATTTGAAAGAATCGAACCGATCTAATTGAAAGCAAAACTGTAAGTGAACATTAAATCAAGCATTAACTTATAAGAAGGTTACAATTGCAAAAAAATGCTGACATAACAAAAATGAGTTCAAGAACTTTAAAGAGTTTAAAATCATGACATTGTGCAACGATATTAAATTACAAAGGAAATCGTTCAGACTTATTTCTTAGAATTGATATTTAAAGAATTTCGCGTGTATACGGTTAATTGGGACATTATGCATTAAGGGCATTGCACTGGACATGTAACTCGCGCCGCGTAGGTTTGCGTGGGGTGTTAGATTTAAATGTTAACGAATTCTTGGCCCACCCTGTATATGGCTAATCCCCTATGGGCGGAAAAGTTGTGCACTAAGTTATACCCTGTCACCTGAAATCGATCGAAATCAATGTTTGTTTTGTGGTTTATGCTATTATTTTGGTGGATATATTAAGTTTTTTTGTGTTATATGTTTTTTCTTTGTGTTGTTTTGTGATTATATTTATTGTTTATTGCGGTTTATTTTTTTTTTATTTTTTTTGCGGTGTAATCGGACTGGCGACAACACACGCCCGCACTTCACCGAGGCACAGTCCAGACTCCAAAATGTCGACAATTTAATATTTTTGACAATTTAATATTTTGTTGGCCCACCGTTCGCATTTTTAACTGCTCTTAAGCGATTGGGCATTGAAAAAACCAACTTCTCTGTGACGGAGGATGGTATCTTAGCCCATTCTTCTGCCAGTGCTTGCTTAAGATCCTGTTTATTCTTAATATTTTTTTTTTTTTCGGATTCTTCTGTCTGAGTCATCCCATAAATTTTCAATTGGGTTGATGTCGGGACTCTGGGGTGGGGAATACAACTGTTTCGGTGTTTTATATAGCAGCCACTCCTTAACAATACCCGCGGTATGTTTAGGATTATTGTCGTGTTGAAAGATCCAATTGTCAGGCATGTTTAATTTCGCTGCAGATTGTTTCAAATTATTTTTCAATATATTCAAATACCCAAACCGATCCATATTTGTTTCTTTTAGCTGTAGCTTCTTTACACTGTATTTATGGATGTGACACGACATCAGCGTTGCCAGACGTCCCGATTTTTGCGGGACGTCCCGATTTTAGAGTTAAAAATCAATGTCCCTCGCGGGACGTTAAAAATCCCGATTTTTTAGTAAATTCATCTAAATTCTTGTGACGCTACCAACACGGACACTCCCACCTCACATATCTCTGTGGCTGTCACTATTTGGTTTCAGTATGCTGCTTGGGGTAGAGTGGGCCAGTCTGTGTTCTGCCGTCAATGTCGTCTGTTGTCTGTTGTGTGGCGTTTATATTGTTTATTTACGGAGTCAGTAGTAAAGTGAGTTAAGATGAGCGACAGTTCTGGTTCTAATAATAATCTTTCGAATTCGGAAGCAACACAAAAACCTGAGAAGAAGGTGAAATTAGATAAACGGCTAACAAAATACAACCCCAATTGGGAGCAAAATTACGATTGGTTAAGTATCTCAAAAAATGAATTTAAGGCATTTTGCCGCTTATGTAAAAGGGAATTCAGTATATCCCATGGTGGAGCAAATGACATTCTCAAGCATTCGAGAGGAGCTAATCCTATGAAGATATTCAGCTCACGTGCTTCAAATTCTTTGATGAACTATTTTTCCAAGCCGAGTACTTCCGAGTACTTATCTGATAAATATAAGTAAAAATTGTAATATTAATTAATAATAATTAACCATGTATTTTCAATATGTTTATTAATATAAAGTCTGAAAATAAGAAGAACATTAGCCCTAACTATAATGGTCTTAAGATACCTTAAGATTTTTTACGCTCCTATGAAATGTCATAATACCAACTATAATGGCCTTAAGCAATCTTTCGTTAACTTTTCCAATCTTTCGTCAAGTCTAATGTACGGTAACGAGCGTACAAATCTTAAGCAATCATAAGAAAAGTGTAATTTTCTTTAGTGTTTCTAGTTGCAGAAAACGTTTTTTTGCAAAATGGATAATTAGGAGTTAATAATTTGGCGTTATTAGTGAAATTGGTAGAAGATGTGAAAAAAAAAAAAAACTTAGATCGTGTTGTGTAAGAAAAATAAATAGAGACAATAAAAAAACAGTTTTGAACTAATTCAATCAGTTCTTCATTAAAACTATTGTTAATTTCCATTTTTTTAATTTATTGGACGCTTTCCCAGGCTCGATTTGTTCACCTTTTACAAATGTCAAAACTTCTTAAGGCTATTATAGCTGAGCTTAAGATTTGACAGATAATTAACCAGTCTTAAGAGAATTTGACGAAGAATCTTATGATGTCTTAAGATCATTATAGTTAGGGCTATTTTGAATTTTCTTGGATTTTTTCGCATGTCCCGATTTTTACAACAAAATCCCGCTTTTTGTCTGCTTCACTAGTCTTAATCCCGATTTACGAAAAAAATAATCTGGCAACGCTGCACGACATCCAGTTTAGTTGGGAATGGTAAAAAACGATCGTAAAATTACTGCTTGCTAACCAAAATTTATCAAAACTGGCAGTCATTTTCTATCAGAGAAATGCAGCTAAAGAAAGAATAGCTCAAAATGGGCGGAAGCTAATAGCGTCTCTGTATAACTGTAAAAGAAAAAAACAGTGGGTGTGTGTACTTATGTAAGCGCATTAGAAGTTATACTTCTTTGGCATACAAATAACTAATTGGAGTCTTATTATTTTCATGCGTTGGAAGTTGGAAGCATCATGATGCCGACACGCTCTAGCCTGCAGATTTTACGGGACTCAAATCCTAACTGAAATCACCTACTAGTTGACTTATCAGGCCTAACTACAATGGTTTTAAGATGCCTCATCAAATTTTCTTAAGACTGGCTGATTTCCTGTCAACACGCAAAGAATATTAACCTTCATATGCGTCGCCAGCTGGTTCAGCTCTTATCTACCTGATAATACTGCTGCTATTTCTAAGCCTTACTCTCTTCCTTTTGGTTTCCGCCTTAGCTACCAATAGAAGATATTTAACTTCTCCTCCACTTTATTCCATAGATCACACAATGGTACCATTATAGTTTTCTTTGCTCTTAGCCGTGCCTTTAGCTGTCGGCTCCTCGGCTAATCTTCGACGCTCCAAAAGGGCATGGTCTGTGTCCTCTTTCACATTTAGGAGTGCCGGGCATTGCGTGGACTCATATTGTCCGAGCCGATGGAGGTATGCCTTCATAACTCACCTCTCCATGCTCTCTCGAGGCCCATCATTCCACGTTTGTTATGGGCCTGTGAGTTCACCGACCTTGGGTAGACTAATTTTACTTCCTTTGCCACTACTGAAACTTGTAAATTCAGACTGCTTCACAGAACTAACCTCTCAACCGTTCAAAATTGAATCTGGAGTTCCCCGAGGTCCCATTTTAGGCCCCAAGCTTTTCAATATATTTATACACGACTTCCACAACATAATTCCCCTTCTTAACACAACTTGCATATAATACGCTGATGATGCACTTGTTTGGAATACAAGTTTCACCTATTAAAACCACAGAAGAGCTCCAAACACACGTCAACAAAATAATAGATAACCTAGATAAATGGAACGTAGAAATTAATCAGGGAAAAGTTTAATAACCTGCTTCAGCAATCTTTCAATGGAGAATAATCATTAATGGTCACACAATTATTTGATGATGTACCTGGGAGTGCAGATGCATCACAGAATCATGTGGAACCCACACGTAAGACTCAAACTGATAAACGCCCGTATAATAGTAACTAGCCTAAGGCCGTTAATGAAATCTAGGACGCAGCAACAGAAACTAAAAACTTGCGCTATAAATCAATAGTACGACCAGTACAATATCCACAAAGGTGGCAAATAAGTTGCAGTTTTTGGAAAGGAAAATACTTAGGAACTGTACCTTCCTCTATATTGCAGCGGAAAATGGGCGAAAATTATACCAATCCTGATATACATGTTCCAGCTAATGCAAAATAGACTTCGCAATCATGCCCCCGAATGAATTGGTAAGAAAAATAGCTAGTGAAGGCATTATCAAAGCAGCAGAGTTACCAAGCAAATACACGCCAAACGAAATTAAATGAATAAATAGTAAACTTGAAACACCCAAATACATCAGCCTACGGGCGAACTAGAAATTAAGTATACCAGTAAAATAGCTCTGACAAATGTAAGTCAGCGATACAAAAATAAAACCACAGCCAGTTTGGCGCAACCAATCTGTTTGTGCCTAAAACACTGCGAATCTTCCTATGCCCACGAAAATCCCAGCCGATGAATCGAACATGAAATTTATTTCCCTCCATAGCCTCGGCATAAAAACCCCCTCACCCAACGACATCGTGAGCCGGCATCGGCTACGAATTTCCATATGCCCAAAATGGGGCCTATTCTGTCGCTAAAATTTTATAATTTTATGTTATGAAAAATCAAATGAGATCAAAGTAGTGGGAAAAAATTTCTAAAAAAGCAAATTTTCGATTGTCATTTTCATAAAATACCTACAATTGACAGTCTAAAATTCACTTTTTTAGAAATTTTTTCCCACTACTTTGATCTCATTTGATTTTTCATAACATAAAATTATAAAATTTTAGCGACAGAATAGGCCCCACCCAGTGCTCATGAAGAATGGAAGTTGAAATGCTTGCCCTCCATTGCCTCCACCCCTTCGCCAATATCCTTCGTTGCGTTGCGTTGCGAATTCGTCAAAATTCACTCTCATAATATTTTTCAAAACGCGCCTAAAGAAGTATAACTTCAAAAAAAAAACGCAACACGCCCTGTAGCAGCAAAACTATTTTGAAAAATTGAAGAAAAAATGCAAAAATTCACGAATTTCGATTCGATTTTTTTTTTTTTCACTTTTTTAAGCATACAAATTTTTCTTACCCATCATAAAGTGCATGTTCCAAAAAAAAATTGAGAGTGGAAACAATTCTATATGTTTTGCATATCTGATTCCCCAATATATGTAATTTTTTAGTTTTTTAGTTAAAGCCTTCGATACGTTTACTTTTATCGTTCGCCTTGCGCATTGCTTTCTGTATCCTGAACCTTACGAACCGCCACTGGACTGTCCGGTTTTATACAGGATTGCAATCCTACGAAAAATTTATGTTTGTTTACTACACCATGTGTCCAGAGGCACATTCCTTAAAACACAAATGGAGTCAAGTATTAAATTTAAGCCCGGAGGATCAGTTTTTTTCTTAGTTTGATCAAATTAACAAGAAATGAACAGGACTTCGAATTGGGATTGTTTTTTGACACTATAGGCCAGTCATTAGAGCGAAAAAAACGGCAGATTTTGTTATAAAATTGTACAGCAAACTGCTTGCACTACTACTTCAGGGGTATCTCATAGATTACTAAAACCAAAAAACCAGCCAAAATTTACTCATGTGGAATTGTTTAAACAATAATTAGCAACAAAAATGGGTACTTTTTCCGTTTTTGGCGAATACAATAAAAAGTACTGGATGAATCACGTTACTTCCAACAGGATATTTATAGAGAATTGAAAACCCTACAAAATGGGGTTTACTAGATCTCGATCGGATAATTTTTCGCCGAGAAAAGCTAGAAAACCCCTTAAAAATGCCACTTTTTTCAAAAACTCATACCTCTGTTACTTTGCAATATTAGGGTATGATTTTTTGGGACATAGTACCCTGGTACATATACTTTAAACTGCCAAAAGATGAAATTTGTCGCATGTATAGTTTCTGCATAATTGCAGTATAAATAAAATAGACCCTAATCTTGCACATTGCGCCAATATTAGCAGAGTGGCCCGATTGAAATTTCCAAAACGGTTTCTGAAAGTATAGGCTAGGGGCTACAATTTGTCTATCTCACATTTTAATATAAGTGTGGAGAACAATGCTAAAAATGCTTTTGAAAATGGTACATAGGGCGAACATTCTAATTCGAAACGTATCGGGCCTACATATATGTATATGTTGTGGGTCGAGTATACTTCTTGTACGTGCAGCAAGCATGGTTCACAATGCTCAAATTTGTGCGCAAACTGTACCGAAATAATGTGCTCTAACATATCTATAGAAGATATTTGCATAGAAGAAGATGAAAATCAATTATAAAATAATTTATACGAATTAAGCTACAAATAGAATGATGATCGCGAGAATGAAAATAAAAGTATATATGTAAGGTAGCTAAGCGAAGAAGAGACTGTTGCACAAAAAAGCATGATGCTTAAGCTGGTTATTTTATTGCATATTTCTTAGTTGATGCCTTTTATTTTTTTCCATTGAATAAACTGTAAAATGTTCATAATATTATTAATAATTATTTATTTTCAATCAAATTAAGCATTGATTCCAAATAAGGTATGTTCGCAATATATAATAAAAAAAGGTAATGTACCTGTTACCATTATAAAAAAATACGATAGTGTATTTTGTTGAATAACACTTTCCCTTTAATAAGTATCTGTTTAATTAAATATATGTAGATTCCGACTGCATATATTTATTACTTTATGGAAAGAAGGTTTACTCCAATAAGACTTAGATAGAGTATTTTCCATTTAATTTATAAAAAAATTAAATTATTCTTCATGCATTTAGCTTTCATGAAGTTCATTTACCATGAAGTTGTCAGTACTAGTACTGGCCTCCATGCTGAAAGGCAACTCAAATATTCAATTCACTTGCAAAAATGCTTCGAAAAATTGCCACGAAGCTTCACATGCTTATTAGCTACATATTACACTTTTTTTATATGGAACAAGTTGTCACATGCTGCTTGCCTACATTTATCTTCAAGCAAAAAAGCTGACGAAAAGCTGCATATCGTCGTTGCGACCTTAAGATCTCCTATGTGACAATTTGATCGAAATCCACTTTTTCAATTTAATGTAAACTTCATGATGTCCTCCATCGAATGCAAAAACTCCCATCTTGATATAACAATAACTTCAAGTCATTTTGCAGTTTTAAAAAATACTCCTATGTGGTGGCCCTGAAAAGCTGGCAATTTGAAAGTTCAGTTTTCCTAAAGTTTGATATTTTGCACATAGGAGATCTTAAGGTCGCAACGACGATATAAAGCTTTGGTATGCGGCCGGCCTAACGCCTCCTTCGTTACTTTATACCCCGCCACCGCTACCTCGAAACTTCTCGAATTAGAATGTTCGCCCTGTACCAATTTCAAAAGCATTTTTAGCATTGTTCTCCACACTTATATTAAAATGTGAGATAGACAAATTGTAGCCCCTAGCCTATACTTTCAGAAACCGTTTTGGAAATTTCAATCGGGCCACTCTGCTAATATTGGCGCAATGTGCAAGATTAGGGTCTATTTTATTTATACTGCAATTATGCAGAAACTATACATGCGACAAATTTCATCTTTTGGCAGTTTAAAGTATATGTATGTACCAGGGTACTATGTCCCAAACAATCATACCCTAATATTGCAAAGTAACAGAGGTATGAGTTTTTGAAAAAAAGTGGCATTTTTAAGGGGTTTTTTAGCTTTTCTCGGCGAAAAATTATCCGATCGAGATCTAGTAAACCCCATTTTGTAGGGTTTTCAATTCTCTATAAATATCCTGTTGGGAGTAACGTGATTCATCCAGTACTTTTTATTGTATTCGCCAAAAACGGAAAAAGTACCCATTTTTGTTGCTAATTATTGTTTAAACAATTCCACATGAGTAAATTTTGGCTGGTTTTTTGGTTTTAGTAATCTATGAGATACCCCTGAAGTAGTAGTGCAAGCAGTTTGCTGTACAATTTTATAACACGAAAAAATCTCTAATGACTGGTCTACTAGTCCCACAACTGTATCGAATGTATTTGTGACATGGTTAAATTTTATTCACCAGATGTGGCGTAGTAAAGATTTAGTTAAATTTCCCGACAACATTTCCCGACTACGAGGGTTATAGTGGATTGTACTGAAATTCCTGTACGAAGGCCAACAAATCCAGTTATTCAGCAAGCCTTGTGGAGTTCTTACAAAAACCGATCCACAGGCAAATTTGAAATTGGAGCAACTCCAAGCGGTTTATTGTGTCACTGTTCAGAAGCATATGGAGCGTAGTAATTTATTGTACAACTGCGAAAGTGGAGACAGCACCATGGCAGATCGTGGCTTTAATGTACAGGATATTTTTGCGCCGAAAGGAGTAGCAGTAAACATTCCTGCATTCCTAAAAGGAAAAAACCAGTTGCCAGGAGCGCGTTCAAAAACCTTACTATAGTAAACCACGAGGTAAGCTGTGGATATGCTACATCACTTCACTTAACCACGAAAGTTTATGTTTAGCCATGGAGGTTTTTGAACGCACCGTGGTTAACTACGTGGTAAAGAAAATTTAAAATTTTTTTCCATAAAATAGTGTCGGCTATTTCCCTCAATTATTTCCAATAATTATTTATTTAAAATAATCTCACAAATCCCACTTTGATTTGTTCATTATTAACATTAAAACAAATGTCAAAAAATTGTTTTTATTCTTCTTCTTCTTAACTATCGCTAACCATGCTCCCGAGCATGGTTAAAATTTAACTACACCATGGTTAACCACGGGAGTTTTTGAACGCCAAAAAGTTATGCTCGTGGTTATGTTGTAGTTAACCACGGAGTTTTTGAACGACAAAAGTTTACCATAGTTAACCATGGTTAACCATAGTAAGGTTTTTGAACGCGCTCCAGGTATCACTGTCATGGAAGATTGGAAATTGGGATGTAAGCGAATACATATTCAACGATTAATTGGTCCAACACAAACATTTCATTTTCTGGAGCAGCCGATATGTAATAAATATGTGAAATTACTAACCAAAATATATTTGGTTTGTGTAATGCTTTGTAATTCTAGGGAAGGTATTGTGTCACATGGAGCTTAATGAAATAATTTTATTCAGTAATCCAGTTTCATCACCTATCAAACCATCTGGTGAAACTCCCAAGAAAGGCTTTTCTTCCATTAATATTAAACCACATATTTTACAGTCACTCGATACGATTCATATAATAAAATTGCTTTAGGTTCAAAGTCCTTTCCATGCTGAATCTATGTTTCGACAGCGGGTTGCTGATCTTAAGGGCCCCGGAGACAATCAATAATATTGTCAATACGTATTGACAATAATATTGAAGCTCCTGTCAATACGCTTCAAAAATCTCGTCAATCTAACTATCAATACGGCGACTTCGCAGTGTTGTTTTGAAAATCGGTTGTGACGAGGTGACGATTTTCACGTGTTTATTTTTGGAATTAGTTGAAATACTAACGAAATATTGATCAATAAACCTTGTAAACGTCAATGCGTGCATCAATATGCTTCGCGTCAATGCGCTTCAATCAAAATTTCTATCAATATGCTTCAATAAATTGACAATACGTTTGAACCCCTGGTAAACGGTCAATATGCCATTTCAATGCGCCTCGTCAATAGTATTGACAATATTATTGATCGTCTCCGAATCCCTTTAAACTTTCTACGCTAAAAAGTATTTCCCACAAAGACAAATAATGAAGGCAAATGAAATTCTCAAAAGAAATAAAATAGCGCAATTTGAAGATATGCATGATACAGGTAGGGGATCGAACTTGGTTCACTTAGCTATCAGCCTGCTACTTCTCCTCTTTGCCAGCCAGCTTCATGGACAGACGTGGCTTGGATCTTGATTTAAATCAATCCGTGTCGTTCATCTTCCTAGTTAATTTTCCAATCAATCCACAGCCATTCACTCCACTTCATACACCAGGGCAGACAACAGACAAGAGAAAACTACGATTTCATCGTTATAAGTTTAATCCTTCATTTTCACACTCCAATCAATTGTTAAATATTCCTGATTCTGATAATTTTACTCAATTACAATAAGTTTTCAATTTTTAAAATTTTGATTCCAATTTAAGAATATAATGATTGATCGCACTCACCAAGGATAATATGTTCGGTTGATCGCCAAGGGAAAAGTGATCTCCACTGCCTCTATCTTTCACTTGATCACCCCGGTTTCTTTCTTTTTCGGATATGTCGACCGTTTTCTTTCTGGAAAAATAGCTGTTGAAAACGGATTACTATTGATAAATCCGAGGTGAAGTCGGCTTTCCCGGGCGGGGGTGGAGCATGCTACATTTGTGGATCTTATTAATCCAAACGGGTTGAGTTTCCTTAGGGTTTTTTTATTTTAATGTATTGTCGTTCTGCCATTTTAGATATCCTTGGTAAGTACGTTTGATATAAATGTAATTAAATAATATGCGTGCAAATAATTTATACAATAATAAACAATATTTCATATTTATTTGTTACAGTATTTTTTGGGAACGTATGGTAAGATGCGTTAAGAATGTGTTAAAGGCGGCTATAAAAAAGTCTACCTTAAACAACGATGAACTCAACACCCTTTTAATTGAAACTGAAGCAATAGTTAATTCAAGACCTTTAACCTATATTTCCGATGATCCGTCGGACTTGTGTCCGTTAACCCCAAATAATTTTTCATTAGGAACAAGACTAAATACGATTGCTTCTCACTTACCGCATTTGAAACAATTAGTAAATCAAGACATTCGAAACCTCTGGCTGGCTCGCTGCAAACTGGCTGACTTTATTTGGAAACGATGGAAGTTGAAGTATCTTCAACAATTAAGATCCTCGCATCATAATAACGGAGGATTTTCTTTAAATCTTAAGCCTGGAGATGTCGTACAAGTTTATGATGCATCTCAACCTAGACTATTTTGGAAGCTATCCGTTGTAGAAGTAGCTTTTTTCTACGCCTCTTGTAGAATACGAGTATTCTGATATTGCTTTTAGACACGGAATTGCGGGCATTCCGCACCCGTGTGGAATATTCATTCCATCACTTGTTATGGAATGACTACTAGGGGCGACATCTGTTGCTCAAAAGCCAAGAATATGATGGTGTTATTCTTTTTATTTATTAATTAATAAATTAAAGGAAAAAAAAGAAATATTTCAATAATAAACAATCAAAGATGTTCCGCTAGACCATTTTTGCTTTAAATAAACAATTCAATTATTAAATTACAGAACATAAAAGCATTTTTTGAATAACTTTTCGGCGGCATCTATTGTCAAATTATTTAATTAGGAATAGGTTGCGCCTTTATCCGTTCAACTGATATTGGTGCTGTTTACCAGTAAATGCCATTGATTCTTAATTGTCATTTTCTTCAGTTGTGATTTTCTACAGAGCCGGCTTTAGGTATTTTGGCGCCCCGAGCGAGATATTTTTATGCGCCCTTAACTTTTTAGACATTTCATTTCGGTAGATTACCTATGCACAAATTATACAATAACCCGAGTAAAAATAAAAGCTGGCATAACAACGACCAAACACTGGCCACTTGGGAGTACATAAGGGTTTGGGACGGCCAAACGTAAGGTTTAAATGGCCGAGAACTGAGCTATTCACACGGGCATACGACGGCAAATTTGAACTAAAAAAGAATATGCACCTAATATATTGTTGAATGTGCTTTTTGTGAGAGGCGTGTATAGAATTTTTTGTTTAAAGGATTTTTTTTGTTGGGTGAAAAGCATATACAACATTTGTTGACGGACTCGTTCTTTGCATATTCTGTCCGATGAGGGTATTCCTTAAACATTTGTATATGCCTCTGGCATCGAACTTGATTCTATCGGACACGAACAAGCACGAAATAAGCACTTCCCTCCTTTGTGACAGCGGCATGAAATCCATTTTCTCGAATCTGTCCATGGAGGGCGGAAAGGGGCTAAAATCGCGCGGGTCGTGTAGGTTTCTTAGAGCGAAGAGGAGAAATTTCTTCTATACTGTTTTCAACCTACCACTACTTACCTGATTGGAGGATGATACAGGTCGCCTGCTGCCATGTTTATACTACATTGTCAACCGCTGCTTCTGAGCTTATAGATGCCAATTTCCTCTCAACCATGATGACTGCTCGTTCATCTAAGCGCTCACAGAGCTCTTTATCCGAAGTCAGCCTCTTCGTTAGATGAAGCCGTTTTGGAAACCTTTATCCATGCCTATCTTAGTCCAAAATGGAGTTTATAATCAACTCTTCCGAGCCACTCTATGCACTTCGTTGAGTAGCAGTACCGGTGTTTTACTATTTCTTTGGGGTTGCCCGGCATTTAGTAAATTTTAGTTGTCCATAGGGATGTCCCGGTTGTGGCGTTGAAGCTACTCAGCAATTTGTCTGGCTATGCTTCCATTTTTGGGTGCCAGATCCTCGCCCTTGGTATTTTGGTAATATCTCTCCCCTTTCATCCCTCCCTTTTGGTTATATCTCTCCCCGGAGTCAAAAGGGAGCAGCGGCACTTCTGACGACTCTTACCTCATCACGAACTCCATGAATATCCCTGATATTTTGGTCTTGATGTCGGAGAAGGTCTGGGAGTGTGCTGCTACTAGAATTGGCATAGGTTAGTGCCACTAGAAGGTGGTCCTTCACTACTTCGCTCATTGTCCTGATACCCGTTGAGCCTGATTGTTGGGTTCCTGAAGTTGAAACATCCCGAACTATTGTTGGTCTTGAGAGCTTTTCCCTTTTTGGTAATTATTTGAAGGCTCTGAGCTATCTTCACGGGAATGAATTAACACATTATTGGATCGCGGCGGCGCCCTTAGGACATGGCGCCCCCGGGCGATCGCACGGGTTCGCCCACCCCTAAAGCCGGTACTGATTTTCTATATTAATTAAATATGTCCAGTAGGGCGGAACGAAAAAAACACATTTTGATTTTTAATTTGTAATAGCGCGGAAAAGTTGCCTTTTGGTGTAGAAAAGATAACAAAAAAATATGAAAAATATTGCAGCACGTCTTCAGGTGCCGCAAGGACCATAAAGTTTCATAAAGTTGTAATTTTTGCTGCTTTTTTAAGTTTTTTTAAGAAGTTGCCAAATATTTTTTTAAATTTCAAATACTGTCAAAAAAGCAGTTTTTATATAAAAAACATCCTTTTTTACTTTTTGGCTTATGTGTTGGGGTGCTGGAAGAGCGGTCAAGTTTTATAAAAACACACTTTTTGAAGCATTTTCTAAGATTGTGTCTCGTTTATGAAATAAAAAATTTCAAGGCGTTTTAACATGAATAGAAATATAAAAATAATTTTACTATTACATTGGCTTCTAGGGGCATGAGCCATCGTCGTAGCGGATGTTGGGGGTGGGGGAGGCGTAGATTTGTTTGCGTGTAGCTGCAAGAAGCTCAGATCGGGTGTCGCTTTGCCGAGTTCAGTTGAGTTATCGTTTATTGTGTAACAGATTAATGTAATATTTTGGTAGTTCGCATGCTATTTAATTGTTGTGAGTTAAAATGGCAAGGGAAAACAAGACAAATGTCGGAATGTCCTATTTTTGGAAGATTTAGTGATTTGTGTGAAATTGTACTGCCCACTTACGAAGATGTAATGCGTATTAAATTGCCATCTGTAGCTTCCATTTGTGACCGTACCGGAATTTCAGATAGAGCTGCTGCAGCTATAGCTAGTGCTGCTTTACACGATTTGGGTGTAATCACAGGGGAAGACAAAACTAAAATAATAGACAGAATCAAAATTAGACGAGCAAGATTAAAACATCGAAGAGATCTCGTTAATGATCAGATCTTTATGATCACATAAATGGAAATAGAGAATTGTTTTTTGATGGAAGAAAAGACAGAACAATTGTTCAAGAAAAGAAAGGAACCAAATATTACAAAAAAGCCATTTCAGAAGAGCACGTTTCACTAATAGAGAAACCAAACTCAAAGTTTTTAGGCCACGTAACACCTAAATCTGGCGTTGCAAAAGATATAGCAGAGAGTATACTGGAGTTTCTTGAAAATGAAGAACCTAACGAACAACTTTTGAATTTTACTGTTGGGATGTGATGGGACTATTGTAAATATTGGACATAATAATGGTGAGATTTCTTTGCTGGAGGATGAAATAGGACGACCTTTACAATGATTAATTTGTTTGTTCCATGGAAATGAGCTACCTTTGCGAAATCTTTTTTGTCATCTAGACAGACAGATGCTGGAAAACTGTGCTAATCTACCTGTGGTTACTCTCTTGCCAATTGAAAATAACCTTCCTCTTTTGGGGAACATGTCTGTGTGGGGTAACATTAAGTTGAAACCTTCATGTACTTATGGTTCGAAATATCTCATCTTATATTCACGCTATCTCTCTAATTATTGTAAGAACGTTATAAGTCTCGTTATTCAAAGAAATGGATACTTTGCTGCTGAAGAAAATCTCCTTTTGTCCATGCTATGTGATGAGCGCAAAATGTAAGAGAACTTGGCTTACGACGTGTTTTAAAAGAAAGAACAGAAAGTAGAGTCGGAGTCAGGAAGTTTAAAGTTCCACAGATAAACTTTGGTGCAAAGGATTACATCGACATGATCTTATGGGCTGAAAATGACTTAACTGAACCCCCCTAAGTAAACCATATTTCCAATGACTCTTTCAAAGACTTGGTACGAAAGCATTTGAAGCGGACCCGCCTATCGTCTTTCCCCGGCTTCCTTGTCACACGCAAGCAGTGGAAAGACCCGTGAAACTGGTGACCGAATCGGCTCAAAATGTCTGTGGTCCAATCGCAAGAGAAGGATATAATGTATAAAAGCAAAAATATTATTTTGTAATAAATAATTTTTTCCAGTTATAATGCTTATTATATGTATTAACAACTCTCTTTGGTAACATTATACTTAAGCTCTTTACGGCACCTCAAGATGTTGTAATATAGCAAAAAAATTTTGTTTTTCTTCTTTTTTAACCTAAAAGGCAACTTTTCCCCACTATTACAAAACAAAACACAAAAAAAGATTTAAAAAAGCCATTTTCGTTCTACCCAAGTCCAGTAATGAGAATTGTACGCCCCAGAACTTATTGACTTAGCAAATAAGACGATGCTAGAGTTACTACCTACCAAATCCAAGGAAGTATATCTACATTCTGACGAAAAATTTATGGATTGGCGTAAAACCAAAAATACGATGTTTAAAGATGGTTTGGGAATTATTTACAAACAATATCATTGATATTTACTTTTTATAATTATTTTGGATAGTTAAAATTGTTACGAATGAGCACTACTAATATGTTATTTAGGATTAAAATATCTTGCTGTGCTTTATGCATTTATATTTTTGACAATAGCTTTACATTAGGTAGGTACGTTTTTGTTTACAAAATAATAATGAAATCTATTTTAGAGGCGTAAAAAAGTATAGTCTGCAACACGTTTTGAATGGCATATTCCGCACTCGTGGACGGCCACCCTCGCTTTCGGCTCGGGTGCAAACTTCCACTTGTGCGGAATATGCATCATTCCAAACTTGTTGCAGAATATACTATTCCTGGACGAGACGGCAAGTTTAGAGCTTGCTGTGACCGTTTTTCTAATGGATCAAAGCTTAGAAGACCTGTTTAACACCTGTACCCCATCGAGGTTCTATAAATTTTGGTGGTGGAGGATGAAGAAAATAATTAAATAAGAGGAAAGCCGTAATAGAACTCTTGAAAAGGTTTATGTTCATATTATTTCATTGTATTCCTTTTAAATTAACATACACAACTATATGATCTTACTTATTGTAATTTATATTGCCACTTCTTTGTAATTGTGTGACATCTTTTTTCTGATTTAACTATCACTATTTCAGTACTTGTATAACCACCTGTACCGGCACAATGGCGGTATGCTGTAATATCATTTTTGGCCGCCACTATGCTTGGTTCTGCTCCATGAGTCAGAAGCCCTGAAGAAGCTGACCATGGAAGCAGTCCCCGACATAAAAAAATTCGAAAAAAACTGACCCGCCCTAATCCGCCGAAATAACTTTTAGGGGGGTTGTGCCGGCCACACGGTAAACGCTAGCTCGCCGAAAGGGGTCGTGGGGTGTGTGGCCGGGCCGACGAAATCTGGTTCACCACTTACTTTTCGCCGAAGAGACTCCTCATGTCCGTCTACATCAGTGTGGCCCCGCCCCACCCGCCATTTTCAATTACCTCCAAATTCCTAGAATCTGAAAGGACAAAAATAAACCCCGCAGAGAGAATCCAGCAGAGGAAACTCGCCTCAACCATCCTGCAAAAATTTTGTATAGTATAACAAATTAGCCTATCATTAAAAGACAGCTAAGTTCATGTAAGATTCCAGGCTTAACAAGATTATATTTTTACGTAATTGGTTTACAGAAATTTACAAAGAATTCCCAACGGGGCAGTTAAAGTGTACGAATGTTTAATGGAGGTGTAACAATATAACAACCAGTGTGCTGGGGGGAAACCACAGAACTCAAACAGGTGAGAGGTGCCGGTGCACACACTACAAGATGATTTAATACACGCTGGACTAGAGGACAACGACGATTTGGCCAAAGCGTAGTGTCAAACGTACCATTGTCAGCGTCAACCTACCGACTATGAAAGCAGATACCATCAAAACTCAACACTCCTCGATGAGTACCATAACTTCCCACCAGGAACAATTAGAAAGTGTGTTTGCAACTAAAACTGTGTAACTATTCAACCAAATGACAATATATATAACTGTACCAAAATGAACATATATGTAACACAAAAACCTGAAATCGATTTATATTTACTAACAATAAAAGCTAAAAAAATAAAATAAAACGAGATGACATCTAGTCTTGGTGACCTCTGGTAACCCAAATTGCTTCGGGGGCAGAATACGCACAGCCCCTAGAATCCTCAGCTATTTTTCCTCTATGCCATGTGATGTTTGGGGAGGCAAGTGAGCTGACTCGATGAGAGGTGCGGTCAGTTCCGTTGGGACCCACAACTTCCATGTCAGGTCGTCAGCAACCGAGTCGCCAGTACGTGGGGATGTACGTTTGAATACATACCCATCTTCCACCCGCAGGTCTGGCAACTGCGGTGAGGCTTGCCTGATTCCTTCAACCAGACCAAGATAGTCAGGGGACTTGAAGGACGTGTCATTTAAGTCCACGTCGAAACACAAAGACAGGTCGTCAACGCAATTCATGCGTGAAAAGGCATCGGGAACCACATTGTGGGTGCCTTTACGGTGTTCGATCGTAAAATCGAACCCCTGTAGCTTCAGACTCCACCGTGCTAGACGACCGTTGAGCTCTTTCTGGCCCATGAGCCATTTCAGACTTGCATGGTCAGAAATGACCGTGAAAGCCTGTCCCTCCACATAAGCTCTAAATTTTTTTATACTCAGCACGGCTGCGTAGCATTCGAGCTCAGTAATGGTGTAGTTCCGTTGTGCTCCGTTCAATTTCTTGGACATATAAGCAATCGGATGTTCTCCTCCATCCATGTCCTTTTGAAAAAGCACACTACCTGTCCTGCTGGCATCGCACTGAATATAAAAATGTTTAGAAAAATCTGGAGTGACTAAAAGAGGAGCTTCTGTCATCAGCCTTTTCAAAGTCTCGAACGACTGCTGGGCCTCATCATTCCAACTAAAAGGTTTAGTCTTCAAACAATCCGTGATTGGAGAAGCCACGCTAGCATCATTCGGGATGAACCGCTGATACCATCCGGTCATACCCAAGAACCTGCTTATAAGACTTCGGAGTCGGGAATTCCAAGATGGCCGTCACCTTGTTCGGATTCGTTTTCAGTGTCCCATCACCAATTATGAAGCCGAGAGACTCCAGTCACGCAGAATTTGCTTTTAGCCAGATTAAGTGGCAACCCCGCACGACGGAGACAGCTGGCAACTTCGTCTAAAAATTTTAGGTGGGAGTCAAAGTCAGGTAAAACTATGAGCTATGGTCGTCCAGATAAACAAAAACGTTTTCACGTAAATGACCCGGGATGGTTTTATCCATTAAGCGACATATGCGCTGTGGGGCATTGCATAAGCCGAAAGGCATAACTGTAAACTGGTACAGTGGACGGCCAGGGACAGTGAAAGCTGTCCGCTCTCGCGACTTCTTTTCTAAGGGAATTTGCCAAAAAGCATCCTTAAGGTCTAAACTCGTGATGAACTTGGTGTCTTGGAGACGACCAAGAAGACCATCTATATGTGGAAGGCGATAGGCGTCTTTAACAGTGACACTATTGACCTTGCGATAGTCAAGGCACAGGCGGACTTTACCTGGTTTTCGAACTAACACCACTGGAGAATTCCAGGGACTGTTCGACGGCTCAATCACCCCCAGAGCCAACATCCTGTCCAACTCACCATACATCAGCTGTTGTACGGCGGGTGAAACCGGATAATGCCTCTGTTTAATAGGAACTGAGTCACCAGTGTCAATGATGTGTTCCTCCAGGCTAGTCTTTCCCAGTCCTAAGACTTCGAAAGAGGGAAACCTGGCCTTGACCTGCTCCAACCGTTCGCTTTGCAAGGACGTTAAGTCGTGCATGTTAGCAGTCACGGATGGGGCGGTTAACTCGCAGACAATTTGGGGAGCGATGTTGAAAAGTTTACAGAAATCGATCCCTAGATACAGTCTCTGACAGAGATTAGGCACCACATAGATGGTCATAGTACGGGTCCTTCCTCCAAAGGATACAAGGACCCGGACATAACCGCAAATTCTCTGCGGAGCCCCGTCAGCAGTTCGCACCGAAGTGTGCAAAGTGTAGACGGTAACTTCGGGATGATTGGCTAGAAAGGTTTCAGCATCTCTTCCCAGACAGCTGATATTAGCACCACAGTCCAATAAACCATTCACCTCTTCGTTAGAAAAAGTGACTTTAGCAAATGGACGGTTATCTGACAAGTCAGAGATGATTGCAGAAACAACTTTCTGCGAAAGATGTCGCTTCTCCTTTGCTCGTACCCTGATTTTGGGAGGGGTATGCCGGGAACGAAGGGAGTCCACAAAAGGGGGCTCCGAAAAGATGCGGGCACGAGCGGAGATATATCTCTTCCAACGGGAAATAAATGAAAATCTAACCTCCTCGGAGGGAAAAGTAGGAAGAGCATCAGTGGACGTACAGTCGCTGATGGTAGTCATTGCATTGGTATTAGCATTAGAAGTGAAAGGAGGGATAACGGGCGAGCTTAGCTCAGGCGCGGACTCCCGTACGGTCTCGCACCCTGGCTCCGGTCAAAACTCAACACTCCTCGATGAGTACCATAACTTCCCACCAGGAACAATTAGAAAGTGTGTTTGCAACTTAAACTGTGTAACTATTCAACCAAATGACAATATATATGGGTGATTGTCATGAAATGGGGGTAATGGCTGGCTGGCCGTTGTTCTCTAGCTACAACGCCTCTAACAAATTTTTTCTGGGGTGAAAATCTCCATCCAGTAATAAAACATTCTCTCCTTCATCGCCTCCCGCGGCAAGCACTCTTGAACAAAATGACGGCCCTTCGACCACCGAAAATGTCGCCTCCGTAACCTGTCCATTTTCCGCTTTTACGTCACGGGACTACGTTTACGGAAAAACAGTGCATTATTGCCGCGCGCCTAGGGTCTCAAACGATAGCAGCAGTATTCCGAAACTGATCACCGGTATGTATTACGCGGGCGGATACCTGCTTAGTTAGATGTCAGTGTTTACATTCTGACTGTTGTTTGTTGCAAATTTCAATAAAAACTATAAAAATAGCGCACACGCAACGACAAATTGGTTGTCAAGTGGCACTAAGTAGTGAAACCGAATCGTCACAAGTTTCTTTATGAATGTTTATCCTCGCCGGACGTTTAGACTGTGAACAATTTATAAACAAGAGAGCAACCCTCAAGAAAATTATCGAAGAAAAAAAAACTGTCGCCTCCGTAATGTGTGTTTTCGTTGTGATATGTGTTGCAAATCTCTTTTAACTCGGTTCGGTATATTTGTTTGCATTTGTAGAGCAAGCAAATTTTCGGAAAAATTGTTTGCTCTCATTGATCATGAAAGCGACGGATTTTTCGATGAAATGTCGCTACCGTAATTGTCGCCTCCGAAGCCATATAATTTCGGCTTTTCGATATAAACTTCTCACTGTCTATACCTCGTGTGTATTTATGTGGAAATATACAGAAAGTACTTCAAAATAATGTTGAAAACACATGAGAAAATTTTTTTTCAGCACTTTTTTTTTGTTCACAAATTTTTGTTCAAATCTCAAAAACTCCCATTTCATGACAATCACCCATATAACTGTACCATAATGAACATATATGTAACACAAAAACCTGAAATCGATTTATATTTACTAACAATAAAAGCTTAATAAATAAAAAACGAGATGACATCTAGTCTTGGTGACATCTGGTAACCCAAATTGCTTCGGGGGCAGAATACGCACAGCCCCTAGAATCCTCAGCTATTTTTCCTCTACCAAGAACTGCCTAAAAGGGTAGGAAAATGTTGGGTGTAATATACCTGACCTGTCTTATCGCCTGCGGATGTTGCAGTTCGTATTCTGATCCGGGTCGGGGCAATCTTTTGCGGTGTAATGCAAATATAGGCTCATTTCCAACACGACTTTCCACCATCAAAAGCATCGGTCAACAGCAACTTGAATCCATAAACATGCAAAATTCAACTAGGAAACTTCCCGTCTTCTTCCTTCACACAAACTATTCTGAGCGGTATCACACCACTGCTGCAACACTTCACCGTGGTGAAAAATATGCCTTCTCGTGCCTTCGTATATATATTTTTTCAGCTTGCCTCCCTTCACGGGTAGGTACACGAGAGCCCGGCGTAAAGTCTAGACTGTTTTAAAAGGCTTTTTCTAACACGATTTTAAGAGAAAACTCAAATAAAAAAATCTCGGCACTCGACTTGGCGACCTCCATCCGCACAGCCCAAAAAAACTCATTTTTCCTAATTTTCCTTTATTTTTTTCCTCCCCTACTTGATTTACAAATTTTAATCTCCGGCAGGTGATTTCATAGACATTTTTCAAATTCCCGCGAGGGGGATTCAACCGACCGTTACACACCGAATAAGTTGTATCGAGAAATAAAATACATTACTTATTTAATTGTACCCGGGACTTTTTTATTTTATTGTCGAACCTACCAATAATACCCTTTTCTAACATTGAAGAAGCGGCAATACAAATTACAATAAGTGCTCGTTTGGAGCATGTGCCGAGGCGTCAAAAACTATACGAAGTTTAGTTGTCCTTTTATCGTTACGGTATACAGGGCGATGAGGCAGATAATTAATGCGGTCAGGAGTCAAATCACATACAACTTCCTCAGCAAATCCTGACGATATGAAATTACGCATGGCATTGTCATATTCGAGTAGCCTTCCAGCTTCTCGAGATAATTTTCTTATCAGCGAATAAAGACGGTAAAGAGCTCCCGATTTATTACTACATATCTAATTTACCTTGTAGATTTTTCCACGGTAATGAAACCAAATATCGTTCATCGGATTTCGTTATATAATCTCTGGAATAAATGTCGGTGAAACTTTCGCCAACGGTATCGTTATTTATTCCTAATGTCTCAAGATGCCAAAGTTTTCTAAAATCAAATTCATTAGTAAATGTTGTGTATAAAGAAACAGATGGAATTGTATTGAAACTTGTACAACTTAGACCTTCTGGTACTCTCCCATGCAATGTCCAACCGAACACTGTTTGTATAGCTGTCAAATTATCATGAACTCGTTTAATCTCACCATCTATGAAATTCCAGTATTGATCGGCGCCTATTAAGATGCTTATTCCGGATTCAGGCTGCAAATTGGTTGGACGAGCGTCAGCTGGTTGCAACTCAGAAAATAAACAATGATTTTCGTCAGGAACTGATAGGCAATCTAAACAGATATTCGGTACCTCCACAGCTTCTAGCGTGAAGAATTGATCGTTGTATTGGCTATTAATCAGCATCTGCACACGATTACATACTTGTGCAGCTGTTTGTTCGTTGCAGCCAAATGGTATCACACTAACTTTATGGGACCCTATTATCGATAAATTTAGTTTCTGCGAAATGTCTTTACGAACGAATGACATTTGACTACCGCCATCAAAAATTACGCGAACAAGCAAGCTAAAATTCTTATCAATGTCCGAAGCATGAGCACAGGCTGTTTGTAAATCAACATCGGAAATGGGCTTATTAAATTCATCCGCTGCATTTAAAGTTGGTTGTGATGAGCTCGTACATGAATCCTTGGTCAGAATGAAGCTCATGAGGAACACCAAATCTGCAGATCCAATTGTTCACTAATTCCTCTGCAACAGTGATTGCTTCCTGATTCGGAATGGCATATGCTTCGGGCCACTTACTGAAGTAGTCCATAACCACCAAAATGTAACGATTCCCTCGGTCTGATGCTGGAAAAGGTCCCGCCACATCGATTGCAATTCTTTCAAATGGGGCTCCCACGTTGTATTGCTGCATTTCTCCTTTTGTTTTTACTCGAGGGCCTTTGCTGCTGGCACAAATTGTGCATTTACGGCACCAGTCTGTAACATCCCGCATGTGAAGCCAATAGAATCTATCCCTTATTTTTGCCAAAGTTTTATTGACTCCCAGATGTCCTCCTGATGCGCCATTATGACACTCTTCGAGAATATCTCTTATTCTACTGCGAGGGACTAACACCTGCATTCGGTGAGAGGTACCGTCAGCGGTTTCCCATTTGCGCTTTAACACTCCTCGCTCGATGTGCAATGAATCCCATTGGGCCCAATAGCTCTTCAGGGTTTCGCTTCTCTCCGCAATATCCTTCCATTCAGGCTTCTCCTCGTATTCCTTCCATGCCAGAATCGAAGAAATATCTGGGTCGTCGCGTTGGGCGTCTCGGAGTCCCTGGTCGTCCCATCCTGTCGTTGGCTCAACGGTCGTCCTTTGACACTTTTCCTCAATACGCCCACAATGTTTGCAATCTTTTACGCATGGTCGCCGGGAGAGTGCATCTGCATTTCCATGGTTTCCTCCTTTTCTGTGGCCTATATTAAAGTCGTAGGACTGAAGTCTCTCGATCCATCTTGCCACTTGTCCTTCAGGATTTTTAAATTGCATCAGCCATTTTAATGCTGCATGATCCGTTCGAAGGATGAAGTTTTGCCCATAGAGATACTTGTGGAAGTGCTTAGTTGAGTCCACGATTGCCAACAGTTCTCTCCTTGTGACGCAGTAATTCCGCTCCGATTTTGACAGCGCTCTACTGTAGTAAGCTATGACCTTTTCCTGCCCTTCGAAGTTTTGTGATAACACTGCACCAATTCCGACATTACTCGCATCTGTGTCCAATATGAATTTTTCCCCTGGCTTCGGATATGTAAGTATTGGTACTTGGCAAAGTCCTTGCTTTAGTGTCTTGAAACTTTCCTCGCATTTTCCTGTCCAGATAAATGGCCTTCCTTTTTCTGTCAGTTTATGTAATTACTTAGCTATGTCGGCAAAGTTCCTGACAAAACGTCTATAATAGGTGGCAAGTCCCAAGAAGCTTCGAAGTTCATGTTTGTCCTTCGGTGTGGGCCAATTCTTAACTGCTGCTATTTTCTCCGGATCTGTTTGAACTCCATTGGATGAAACCACATGTCCGAGATAGTTGACTTGGTCACTGAACAGCACGCACTTTTTAGGGTTGAGTTTCAGTTGGGCAGTTCTCAACTTTTGGAAAACCTCTCGTAAATTGCCCAGATGTTCCTCGAAACTTTTTCCAACGACGATGATATCGTCCAAATAAACCAGACAAGTCTTCCATGTCAGTCCTCGCAAAACGCATTCCATCAGTCGTTCGAATGTAGCTGGAGCATTACACAGTCCAAACGGCATAACTGTAAACTGCCACAGGCCGTTTCCTACGGAGAAGGCTGTCTTTTCTCGGTCCTCCGGGTGAATTTCGACTTGCCAGTAGCCGCTCTTAAGATCCAAGGTAGAAAACCATTTAGCTCCAGAGAGAGTATCCAGTGTGTCATCGATACGAGGTAATGGGTAGCTGTCCTTTTTAGTGATGTCGTTTAACCGCCGATAATCCACGCAAAATCTTGTACTGCCATCTTTCTTTCTGACTAGAACCACGGGAGACATCCAAGGGCTTTTCGACTCCTCTATAAGGCCTTGTCTTCTCATATCTTCAATCATATTGGCTGCCTCTTCCCGCTTGGCTAGTGGTAGTCTTCTCGGCGGTTGTTTAATTGGCTGGGCATCTTTGGTGTCGATCCTGTGTTGAACGATGTCCGTTTTTCCAAAGTCATCATCTCTCATGGCGAAGATATCACTGAAATCCTCTACTAATTTCCTTGCCTGGAGATACTGTTTTTGTTCAAGACAACTAGTTGAGAGCACTGCGTTTACTAATTTCGTGGCCTTTGGCTTTGGTTTTGGAACCGTTTCGATGTTAGCGCACTCCACTAATGTTATCTGTTCTGCCGGTTCTCCTTTCCCCAAAACCGTATCCTTCTTCAATCGTACTTCTCGTTCGTTAGTATTTAGCACTCTCACGAATACCTCCTTCTTGTCGTCGATGCTCACCAGACATTTTCCAATCGCTATATTTATGCTTTGTTCCGTTTTTTCTGGTTCTATAAGGTAAAATCGGTAGCTCCCGGGATCACCATCGACTATCGCTCGTACCAATTTCTCAGCACACGGAGGAAGCACGGTATCTTCACGAGCGATGACTTTAAGCTGCGAATAACAAGTGGATCCTGTGGCCATTGGAATCTCCTTGTTGTCATATCTCAGTATTTCCTCTCCAATGTCCAGTAGAATTTTATGTGCTTTCATAAAGTCCAGACCGAGAATACACTCGTCTGTTATATCAGCTACCAGGAACGAATGTGAAAATCCAATGTCAGCAAGAACCACATCCAACATAATTTGCCCGTGTAATCGTACTGGCTCTCCTGTTGCAGTTTTCAGTCTGTATTGGCGTGCGTCTTTCAGCCATTTATTACCGACCATGTCAGGGCGGATAACAGATTTTGAAGCACCAGTATCTACCGTTATTGTGCATTTTTCCGCTCCAATCTTTCCATCGATGACCAGGCTGTTGCCACTGCGCTGCAGTTGTTTGATGGTGGTGATGATGACACCGGGGGCTTCGATTTCCCCGACTAACTCCCGCCCCATGGAGTCAGTCTTTATTCGTTTCCCTGTTGCTGTCTGCGGGGAGACACGGAGTCATTGTTTTCGGCCCCCCTCTGGTCACCTTTCTGCCTATGTCCGCATTTTTC
The DNA here is from genome assembly GCA_949987705.1 of Thereva unica. Lineage (NCBI taxonomy): Eukaryota > Metazoa > Arthropoda > Insecta > Diptera > Therevidae > Thereva > Thereva unica. The sequence goes on along the minus strand of OX465284.1, from coordinate 35,324,854 downwards.
ACAACATTTTTCGCCACTCCTATTTTCTGGAGACTCTGCTCTCCTTCGCTTTCTGCAATTCCTTTGCAAATGACCCGGTTCACTACAGTTCCAGCATCGGAGTCGACCGCGTATTTCCGTTGCATTCATTCTGTTGCAAATATCCTCTGTTGTGTGGATCTCTCTGAGGCGGACTGCACTTCTTGATGCTTGCTTCGCTGCCTCGTATGCCAGAGCATATGCCAGAACTTCAGCGGTATTCTTCTTTCCGGCCAATCTCGCTGCTTGTTGTAGATCTCGGTCGGCAAAAGAGTTAAGAAAGGCCTCTCTTGCTACTTCGTTGATGTAATCTTGGCCGAAACTAGGATAAGCCAGATGCACTAACCTCTCGATATCGGCGCATAGTTGTTGTAAAGTTTCTCCTGGCTTTTGAAGTCTGTTTCGAAGTTGAAGTCGATAAACCTCTTGCAGGTGCTGATCACCGTAACGCATTTCCAGCGCTTGAACTAAGAACCCGTAGCTGTTGCGATGTTCCGCTGGTATTGACTGCAATATTTCTGCTGCTGTACCTCTTAGTGATAACGTTAATGACATTGCTTTCTCCTCCTCGGTCCAGTAATTACCTGCTGCCGCTGCTTCGAATTGGAGCTTGTAAGTAGGCCATGGGCTTTGTCCGTCGAAAGTTGGAGGCTGTAGTTTCCTAAATCCGATGACTTCGGGAGATGCTGGCTGATATATCTTTACCCTTTCTAGGTCGGCTCGGACAGACTCTAGTTCAATCTTTACCTTTTCTTCATTTTCCTTTATTGAATTTTCGAGCTTTTCCAGATCATTCCTTACGTTTGCCTTGATGGAAGATTCGAGATTTTCCAGATCATTCCTTACATTTTCTATTTTGCCATTTAGCTGGTTCCTTTGTTCTTCCATAGAGTCTTTGAGCTCTGCGATCGAACGTTCATGAACTACTGTTAACAATTTTTGTTCATCTTTTAACGCCAACACTTCCGCCTTGATCTCTGCTGATGCACGTTCTTGCGCTGCTGATGACCGTTCTTGCGCTTCTTTCATCTCTGCTGATGACCGTTCTTGCGCTTCCTTTATCTCGGCTGTCGAGCGTTCTTGTGTCTCCTTCATCACCATCAATGTCTTAAAAAGTTCTGCCATACTCACTGTCGTTTCTTCTGGCTCCTCTTCTACCTCGCCTTCAAACATGTAGGATTCAGGATCCTTACCTTCGTTCACCATAGCTTCTCGAAGCAGGGCGGTTAGGGCATTTTTAGCCCCCACCGTTGATAACGAGCGCTTACTTAATTCTCTTTTCAACTCCACAATGCGCAAATCCACTAATTTTCGACCCATTTTAGTAATAAGTCCTTATTTCTCACGCACAAAATTTAAATTCCAATCACAATTATTGTTCAAGTTCACTTATTTCACTTATCTCTTAATTAATCCCACTTCTGACACCAATTGCTACGTTTTTTACGGCTTAACGGATTCGTAGGATTAATTAAGGAGTACACTTTTTAATAGTCCACACAATAATTTATTTATCACAAACCAAACACAATTTAAAAATAAACACAATTCTTAGAGTTCACTATAATCACTAGCAAATTTAATATTTCGCACTATTCAATTCTAATTATCGCTTTTTATTTCACTACTTTTCACTGTTCTTACTTTAAAACACTTGTATCGCCTTTATAATCAAAACTGACTCGATAGCGGCTGCCAGGCGCTTTTATATAGGCAGCTCCACCTTTGTCTACTTTCTGGAACCTTCGTTTTCTGGTTCCTTGTGGTATGTTCTATATTTCTTTTAGTTTCGACCAGCTTGAAGTTGTCTTCGCTTATCGCTCGTTAGTTTAGTACATAAATTCTTAATTCAGACAACAACCGAAAATCGTTGATTCATCCTCTCGACAAACAGATGGCGCATAATCATCACAATATATTTATTTATTCAATTAACAAATATTCAAATTATTTTTTTAGGATTGTGACACTTAGCAGCAACACCAATTGTAACAGGGCAAGCTACAATCAATGCGACCAAATTTGACAGAACAACTTGTTTCGCGTCTGCGACAGCGGCAGCGTCTACATTGTAACACGGCCTTTAACATTTTGTGTGCGTTATTGTTACAAACTCCACCTATTGTAATTAATAACAACTTGTATCATTCACAATAAAATTTTAGTTACTTGTCATTTGTGTACAAATTTGGAAATTAATATTTAAAAATAAATTTATTTTTACTAGCGGTTCGCACGAACCATAAGATTTAAGTTAAACGGTTCGTGCGAACCGGTGCGAACCGGTAGGAAAGCATCACTGTATTTAACTAAATATCTAGAGTAGTTTTGTAGATTAAAAGAAAAATATAAGTTGGCTATTTTCGGCAAGATAGATATGTATACATAGAGGAAAATTCCCACTTCGTATACTTGCACTTAATGTTAAATAATACTCTATGAAACCGATGTACATCATGTAAAATTGCGGAGTTTTAACGTGCTCTCCTTGCAGTGTTTTCTGTTTAAACTTTTCATAAATACCACAGTTGTCAATAAATTTACCAACGGCTTTAAAATAAGACATCATTATGTGGAAGGATCCGACATGAATAAATAAATCGTTGTAACGTGGTTTTTCGGTACATTGAATCTGAAGTGCAATTTTAGCGATAGCGAGATGGTACGTTATTTGCATATATTTTTCGCCGCATTCTCTAGCGACCTGTTGACTCTGCTTCATAGTTTCTACAACAACTGATTTGTCCGTCGGTGAGCGATTAATTGTGGTTAAATGGCAGAGCTTTTGCATTGGAGCTGTGTCCTCGTAGATTAAGCTATTAAAACCAACACACATCGGTGTTTTCGGTACTTCAAGATCGTGGGAAAGCATAAACGCGAAATTAATTTTTTTAACCATTCTAAATTCGGGTTTGATGAAACATCTGCAGGCTGTAAACATTCGTAAAGTTTTGGTGCCTTAGTGTACGGTTCTATCTCGTGAGTAATTGCGTCGAAAGTCCACCTTCGTTCTTTACTGCTTTCGGAAGAGCCTGCTATACTTGTTTCAGCGCTGTTATCCTCATTATCATACTCGATAGAGCAGTCAATATTTTGAAAAATAATGCCCACGGTATCGTGCAGCGTGTCCTTACCGGATGACGTGTCGACGAATCGATCAAAATTGTTGAATGCAACACCAGTAGATCTTTTGATCGAATAATGACTTCAGGACAAACATCAGAACACAGAGTAGAACAAAACGTAGCTTCGGTCTCGATACGCTCCAGACTTGGGTAGCTACAGCAGTGGCCATATCGGTTGATAATATTAACTATTTTTGCTATTTGTTAAACTTTTTAAGCTCATACCGAGGCATATATGTTTTGAAGGTTTTATTTGCCCATTCGACGCGGCATATATGATGTCCTCGGAAAAAGACGTTGCCAATCTATTTACATTATCGCCGCGCTTACGACGATGATTTGGTCCACTTAGTACATTTAAATAAAAATCAGTTAAATTCTCTGGAATGTTGCACTCTCCTTTGATTAGATCTGCAGAATTAAGTTGATCCGGCAATTTGTTTTGTTTTATGTTTTTATTTCCTGCCTTAAAATTATTGCTGCATGCAATAAAACTTCTTTTTTTTTAATTTGATTAAACTTTTGTTCTACAACAACGCCTTTGTAAGGTTTTAAGAGTTTTTGATTGTTACACATCACGACAGTTATTTTTTTTAAATGTAGCTAGAAGCCGGTTTTGGAGATGATACGGCTTTGACGTATACGCATCTGCCTTGCGTTCTTCAATGTAATCAATAAATAGCGTATTTAAAAACGACAGGAAAAACGACTGATTTTTGGCGATGATATTTTCGGAAACAAATTTACATACTTCCTCATATGCTTTACGCTTTAGAATGAACATCGCGAGCTGTATGCCACTCTGTCTTTGGCTTATCTTTATTTTTTTTTTGATACTACAGTATTTTCATATTTTTTTCTGCATATCCCGTGATAGTCCGAGAGCCGACCGCTGAAAATGGCACCTGATCGGTTAAAGAATATATATTATTGGAAAAGGTAGTATTCAAATAGATCAACACAATGATATAGGACCCATAGTCTCCAATAAGTCGCATGACTAGGCAACCATTTTTTGATAGTATAGATTTTGGTATAGTTGCCTAGCTCATTAGTTAAAGCATGATTTTGCTATTAAATGAAAGCTTGAACTTTCTAGTTTCAGAAAAAAAATGGTTGCCAAACCTCTGACAGTTCAAAATTTTGGCAGCCCGCTTTGAGAACGGGCAACCCGAGTGTGCCAACATATTTTTTATTTTTTTAATATATTTTTTTTTTTTCAATTATCATGTGCATAATTAAAACATAGGAAATAAATTATAGGAAATATTATTAAAACATAGGAAATAAATTGAAGAAAAATATATTTTTAAAATAACTATCCCCTGAAACTTCAACTTATTGAAATACAGGTAAGCGCGTAAACTATAGAGCCAAATTACACGACCTATCACTTTCCAAGACTCACTTTCCAATCACTTCCAATAAACCGGTTTTTAGACAAGGGGGCGCAGGGAAGTGTATGTGAATCCAAAAATATTTACGGTCTCACAGCAGATTACACTAACACAAGCATAACTTAGTTCTCTGGGGTTCACGAAAATTTACATTCACATTTGCATTTACTATCTCGTTACTCGGAAAAGCAGCAGAATTTTAGGTGCATCGTGTAATACTGAAATTATACACAAGCCGGTTCAACGTGAGTTTAACGTAATTTTACTCAAAAAGAGATCGAAAGCGACAGCTGCTTCTCCGTTTAAATTTATATAACTTGGTCATTCTTGCTTGGCAGTCCTTGTTGTGTTGTGGAAATAATTTCACTATGAAGGTGTGTTTTCTGAGATTGGTGAGATTGGTTATCATTCCGACTGTTATAAGAAGTTCACCGTCTTAAAAGCCCGATACAAGGCAGAATTTGATGGTTTATTGGAAGTGATTGGAAAGTGAGTCTTGGAAAGTGAGTCTTGGAAAGTGATAGGCCGTGTAATTTGGCTCTTAGTCCAGGAGAGATAGCGAAAAAGTAGTTAAAAGTTGAAATAAATCTACCCTGCGATTTCTTGACGCTATAATTAAGAGAAAAATCGTAGGAATTCAATGAATGTGTTTTGGATAAAATTGGCCCAGGGCAACAGGTGGTAAAAAGCTAATAAAAGGAGCGAAAACGCGTTTTTTCACGTTTTGGGTACGAAAAATATGTTGTTTTGGAAAACAAAAAATACTACATAATAGTGCTTAAAAAGACGAAAATTATGAGTTTTGGACCATTGATATCGGTCAACAGGTTTTTGCAGAAAAATTCAAAAACCGTTAAAAATGGCCGTTTTTTAACATTTAATTATAGGGAGAGTAATTATCGTAGAACCTTGTGGGAGGGCTTAAATTGTGGCTACTGATGGTGCCTACCTACAATAAAAATTTCATGACAAAATTATGGTAACTTTTCGAGTAAATCTCAAAAATGTAAAAATACCTGTTTTACGAAAAAAGGTTGAAGAAGGCCCACAATGGTCCAAGAAATTTTTTGATTGGCATCTTGGCTCGCAAAGGGTTGCTCTACAACCTCATTTTCATGAAATTTTTTGTTTTCCAAAACAACATATTTTTCGTACCCAAAACGTGAAAAAACGCGTTTTCGCTCCTTTTATTGGCTTTTTACCACCTGTTGCCCTGGACCAATTTTATCCAAAACACATTCATTGAATTCCTACGATTTTTCTCTTAATTATAGCGTCAAGAAATCGCAGGGTAGATTTATTTCAACTTTTTTTCTATTCTTCCTGGACTATCTATAGTTTACGCGCTTACCTGTATTTGAATAAGTCGAAGTTTCTGGGGATAGTTATTTTAAAAATATATTTTTCTTCAATTCATTTCCTATGTTTTAATAATATTTCCTATAATTTATTTCCTATGTTTTAATTATGCACATGATAATTGAAAAAAAATAAAATATATTAAAAAAATAAAAAATATGTTGGCACTCTCGGGTTGCCCGTTTTCAAAGCGGGCTGCCAAAATTTTGAACTGTCAGAGGTTTGGCAACCATTTTTTTTCTGAAACTAGAAAGTTCAAGCTTTCATTTAATAGCAAAATCATGCTTTAACTAATGAGCTAGGCAACTATACCAAAATCTATACTATCAAAAAATGGTTGCCTAGTCATGCGACTTATTGGAGACTATGGGTCCTATATCATTGTGTTGATCTATTTGAATACTACCTTTTCCAATAATATATATTCTTTAACCGATCAGGTGCCATTTTCTGCGGTCGGCTCTTCGCCTATGATAAAACATCAATTTATTTTCTATCGCCAGGTTATGCAATTTATCAACGAACTCTATGTATATCATCTAAGTCCATTGCAATTTGTTGTATAGTTGCTAATGCCTTCTCTTTTTGTAGTAGGTGTAATTATTGCTCTCGACCTTGATGTTTTTTCCTTTTTTATCACAAAATAAACAAATAGGATTATGCGATACCTCTTGAACAACGCCAGATAAGTGAACATCGTCAACTACAGCTACGTCGCCGGTATCAGTGGCATCCTCGCGCCCAGCGACATCGTCGTCTGAATTGACATTCTCGCGTTCAACGTTCTTATTTTCACCATCAACCTTGCCTCTACTGCCTTCCACGCCTTGAACAACACCCTCGTCTCCAGCAGCATGCTCGCATTTTACAGCACTGTTGTGAAAAAAAATTTCTAATGAGATACAAATATGTTTACAAAACACACGCTCGCATATATGCAGATACGCACACTTGCACGTTACACACGAACACAGACTCGATCCCACATTGCACATTATTATATTTTAACAAACAGAATTACTTACTCTGTACTTGAAGATGAGGATGCCTGCTTTTTCGGATCGTATCCTCTATGTTTAGGCGGCAATGCTGTAAAACGGTTGTGGCACAGGCTGTTATACATTTGAAAACTGTTGGTATTTTCCGGCAAAACAACGTTAGACAAGGCCAAACCAGGTTCTTTTCGAATTTTTAAAATATCTATACACTTCTTTAATTTATCCGCATCAAAAGGATTTAACTTTCCGCTCTTTTTGGAGCAAAATACAGAGAAGGGATGTACGTTCGACATTGTCGCAGCTTCAATCGGTGGAAGATCAACGGTCGCAGTGGTGTTGTGCGGCTGGGTTTTCCTGTACTTTAAATTAAAAGCAAAAACAAAAAAAATCAAACACTTGAACTTTAAATATATTTATTAAGAAGAACTTTCAATAAATGATCCGAGCTGAACGGCGGCCGACTAAGGAGTGAATTTTAAATATCTTTGAGAAGCTTTCTAGAGTAGAAGAACTCAATTATTGCTGATAAGGAAAATGCAACTCTAGCAATTTTAAGAGTTGGAACTTGGACTTGACTTGTGTTTATGCAAGTCCAGCGATATTGCATTACAATGTATTGCAATGATAAATTATTGAAAAAGTTGCAAGCATGCAACTTGAAGTGGAGAATGTTTATATCAGCAGTTTTATCGTCTTCTGAACGGAAGTATTGAATGTCAATAGCATTAAGAAACAATGTATTAGGATTTAGGTGGCGGCTTTACTACACGCCCCTCCTTGAAGACGGAAATTATACCTAGGAATGGTATAGTTTCCACGTGGGACAGGTATAGGATTTGAAATGGATTCGCTCGAGTCAGCTCGGGTTGAACTCTGATTACATGTATCTGAAATTGATTCCAGTTTGGTTTTCTTACATTTAAAGAAATTAATGTATAGCCTACGTATTATTTCTAGGCCTATTACAATTGTTATTATAGTTAATGTAGACGTAATTGTTATTAAATAATTAGTATGATTTCTAATTTTTTGTAAGGGGACATAATGGTTATCTAATTCACTTATCTTTAAGCTAATTTTGTGTAAATTTTTTATCTGATCTGGAATTTGAAAATTACTGTAATTATTTATGTTATTTTGAAAATTTCTTAACATTTCTTCATGCTTGTAATTAAGTGTTAATTTTGGTAGGTCTGAGATATAGTAAAAATGTTTTAATCTTACTTCGCTAGTAAATAAAGCCTTACTACTAAGTATAATGGTGTTGGATAGTGCTTCACATCCTTCGGTTAGTTCGAGAATTCCAGTGTTGTTAAGGATTATTTGGAGTGTTGGAGCCTGTTTACATCGTAGAATCAATCGTTCATTCTCAGGTGCTATGAATAACCATGAATTCTTCTGCGCCAATTGTAGATATATGGTATGACTTGGTAACATCGCTCTAGGGATGCAGCTTCTAGGAATAATGCTGACCTGATCGAATTGGGTTCTCTCGCAAGCACTATTGATATGCGAGATGTGGACAGGCTCTTTCTGCTCACAAATGTAGTTGTTAATTGTTGTAATTGTACATTCTCGCAGATCCGAAATGTCCATGAGAAAGTAATGTTGCTCCGAAGAGTCGATTATGAGGAATTGCTTTTCTGGTATTATAACAATATAGGTTTTGTTAACTACCTGCGGTATACTAGTGATTTTAAAAATTCTAAATTCCATAGATTTGGTTAAAGGTATAATTAGTAGAAAATTTAATCTTTTATTACTATAATAACTAATAGTCTGAATTATCTTATAGTAAAATTTCATATTTATAGTATTTAATGTTATTGGTAAATTTACACCGTTGGGTAAGGATGTTTGTATTTTAATGAGTTCTTTTAACAATTCGGAGGCACTTATAACATATGGGTGTAAGTTTCCTCTTAAAGCCGAATTCAATATATCTAATAAATGGGTTTGCACAATTAAGTATCTATCGGTGAGAGATATGAACATAACAAAGATTTCGTTAATGGTGGAAATGTGTTGAACTACGCTAGTTATATTTTGAATCATATTTATTTTAAACTAGCTGGGACCCGGTGCGCCTACGCTGCACCCATAAGTCAATAGTAAACAATAAAAACCATCCATTGACTTAATATTTTTCGAGATATGAATTTTACACAGATGAAATGCCTCAAAGAACATGGGTCTTGCGTCGGCTGCCATGAATCGGTATATTGAGTCTACTGCATTGCTTATTGTTTTCTACATATCATACCCTTTAATTTGATACCCATGTTGAGGTGGTTGTGAAGAAAGTGGTACCCCGCCCTCTTGAGACGGCCGCCATGGATCTAAAGATATATTTTGTATACTACATTGCTTATTGTATTGTACTTATCATTCCCTTTCATTTGATACCCATGTCGAGGTGGTTGTGAAGAAAGTGGTACCCCGCCCTCTTGAGACGGCCGCCATGGATCCTAAGATATATTTTGTATACTACATTGCTTATTGTATTCTACTTAACATACCCTTTCATTTGATACCCATGTTGAGGTGGTTGTGAAGAAAGTGGTAATCCGGCCTCTTGAGACGGCCGCCATGGATCTAAAGATATATTTTGTATACTACATTGCTTATTGTATTCTGCTTATCATACCCTTTCATTTGATACCCATGTCGAGGTGGTTGTGAAGAAAGTGGTACCCCGCCCTCTTGAGACGGCCGCCATGGATTTAAAGATATATTTTGTATACTACATTGCTTATTGTATTGTACTTAACATACCCTTTCATTTGATACCCATGTTGAGGTGGTTGTGAAGAAAGTGGTAATCCGGCCTCTTGAGACGGCCGCCATGGATCTAAAGATATATTTTGTATACTACATTGCTTATTGTATTCTACTTATCATACCCTTTCATTTGATACCCATGTCGAGGTGGCTGTGAAGAAAGTGGTACCCCGCCCTCTTGAAACGGCCACCATGGGTCTAAAGATAGATTTTGTATACTACATTTCTCATTGTATTGTACTTAACATACCCTTTCATTTGATACCCATGTTGAGGTGGTTGTGAAGAAAGTGGTAATCCGGCCTCTTGAGACGGCCGCCATGGATCTAAAGATATATTTTGTATACTACATTGCTTATTGTATTCTACTTATCATACCCTTTCATTTGATACCCATGTCGAGGTGGTTGTGAAGAAAGTGGTACCCCGCCCTCTTGAGACGGCCGCCATGGATCGAAAGATATATTTTGTATACTACATTGCTTATTATATTCTACTTAACATACCCTTTCATTTGATACCCATGTTGAGGTGGTTGTGAAGAAAGTGGTAATCCGGCCTCTTGAGACGGCCGCCATGGATCTAAAGATATATTTTGTATACTACATTGCTTATTGTATTCTACTTATCATACCCTTTCATTTGATACCCATGTCGAGGTGGTTGTGAAGAAAGTGGTACCCCGCCTTCTTGAGACGGCCGCCATGGATCATTTTAGTTTCAATAGCGTCATGGCCTACCTATTGTTTGACAGCTGCGTAAATTTGAAATTTTCATTAAATGTAATGATTTAATTTAATGACAATTTTACATTTGTCAAACAATAGGTAGGCCATGAAGCTATTGAAACTAAAATGAAGTGAAAATTCCTAAAATTACCATTTTTTTGTTTTTTCAGGCAATTTTCTAAATTTTTCTCTCCGTAAGAACCATCCTCGTACTTCAACGAATATTCGAAAAAAAAAATTAGTCCAATAGGTCCAGCCGTTCTCGAGTTTTGCGCTTACCAACACATTTAGCGATTCATTTTTATATTATAGAAGATAGTGACTTAGAAATTTTGGAATCTAGTTCCGTAATATAGTCAATTGTTTTATTGATGTGATCTATAACGGGTTTTTGGACTGTAGTTTGTTCTTTCATCAAGTTGTAAACATGCTCTTCATTATCGTTTAGTAATTTTATTTGTTCATCGTAATAGATTCTGTCGTTTTCATCCAAAGTCCCGAATAACTGTTTCGAAATAGTACCTACAACATTTACTAATCCCCGTTTGGATATCAAATCATCCTTAGAACCCAGAATGTTACTTATCTGTTTATTCTGTACTTGCAATATGTTGATTGTTTGATTTATGTGGGGGAGAACATTTTTACAATCGTACTTCTCGAGATAATTGCTTCACATAAGTTTAGTAATTGATTATGTAAAATTTGAACGCGTTTATTTTGTTCTTTAACCACTTAAGCATCTCGAACGAGACCCTCTCGCGCATCAAATGTGTTCTGATTTGCGCTATCCCGAGTACCTCTCGCCACTTATGTTAAATTTTTATCTGGAGCGATACCTTCTCGCCCTTTTGTATTTCATAGAGCTTAGTGTATATTTATTGTAAGCTCGTTCGAATTTAATGCGTGCGCCAGTGGCATGCGCCCGCCTGCGTACAACAAAACAAACATAAACTAACACGATCAGACGTGCTTTTTCTTTGCATTCACGGTTTTATGCAGTGTTTTTCAGTTGCATATTTTAAGTGTATTATTTTGAAAATATTTTTTATTTATTGTTTTTGACCGTAAAGTAAGCAATTTTTACTTTATATTTACATCAATTTCTATATTCAACAATTTTCATTTATTTTATTTGATTTTTTTTTTTTTCAATTTTTTTGGAGAATGGAAAGCGATATATCAATATTATGAATAAAAACAAAAAAAACTGCTTTTATTTTACCTCATTTCACAGAAAAACCCTCGCATTAAGTGGTTAATATCTTCCAAGTCAATATGAACTAGTAACTTCCATTGGTCATTAAAGATTTTGAGGTTCCCCACGTCTTCGTAATACAACCCAAGTTGATTTTTGAGGTGAGATATCTTAAAATTTTCCGGATTCTCCGTAAGAACGTTGTTTCCACAATAAATTGCCAATAATAAGAGGAGTGCGTCGATTTTAGCCATTTTAATTATTACCTATAAGGGAAAGGTAGTGATACAAATTAGAGTAGGGTATTATGAAGTGCTTGAATGAATCTTAACTAGGCCTTAGTCTATTATTGTGTACTATTGTAGCCTTTTTTTTTATAAGTATTGTTGAGTTTACTTTACCTTTATCTATAACTTTGTATGGACCTAGCCAAGGTGACAATAATTTTTTGTTTTGCCCCTTTTTGCATGATTCGTTTTTAAGAAAGACTGTGTCTCCTTCCTTAAAACTAGATGGGTTTAGTGTACGATCGTAGTATAGTTTACTCAATTCCTTTTGCTTATTAATGCTTTCTCTTGCTATTTCGCTGGAATGTTGTAACCGAGATTTCAGTTCATTGTAGTAAACATCATAATTATATGACAGTTCAGGTGGACGTGAAAAGATTGAAGGGATTTCAGGTTTGCGTCCATAAACTAATTCGAAATGTGTGAACCCGGTAGTACTACTAGGGGTTGTGTTGAAAACGAATATTGCATATTTGATCCAACTATCCCAGTCATCTTGAGACTTATTGATAAAGCATCTTAAATATTCAGTCAGACTTCGATGGCTGCGCTCGCACGAGCCGTTTGATTGAGGTCGGTAAGCTGTAGTCTGGATCTTTTGAATTTTTAGCAACTTACACGTTTGCTTGAAGATGTCGCTCATGAAATTCGAGCCTTGATCTGTCAATAATATCTTGGGTGTACCATGCCTGAATATTATTTCCGTTGCTAGTTTTTCAGCTATTACATTCGCTTCTTGTGACGGAATAGGTATAGCATCGCAATATTTAGTTAGATCGTCAATAAAGGTAAGTAAGTACTTGTTTCCTAAAGAAGTAGTGGGAAGAGGGCCAACGATATCCATAGATATTTTTTCAAATGGTTCGCGCGATGTTGAAGTTATTAGCAAAGGTTCCTTTGTGTATCTTGTGATTTTATTGCGCTTACATGTTTCACAATTTTTGATATATTTCTTTATATCTTTATACATGTTTCGCCACTTATATTTCATTTGAATTCTTCTGAAAGTACGGTTCAATCCGCAATGGCCTCCAAGAGGTTTGTCATGAAATTCTTGAAGAATTTTTAGTTTCTCTTCTTCCGAGAAATCCGATGAGAAATTATTATGATAGAACGTAAATCTTACGTTTGAATTCTAAAATATGTATCTGGTCATAGAACGAACGATTTCGAATTTAAGATGACGGTACTGAATTTGTTTGGAAGGATTGGACACCGCAATATATGGGATATTGTTTTCGAGTGCCCAAGATTTTAGCGATAATAAGGTATTGAATATGTCCTTGTAGTTGCACTTTTCAGTGGCAAGGTGAGTGATCAAACATATTATTCTAGTTTTATTATCCTTTGATTCTATAGGAAAGACTTGATGTGGAAAGGGGTTTTTCAGTTGGAAGCATTCTGGAGCAATATAATGTGCAAGAAGATCTTTATAATAATCATCTGTTTTTGTGTTACTGTCTAAGAAGATAGCTATACAATTTGAATTACTGTTTAATAAACCATCGTCGTTGTCTTGTATAAGATTATTCACGACAATTTTATTAGTTAAAGTGTTTTCGAATTCTTCGTATGTCATTACATTCTGACTGCTGCTTCGAGTAATAGCTAAGGTTGTTACTTCGGGTAGAGAATTAGAATTTGAGCTTCCTTGAATGTCTGTGTACGGAATCCGACTTAAACAATCTGCATTCGTATTACTGGATCCCTTTTTATAAAGAATATTGAAATCAAATTCTTCTAATTTCAATTTCCATCTCATCATTCTTGAGCTAGCATCTTTACATCTGTGAAGATACTCCAATGCTTTATGATCAGTGATGATGGTAAACTTTTTACCGAAAAGATATGGTCTGAAATGCTGTACGGACCATACGACTGCAAGCAATTCTTTGTCAGTTGTAGAATAGTTCGTTTCACTCTTACGTAATAGTCTAGATGCATAGGCTATAGGCAAATCGTGTCCAATTTTCCCTTGAGACAAAACTGATCCAATGGCATATCCGCTGGCATCAGTCGTTAAAATGAATTCTTGACTAAAGTCAGGGTATTGTAATAGAGGAGGAGTAATCAAGGCGTTTTTTAAAGAGTTAAAAGATTCAGTGCATCGAGGCGTCCATTCAAATTTAGTGCTTTTCTTCAGGAGATTAGTTAGAGGTTGGGAGATTTTGGCAAAATCTCTTATGAAACGACGATAGTAACCCCCCAAACCAAGAAATGCTTTGATTTCCTTTGGTGATTTAGGAGTAGGAAAATTTTTGACGCTTGAAATTTTAGTAGGGTCTGGAGACACTCCCGTTTCACTAATTATGTGCCCCAGATATGCAAGCTCCGATCGAAGAAACTCACATTTCTCAGGTTGTAACTTTAGATTATGTTGTCGTAATCTCTCAAAGACTTCGATAAGTTTTGTGTTATGCTCCTCTAGGGTTTTTCCAAAAATGACGATGTCGTCCATATAAATGAAGATTTTATAACCTTGTAATCCGACTAAGACGTTATTCATAAGCCTTTGAAAAGTGGCAGGTGCCCCTTTAAGACCATAGGGCATTCTTCTATACTCGAAATGTCCGAATGGAGTAGAAAAGGCAGTTTTTTCTCTATCCTTTGGATTCACTTCGATCTGGTGAAATCCGTTCGCCAAATCGAGAGTGGAGAAGTATTTGGAAGATCCGAGGAGATCTAGTATCTCCGTGATGTTTGGAAGTGGGTATGCATCTCCCACAGTGACTTCGTTCAGTTTTCGGAAGTCTATGACTATTCGCCATCTTTTATTCCCATTTAAGTCGGGCTTCTTAGGCACGACGACGAGAGGAAAATTCCAAGGACTTCTGGACTCGGTGATGATGTTATCAGCAACCATTTGGCTTATTTGATTATTGATTTCTGATTTTTGTGATTCTGGAAGCCTATATGGTTTTACATGAATTGGTTGTGCTCCTGGAGTAGGAATGTTATGAGAGATGGTATTAGTATGAGTGAGTTTATCACCCGGAAGGTGAAATAAATCATTGAATTCTGTGCAGATGTTTAAAATTGTTTCTTTTTGATTTTCTACTATGTGATCTGTTCGAATGGTGTTTTTGACTCTTAAAATTCTTTCATAGTCATGTTCAGGAAGTTTTACATTTGTAGAGGAAAAGTTGTAGATTTGAAATGTGGATACGTCTTGTAGTTCGACGTCACTAGATTTGAGTTGGAGATCATTTTCAGTAGGGTTAATCACCGATATAGTGCATAAATTATTAGTAGGAGTAGATATACTGTTTGAAATAAGCAAGCCATTATTTAATTCATTTGAGATGCAAATGCAATCGTTTTTAAGATCCGTCTTTATACGCGTGATGAGTTCTGACCTAGCAGGTACAGTAATACTGTCTACAGAAGGTATAAGGTTTAAAGTATACTGGGTATTATCGTGTGAAATTGTTAACTTCTTTTTTCCATAGTCTACATTAGAAGCAAGGTCTTCTAGAAAATTATCTCCTATTATTCCATCGTGTGAAATTGGGAATTGGTCATTGACGATATGAAAAGGATAGGAAATTATTGCATTTCCGAATTTCAGTTTTACCTGACAAATACCAAGAGTTTGTATAAGTTCCGGGCTAATCCCTTTTAAATTTGCTTTCAGTTCTGTATAGATTATTTCATTATCTTTGAGACAGTTTAGTTTCAATAAACAGACTTCGCTTCCGCTATCTACTAGCAATGAGATTTTTTTCTTTCGTATGGAGATGGAACTGAATTCGACTGTATCGTACTTCCTATTACTATGTAAAGATATGTTAAATACTCGCAAGGTTTTAGAATGATTGGCTTCCAAGTCCAAATTAGAATAGTTAGTGTTGGACTCCACGATGCCAAGATATGAATTGGAACAGGAATTAGAATAGGAGTTGAGCGGAATTTTACTTTGATCTTCATCTAGCTTGCCTAAAGATTTAGGATGTCGCGTGCTAACGCGGTTTGTTTGCTTAGTGAATGGACCTGAATTAGTAGATTTATTACTTTGTTTAAGATTTGGTAAAGATTTATCGATGTGGTAAGGATTTGGTAAGGATTTATCGATTTGGTAAAGATTTGGTAAGGATTTATCGATTTGGTAAAGATTTGGTAAAGATTTATCGATTTGGTAAGGATTTGGTAAAGATTTATCGATTTGGTAAAGATTTGGTAAAGATTTATCGATTTGGTAAAGATCTGGTAAAGATTTATCGATTTGGTAAAGATTTAGTAAAGATTTATCGATTTGGTAAAGATCTGGTAAAGATTTATCGATTTGGTAAAGATTTGGTAAAGATTTATCGATTTGGTAAAGATTTATCGACTTGGTAAGGATTTGGTAAAGATTTAGGAGATAGTTTTAATATGCTCTCTCTGGAGGGTTTCAATTGTTCTGCCTTAGAGTTTGAGCACTGGTAGCACCTCCTGACGCTCCAGGCCTGTTGTCGTTTCCCGCACATGCTTGTACAGATCGGTTTCCTTCACGATTTGGTAATGAGGTTTGATTTTTCAGCCTATTGTTATACGCTCTTTTCCGGCACTTACTTATATGATGCCCAATATTTTTACAGTAACTACATTTTATAATTCGTACTGAATTGTTGGGTTGAATTGGTTCAGATTTTATTTCAATCTTACGAGGTAAAAGATTTCTTGTGTAATTGTTACCTTGTCTAAGGTAGCAATTTGAAATTACATGGCCATTTTTTCGGCAGTATGAACACCTGAGTTTACCTTTACTTCTGAAGTTAGAATTAGAAGGAGGTTGCGGTAAGGATTTCTCCTCTTCAACAGCATCTTCGATTGCTTCGTTGAGTTTTGTATATCTACTGGCTTTGATAATTAATTTCAATGAAGGATTCAGTCCTTCTGTAAAAGCCTTGAGTGCAGTTTTGTTATTTAAATTGGTTATTACCGACGTGGCAGCAGTTCCTTCTGATGCAACGCACGCTCCGTTTAAATCGGCTAACAGTTGCTCTATGTTATTAGCAAAAGATCTGACATTTTCCCGAGGACCTTGTTTACAATTAATTAGATCCATCTGTATTTGGGCTAGTGTTTTAGTTTCCACAAAATGGTCTAATAATATTCTCTTAAGTTCTTGCCAATTAGAATAGTTTGAATATTTCGTAACATTGTCAGCAGCGTCAGTGATTTTTGATTCTATTATTTTCAATAGCAAATCACTGTCGGACTCACTGTAATCTGAGTTATACACTGTCTCACAACATTTAAGGAATTTATGCAACTTTTCGCGTATACCATTGAATTCTGGTATGAATCGCAAAGCAAATTCCTTGTCAAGGACGGGATTTTGGCGTTCCTGCATATTGACTACAGGATTTTCTTGTGGAAATGGAGAGATAGTGTCTTCGATAACTTGTACGGTATCGTTAAAAATATCACTTCCACTATCAGAACTTAGAATTTTGATCGAGGTGCTTTAGCGTCTTGTCCAAATCGTTGGGTGTTAAAAGAGGTAAATTGCCTTCGGAGAGTGAATAAAGGCCGCGAGAAAGACTTATTTTCGGAGAATTTATACTTTCCGCACTACTGTAATTTTGTTTCTTTGTTCTACTCCTAGAATTCATAAGGAAACGCACGTACTTATAGCACAATAAATTTTTCTTTTAATAAGGCATAACAAAGTAGAAAGAACAACACTCTTTGGACAAAAGGTAAAAGGAAAATGAGTATAAAACAAAATTTATGTTCCGACGCGATTTCCACACATTTAACTAATCTTTCACATTTTTTTTTTTTCACATATATTTTATAAAATATTTTATTAATAAAGTAAAATAAAATAAATGTCAATTAATTAATTAATTAAAAAAAGGGAAAAAAAATTTCATCAATCAAGATAAAGATTAAAAGATTTTGTATGTACTTACAAACAATATTTGTTACTTATTATTAAGTAATACCAGAAAAGCAATCGATGAGTTATTACGCTTGTTGTTTTTCAAAAGTATTGTGTAAAGATGGATGGCGTTGATCCAAAAAGTGGAAAGGTGGATGGCGTTGATCCAAAAAGTGTAAAGATGTATGGTGTTGATCCAAAAGTGTAAAGATGTATGGTGTTGATCCAAATAAAAGGTAATAAAAGTGAAGGGATAAATTTCGATCCCAATAAAACTGCAAAAATTGTTGAAATTGTGATAATTATCACAAAAGATGACTTCTTTAGCTGGCTCCTAAAGATTCCAAGTGATGACTTCAGCTCACAAAAGTACAGGTTTTCAGCCACTTTAACAAAGATAATAGTCGCTAGGAAACCGCGACAAAAGCGATCACTACAATTCCGTGATTTTTAAATTTCCGCGACTTTATTTAACCGTACCCCACACCTGACACCAAAATTTTGTTGTGCGGCTGGGTTTTCCTGTACTTTAAATTAAAAGCAAAAACAAAAAAAATCAAACACTTGAACTTTAAATACAGCCTTGGCCAAAAGTATTAGGCACCCCAAAAAAATTTCCCTTCCGCTAATATGAATTTAAAAAACAGCATATACCTGGCAATGAGGGAACTCCAGGGTCATAAAACATTACTTAGAACTCTTTTTTGTAAATTCCACATGTCGTAAAACAAAGGATCAATGATTTGGGTTTTACGTGATTTTTTAGGAATGGTTGTTCAGTCTTCAATTGTAACTTGTAGACAAACCAAGGTGTTATTTGTAGAGTTTCTGTGTAAAAAAAAGTTGTAGTTTTATAAAATGCCAAAAAAAAGTGAAATTAGTTTGGAAACCCGTGGAAAAATTCAATTTTTACATGAGATGGGAAAAACACAAACGGAGATAGCAAAGTTAGTGAAATGTTCGCGATGCGGAGTTCAAACTGCCTTAAAAAGGTTTAAGGAGACTCAAACTCACGTTAATAAAGCGCGAACAGGCAGAAAACGGTTGACTTCGATCCGCCAAGACCGAAAATTAATTCGTGATTCAATTAGAGACCGCAAAAAAAACGTCTGCAGAGCTCGCTGCAGCTTTATATGAAGAGACAGGACAGCCAATAAGTGCTCGAACGGCAAGAAGGAGGCTATTATCAACGGGTTTAAAAGGCTGTAAAGCCAGAAAGAAGCCGTGGCTTTCAGAGGCCAACAGAAGAAAACGGCTAGAATGGGCTCTACGACATCAACATTTCACGGAGGAAGATTGGGCTAATGTAGTCTGGTCTGATGAATCAAACTTTGAGGTAGGTTTATTAAACACTTTTATCGAGAAATAAAATTATCACTTTCATTCTCACTTCAATAGTCTAAGTTTCATGAAAGATTTTAAAAAGTGCTTTTTTTATATTGTATAGGTATTTGGAACGCCGGCTGTGACCTTCGTTAGACGACGTACCGGGGAAGAATATCACCCAGATTGTCTAGTGCCAACTGTTAAGCATGGAGGAGGCGGTATCATGATCTGGGGCTGCATGGCTGCTGATGGTGTCGATGGAAATGTTCGTTTGTGAAGGTCGAATGAACAGCGAAAAGTACATTAGTGTACTAGAAACTTCACTTCTACCTTCACTATCGCGTATTTTCGGCGACACGAATTTAGACGGGGTAATATTCCAACAGGACAATGCTCCTTGTCATAAATCAGGGACATCAATGCGCTGGTTTCGTGATAACAACATTGATTTGTTGGAATGGCCTGCATAGTCCCCAGATCTAAACCCTATTGAACACCTTTGGGCTATTCTGAAGCGGAAGATACAGCAACGTAAAATAACATCAAAAGCGGCGTTAAAAAACGCATTGGTAGAAGAATGGGATGCTATTAGTATGGCCGAATGTGCTAAACTCGTACGCAGCATGCCCCAAAGGATCGCTGCTGTCATAAAAGCGAAGGGCGGATCAACAAAATATTAATGATTATGTTATATTTTTCCAAAAATATAATGATTATGTTATATTTTTCCAAAAATAAAGTGTTGTAACAAACATAAGTGTTTTTATTTTCATCTGTAATCGAAATATCCCGTAAATGATGGGGTGCCTAATACTTTTGGCCAAGGCTGTATATTTATTAAGAAGAGCTTTCAATAAATGATCCGAGCTGAACGGCGGCCGACTAAGGAGTGAATTTTAAATATCTTTGAGAAGCTTTCTAGAGTAGAAGAACTGAATTATTGCTGATAAGGAAAATGCAACTCTAGCAATTTTAAGAGTTGGAACTTGGACTTGACTTGTGTTTATGCAAGTCCAGCGATATTGCATTACAATGTATTGCAATGATAAATTATTGAAAAAGTTGCAAGCATGCAACTTGAAGTGGAGAATGTTTATATCAGCAGTTTTGTCGTCTTCTGAACGGAAGTATTGAATGTCAATAGCATTAAGAAACAATGTATTAGGATTTAGGTGGCGGCTTTACTACAGTGGATAGCAATAGCTTGGCTCACTCTGCAAATTCAGAGTTAGCACCACTGACATATAATAATGGACTGCTCATCTGAAATTATTCCATACAAATCGATGGCACCCAAAAGTATAGTTGTCGCACTCATCCATAGACCCCCAAACTGACAAGTAAAAACAGACCTGATTTTATATTTTCCCTTTTGCACTAGTGATGTTTATATCTTTTGCTCTTTTCCCCATAGACCCCCGGATTTTGACATACAGAATGTCAGTTGCTAAAACAGGCGTTAAGAACTTAAATCAGATACACATAAAATTTGGAAATTAATGAAAAAAAGGCATTTTAAAAGGTGAAAAAGTGAAAATAGTGTTTATTAATTTTTTTAAACAAAATATTTGTGTTATTTTAATGTTTTAAGTACGTATTTAAAAAAATGTAAATTTCAAAAGTGATTCCGGTGTTTACATGGAGTGAAAAAAGGTTTGTAGCCTATGGAACAAATTGGTGCCATGAAAAATTCCTCATGAGCTGTCCATTCTATATGTCAGTGGTTAGCACCGGTTAGCAGTTGCTCTGTTGTACGCATTTGATGCGGGGATGTTAGAGTGGGGAGAAGGGATCATTCCCTATTAGATACAATGGTGCAAGTTACACTATCATTCATTTCGTTTATTACCCCCATACACAAAACCGGGTTTTTAGGCAAGGGGTCGCAGGGAAGTTAAATTCATGCGTCATATGACTCCTCACTTTTGAGCCAGAAAATTTGCCAGACTCACCCTCCATTACACTAACACAAATAAAACATCGGACCCGGGGGTCTGCGAAAATTTTGAGGAGTTCTGGTTCTCATTTGCTTTTGACCCGTCAACAGAGCAACAAGTGACAGCAAAAGTGTGAGTTTAGTTTACTTTTAATAATAATTGTAGTGTAGTGTGGATATTTTTTGCTATTCACCGACCGCGTATAAATTGTTTCGGAAAAAAATTTCTTAATTATTTACATACCTAGAAATTTATGCATATTGAAATTCGCGGTTGATGAATACGAAATATCCATGATATTTATTATCCACGTCGGTGAATTAATTTTTTTAATTACAGAGAAATCTTATAAATATAAAAAAATGGCAGAAGGAGGGAATTGGACAAGAGAGCAAACAAGTGCCTTTCTTGCATTATATGAAACACATCCTTGCCTCTATGATCCACGAGATACGGATTATTTAAATAGGGTTAAAAAAAACCAGAAGATGGAAGCCATAGTGAAAGAAATCAGTTTAATAAGAAAAAAACAACTGTGATTGAAATCAAACTAAAGATAAAAACATTATTCAATCAAATTTCTCGAGAAAGAGCTCGTATGAGAAATTCAAAAAAAAAGTGGAAGTGGTTCCAACGATCTGTATATACCAAAGCTATGGTGCTACGATCAATGCGCATTTTTAATAAAATGTAAAGATGGCATTAAAGGAACATCCAACATTAAATGTGGCATTAAAGGAACATCCATACCGCGGTAAGAATTTTTAAAAATGTTTTTGCATGTATACCTACTTATAAAATGAATATATTTTACAATATTTCTGTTCTTAAAGGAGGATCAGAACATACCACATATACCGCAAGAAAACAAAATACCAGAAGGGAACAAAATATCGAACAAGGTACTATTTTGAAGTTCCAATATATATTTTATAATTTGGTTGTAATTAATTAGTGAAAATTATTAATACTTTTATTTCTGGTGAAAAAATTACACTTTAATATGTCAGATATGTACTTCTTTGTTATAACGCGTGTTATAATTTCTTTTTAGCCACATATTAGCAATAAGCCATTACAAAAGCAAGCTGTGGAAGCTCTAACATTTGCAAAACATTATGCGGAGCAACAAGCAGGAAATCACGGGAAGGAAGAGGAATTTTGCCGTTTTCTCTGTAGGGAATTGAAAAAAATTCAAATTGAGGATAATTACGATGAGCTAAAATGGAACATTTTGGCAATGATACGTAAAATGCACAAAAAAGATGCGGAGGAAGTGGAAAGTTTAAAAGTCCAAACCAATCAACAAAATTTAATCGAAGGAGAGGAAAGCGAATTATCTTCTGGTTGGGATATACCACATCGACCTGGAGAAATGTGTAATTGGCGAATTCGTTGCAGATCGCGTTCCTCGTCGACGTCTTCACCAACGTTGCCGTATTCGCCTCCGGGTTGCAATTCGCCAGCATCGTCTTCACCAACGATGTTGTACTCGCCTCCTGTTGTATATTCACCAGGTTCGCCTTCTCCAACCATATCGTCTACGCCTCCAGATTTTAATTTACGAACATCGTCTTCACCAACTATGTTGTACTCGCCTACAGATATAAATGTGCAATAACTAGATTGTTGCATTCCACAAATTCGCCACGAGCCCCAATTTTTTTTTATCAAAAAATTGTCCACATCGAAATTGGTGAAATAATACAGGAGTTATCACCTGTTCAATTATTGAAAAAACGGTACTTTATAGTGGAATTACAGGATAACGGGACTTGAGCGACATTTTTTTTCATAGTTGGAATGTACATAATTAATTGTACTTTGTGTAAAAATTTCATCAAAATCGGGGAGGAAGTAGCTATTCTAAACATTTACCCTAAGAATTAATATAATTAAAAATACCTATATTTAATTTTGCAATAACCAAGCTATTTCATTTCTTCTGATTTTTGCGCGGCTGGTATTTTGTTGCTCAAAAGGAACTTCTTCTTCATTATCCGTAGAACTGGGGACAATTTCAGGTTCAGTAAACGGCAAATCTTCTTCATCCGCTAAATTATGTAACACGCAGCACGCACGAATGAAATGATTAATTTGCCGCACTCCACGCAATTTACATCCGTATAGCTGCCTAAACCGTTGCTTCAGAATATCGAAAGTATGCTCCACAACCACCCTACATGAACTTAGTTTTCTGTTGTAATTTTTCTGCCGCTCGTTTAAATGTCCGTTATCACGATACGGAGTCATTAAATTTTCCAATAGAGGATATGCCGAGTCTCCCAGTATTAAATAATCTGTAAGTGAATATGTAAATTATATACACAATAATAATATATTATTACACCTTACCTCCACATTTTTCCTTTATTTTTGGATATATACTAGAATTTTTCAAAACACGACTATCGTGCGTGGATCCTGGATATCCCACGAAAATATTAATAAATTTTCTTTTATGATTTGCAATGGCCTGTAATTGAATGCTGCAACGCCCCTTTCTGTTTATGTAGCTGTCTTTACCTCTAGCTGGCGGTTCAATATTGACGTGAGTGCCATCAATAGCCCCTAATAAATACATTATTTTTAAAATTCACATTGCAGTTCACACAAATTTTACTTACCAATAATATTTGGGAAACCAGACTTAACAAAATACTCCGCGGTTTCTTTTTTTGCCTCATCGTTAGGCCATTTAATCACATGCGGCGAAGAGTTGCTTAAAAATGTTATTACTCTTGTAATTATTACTGAAACCGTAGAAATGGATAAATCAAAGCGGTCTCCGATATCTCTGAAGCAAGCAGCTTCATGACCAGCAAACCACAGGAATACTAGAATGTGCTTTTTTGGGGAGGTTTTTTTGTCATCCCTCAGTACTGAATATATTTCACTTTTACCGAATTCTGTTGAGATGGCGTGAAAAAGTTTTGGAGAAATTCTGAAATGTTTCTTAAATTCGTCATCTGTGTATTTCGATACAACATTTTCTATATAACAACTTATACAATTTCTTCTTTTTATAGGCTCTTGTGCTGCCAACAATAAAATTGCTTCTACTGAAAGTCATTATCGCTACTGTCCAATAAATATATCGCATTCTCTAAAATGTTATCAAATCATCTTCACTTGAATCGGTCTCATCACTTTCGCACAATAGAACACTCAAAACTTTATTATCTACCATTTTTATAATTAAAACTCCGTCGTAAACATTTATTTGAGAAATGTCAAAATTATTTGTCAGATACAGTTTCCACCCGAAACCCGTTCGCTTACCTTTAGCAAATTCTACCCCCACTCTCATAAAGTTTTTACCATAAAACTTTATCAGCCCAAAGTAAACGAACAAAGCTATAGTAGCCTGGCTGGAAAACTTCAAATTCAAAAATTATTGAAGTGTTTTTGCATTAATTAACATTAATGGAATTTTCCCCACAGTCATGAGACCGGTGCCAAGTGAAGGATTCGGGTTGTCAAAACATGATTTTCACAACCTGCAGTTCGAAAAGTGTGGTTTTTGAGAAATGTGCGAGTTTTACAGTTTTTTCGCCCTTTTCTCTATTTTGAGGAGAAACTATGCATTTTTGTCAAAATATCAAAAGTGCAAAGTTGTAGGGTATAAAGTTTCCTACAGATTTTGTCTTCACTGTTTTTATTTTTTTGAATCCCGCATAGTTTCGTCGCTAGAGGGCGTTTTAAGCCTTTTTTAGATTATGAGCTAAAATTATGCATTAGGGCCCAGTTACATAGCAACGTTGCATTGCCTTGCGTAGCTTAGCTGAGCATGACTTTTCGCAACCTAGTCACATAACAGCTTAGCGTTGGGTTATGACAAATAAAGTTCCGTTAATTGGTTTGGAGTTTGTTTTATATAAAAAGTGGCAAAAATGCAAGAAATTATGAAATTGTATGGTTTGTTATTACAATTAAATATAATTTACCAATTGCATATATCAACGATTAAAGATTTTTTAACTTAAATTTTTAAATGAGATCAAAGTAGTAATTGCAGCTGTTCAACAGAATCTGAAAAAAGCGCAAAAATGATCTTTAGCAGCGAAGGTGCAGACAAAATCTGTAGGAAATTGTATGCCCTACAACTTTGCAATTTTAAAATTTTGACAAAAATGCATAGTTTCTCCTCAAAATAGAGAAAAAGGCGAAAAAACTTTAAAACTCGCACATTTCTCAAAAAACACCCTTTTTTCGAACTGCAGGGGCCTTATTCTCTATTACAATACTCAATTGCATTTTACTCGAAAGTGTTATCCGTAACTAAAATGCTTCCGTATTCCGCATTACATTATTGTTTTCTCTAGTAGAAAAGTCCCCAAAAGGGAAAAAAATAGTACAAGAGATTTTAATAGTGTCGTCCATACCTAATATTTTATAAATTGCTCGATTACCACTGATCTTTCGAGTAAAAATCAAGCAATATTGTTACAGTTTCGAGTTTAATTTAGTCAGTTTTGTAATACAGAATACGTTTTTTGCAGTTCCGAGAGAAATTCTCACAATATTGTAATACAGAATAAGGCCCCAGGTTGTGAAAATCGTGCTTAGACAACTCGAATCCTTCACTAGACACCAGTCTCATAGCTGTGGGGAAAATTTCTTAAAAACAAAGATTTTTTACTAATTTGAACGGACTTAGATAAGGAACGGGATAATCAAAAAAATGCAATGGTTTTTATAAGTTTAAATTTCTACATTTTAGGGATATATTGGGTGGTGTGAATAAAAACTGAGTGCAAGTGTTCACTCCATTTTTTGCAGTGAACACTTAGTTTGGCGTGAATAAAAATAGCCTTCTTTAAGTTTCGTTAAGTACTTCACTCTGTCATTTTTCTATATAGAGTGAAAACTTCATTTTGGTGTGAATAAAATTCAGTTTTGACGTTTATTTGCGAGTGAACGCTCGTAAAAGTTGAGGCTAGTGGCGAGGAGCTTTAAAACGTTAATTTAAAAAAATAAATTTAAAAATGTGTGATGAAAGTGATTTTTTGGATGAAATAGATGAAGAGATAATCGATGAAGCAAAAAATGAAAAAGGAAAATTCAAATTAGAGGACCATTTCCTGAATTTATTAAAATTATATCCATGCTTGATGGATAAAAGTCAAACGCCGGTCATGAGGGCGAAGAAAAAGAACGCCCTTCTTGCTATGGAGGAGAGTATGAAAAATAACTATGGCGTAAACTATAGTGCGCAAAAAATCAAAAAAAAAATTGAGAATATGAAAACCCGAGTCCGACAAAAGACTGACAGAGCAAAAACGGGTAATATTAAAATAATATTGAAACCCGAGGAGAAGCAATTTTTAGAGCTCATGGATTACAAAAAGAATCCGACTGTTAATAAAATTCCAGGTATTTAATTATTTTATATTATTTACACAAACTTGAACTTTATAAACTCCATTATAGGGGCACTACAATGCGGAATACCGGGTTCCAGCAGCAACTTTCGTAACTCTTTGGAAGTATTGGAAACTCCAGTTGAAGAAATCAAAATAGACGCCCCACAGTTTCCACACGTTATTGCAGCAGCACCTAAAAAAAAGGGAAATAATGAGCATTGCTCGGTACTTGAGCTACAACGCGAAGTTTTGATGCAACAGAAGGAGCTGAACAACCAGCAGAAGGAAATATTTCTGTTGGAAAAAGAAAAGCTACTGTTGGAAATAAATTTATTGAAAAGACAACAAAAGAATATGGAGAAAGAAATAGAAAGAGAAAATTAAAAGAAGTAAAATTGGTTTTATTACATATACATATATTTAAGTAGGTTAAAGATAATTTTAGATTAACAGAATATGGTTCATAGATGTAAGAGTTTAACATAAGAAGTTAGATGTTTCTTTTTTTAATAAATACTCTATGAAATTACATTATATAATGTAACCTTGTATAATACTAGCGATTTCATTTCTTCTCGCCTTTCCGCGTTTGTAAATGCTGTTGGTTTGCTCTGAAAGCTCAGGAACAGATGCTTCCTCAGCCACTTCTGCTTCATCTTCGTTAATAGGGAAGTCATCATCAACTAGATATTTGGCTACATTGTGTAAAATAGCACAAGCTATAATAATTTTCGGTATTTTTTCAGTAGATAATCTGATACGTGAACCTAATATTGGAAATCGGCGTTTTATTTAGTTGACCGAACATGCGTTCAATTAACACTCTTTCACGGGTATGCAATTTATTGTAAGCTTTTTCCACCTCCGCTGTCGGGTTTTTAAAGGATGTCATTACCCATGGCGTTAAACCATAGCCCTCATCACCTAGCAAAATAGCACCGGATTGATTTTCATTGATGATTTTGAAAACTTCCGAATTTCGCCAAATTCTGGAATCATGCACAGATCCCGGCCATTGGACGTCAATACTAGTAAAACAATATTTTGCATTTCCTGTTGCCTGGACATTGAATGAACAAAATCCTTTTCGATTAATGTATTCTTCAGGGTGCAAGTGTGGTTTTAGAATTCCTACATGTGTACAATCCAGAGCACCGATTGCACTAGGAAATTTATATTTTGCCAACCATTCCTTCTTTGCCTCTTTCATTTCTTCACGAGAAATCGGAAATTTGATCCATTCATCTGCTCTTGTGCATATAGCACTACACACCTCCCAAATTATTTTTGACGCTGTTGTCCTATGGATGCCAAGATCTTCACCTACACCGACTTGAAAGCCCGGATCACCTACATATCTTAAGAAAGTTTTCATTTTTTCAAGCTTTGGTATAGCTCCACCACGAGTTTCCTTATTATTGTTTTCCAAAAAATTGTTAGTTAACCACTCAACATTTTCAAACTCAAATCTAAACAACGACTTAAAATTATCACCGGTATCACCAAATCGCCGCTGACCGTAACATTTTCTTTTCCGAGGATTAATATTCAAAAACATTGCAGTTTCTTTTTTTGCTTCTTGATAAAAATAAATTTTTGCCTACTTTGACTTTTTTATGACGTACAACCATGACACCTCAACACTTTAATCTAGAAATTTCCCATGAGTGAATTGTATTTGAATGAGGGAATTTTTATTCACACCAAATCGAGTGTTCACTTTTAACGAATCACTCCACTCAAGAGTGTTCACTTTAAGTGTACACTCAATTTTTATTCACACCACCCATTGTTTCTTGATAATAAAAAGGAGTACGTTTAATTGTTTACTTTCTGCCTTCATTAGAAAAAAACTCAGCAAATTATTTTCGTATTGCGACGGGATTTTGGTTGGAAGTGTTTGAAGTTTGTATTGAAGGATTTTGTCGGTTATTTCCATCTTCGAGTTCACAATTGTCGATGTACTGCATGTACCACTCACTGTTGGTTACTAAAAAGTTATGTAGGACGCAACAACATTGAACAATTGTTGTCGTTTTGTTTTCTCTCAGATTTATTGTGCTTTGTAGAACTTGGAATCTGTTTGCCAAAATTCCAAAGCTACGCTCTACATTTTGCCTAGCTCTGCTCAAACGTTTATTATGTAAATGTTTGCTTCCAGGTCTCTGTGGTATTAAATGGAAACGACTTCATTATTCTGTCATGTAACGGGAAAGCTTCGTCCGCTACTATGACATAAGGTAGTAATCTGCCGTTTCCAATTAACTTATTTGGTGGAAAATTATCTGCATTATTTAACACCCCCATTAAATCCGAACGGTTCAAAACTCCTCCGTCACTTGTTCTTGCATTACATCCTATGTCAACAAAAATAAATTTTGCGTCCGCATCTGCCATGGCTAACAATACAATACTATGGTGCATTTGTTTTAGATGGTTTAAACGCAATATGTTTACCATCTAAAGCACCAATGCATAATGGAAATTGCCAGCGTGTTTCAAAGTTATCTGCTATCGCCATCCACTCTTCTTTCTGGTTGGGGAACTAAAAGTAAGGAGAAAAAATAAAAGTTAAGTATTTTAGATAGCACGTCGTTATAATGCATGTCATAATTCCTTTTTAGGCACAAAATAGTTTATCATTTTTATATTATTTTTAATTTCTACTTTTTCAAGTATATTTTATTTATCTGAATTAATGTTATTTTTCTATTATGTTTACTAAATTCGTGTGCCAATATGAAAACGATAAAAACTGTATAATTTTCCATTGTGCCCAAAAAAATCTACCAATATGTTTTAACAAATGTGAATAAAATCATGGTTTCATGTTTCTGTAAATTGCTTCGCAAACATCTACTATATTTTTTTGTAAAAATGACGATGATAAATTTTGTATTGAAATCCAGATTTTTATAACTTTCCCCCGTAGCTAGAAACCTTAAAGTAACGGCAAGTCTTTCACTTACTGGAATCGCAGCTCTTAAATGGGTGTCTTGTTTCTGTATATCTTGAATTATATAACTTAACAACCGGTTGAAGCATAGTTCGTCCATTCTCAAGAAATTTTTGTAGTCCTTCGCGTCGGAACTTTTTAATTCTCTAATGAGTGCTTGGTAGTTTCCCGCACGCTCTCTTGTCAAAAGACATTCTTTAACCCATCGCCGCCTGTATTGTATCGTTTTTCATTTTTCTTCCTCAGCCTTTTCACTTTCTAAGAACCAACAAGCTGCTGAAGTTGCCGATAGCAAAACAATAGCAGAATCTAAACCATCAGCCATTGTGACATCTGGTTTCTTTTCAAAGCTAATGAAATAAAAAATTGCAAACAAAAACATTCTTGTGAAACATTATTTCATTTATTATATTACCTCTATAAACAATACAAATTTGTATTTATATTTATTATTGAAATATGTTATTTTCCTTTAATTTATAAGGAGCTCCTCTTTATATTTTATGAAAAATGTTTTTATATTATTAAAACTTTAAACTCACAACACAGTCTTTTCACTTTAATTTTAAATATATTACTTTCCTTTCAACTCAAACTGATATAGTGTATTTAAAAATTCACATAAAGTTTTATTATTTTCCTTTAATTTATAAAAGTAAATCACGTATAAACTTCAAAAACATGAATGACAGTTCGCTACACACAAAAGAGGTAGAAAAATGAATGCTTAGTGTAATACCCGCATCATACACAAACCGTTTTGTTGCGAGTATCGAGTGATGGATAGTGTAACTTGCACCAATAGACCGACTGCTGTGCGGTTCGTCTCTAGAAATTTCGAAATGTAGGTATCGAAATAAAATTTTCAGAGACAAGCCATGTAACGGTCGGTTGAGATATTTGGTACATCTTAAAAAACGGCAATTACTGGATCTTGGCTCCGTATTATACAAAGTGGCTATCTATATATTATTAATAAACTATTTGCACTTTTATGTAAATATTTACTTTTGTTAATTTGATGTCTACATATTTCCTGTTTATGTTCGGTATTGTACGGTTTATTATGTATATTCAAATGTGTAAATATTTACTAATAGTCTTTAAATTCAAAAACTTGTGAGACAGTATAATAACTACATGGGCGCGCTGTGTTTAATGAGAAAAGTGTAGACATCTTACACCACAAGAGCTGAAATTCGGTAATATAATAGTTAAGTAAATAAGTTAACAGAAAAAAATATCCAGCTTTCTATTTAGTGGCGGTAAAGTGTCCAGCTGATGCATTCAAAGATACAACGCGCCCGAGCGCATGCCGATGCGCAGCGTGTTTGACTGATTCGGCTGGACACTTTTCCCCCACTAAATATCAAGCTGGATGTTTTTTTCGTTTAAGTTATTAACTTAACTATAAATTTACCAAATTTCAGCTTTTGCGGTATCAGTTTACTCAGTGCGCATTTTTCACTTCTTTACGTGAAAAGCTGGGGCATTATCCCCCTCTCTACATTCGGCTGGATACGTTTTTTCTTTATTTTATAACATAATGTAAATGTTAACAAAGTTTTAGCTTTTGCGGTATTATTATTTTTTTTTTTAATTATTATTTTACATGTGTGGGAAGCTGCCGCAGCTACACCCCCCGGAAGTGCACGAGCTGGAGGTCCATTCACTTACTAGTGATACATACCAAATAAAGCTTAGGACAAGTTTTCAGCTTTTGTGGTTTTAGTCATCAAAAACGGTCGCTGGCTCCCGGACTAGTAGGTTTTCAACACATTTCACACTGATATGCCCTTTTTATCACCCTTTTATGTCCGGCTATCCGAGTTCGAGTTTGTTTAAATTTCAGGTTAAAGAAATGATTTTATGCTTTCACCTTATATTGTTAGTTCGATCTTTTATGTTGCATAGTTGGTTATGCTAGTACCGTACCGTACCGTGAGGACCGCTATAACCTGTCCCGTTATCACCTGTTCTCGTACCGTTCAGACCGTTATCAATGCCGTTAAGGACGACCGTTAAACTTTCTTTCTTTTATCCCTTTAATAAGATACATAGTATGAATAACCACTTATTTAACTCTATGATTTTTAGGTTTTAGTTTAAGAATTCATTCACTTTCACTTATTCGTTTAGTTTTTCAGTTAAACACTCACTATTTTCATTGGAACTTGTTTCAAATTTGGATTTCACCTTTAATTATGATTTTATATATCCCGCTCGAAGAACCATGTTTCGACAGCGGGTTGCTGATCTTGAACTTTCTACGCTAAAAAGTATTTCCCACAAAAATAAATAATGAAGGCAAATAAAATTATCAAAAGAAATAAAATAACGCAATTTGAAGATATGCATGATACAGGTGGGGGATCGAACTTGGTTCACTTAGCTATCAACCTGCTACTTCTCCTCTTTGCCAGTCAGCTTCATGGACAGACGTGTCTTGGATCTTGATTTAAATCAATCCGTGTCGTTCATCTTCCTAGCTAATTTTCCAATCAATCCACAGCCATTCACTCCACTTCATACACCAGGCCAGACAACAGGCAAGAGAAAACTACGATTTTATCGTTATAAGTTTAATCCTTCATTTTCACACTCCAATCAATTGTTAAATATTCCTAATTCTGATAATTTTACTTAATTAATAAGTTTTCAATTTTTAAAATTTTGATTCCAATTTAAGATTATAATTATTGATCGCACTCACCAAGGATAATATGTTCGGTTGATCGCCAAGGGAAAAGTGATCTCCACTGCCTCTACCTTTCACTTGATCACTCCGGTTTCTTTCTTTTTCAGATATGTCGACCGTTTTCTTTCTGGAAAAATAGCTGTTGAAAACGGATTACTATTGATAAATCTGTGGTGAAGTCGGCTTTCCCCGTTCGGGGGTGGAGCATGTTACTTTTTCTTTAACAAAGCTTTTTACCATTTGTGGATCTTATTAATCCAAGACTCAATGTGGGTTGAGTTTCCTTAGGGTTTTTTAATTTTAATGTATTGTCGTTCTGCCAAGTGACATTTACATAGTGATGGTGACCGAAGTGATGCAGTGGGTATTGTTTATAAATGTTAGTTATCCTTGGTAAGTACGATTGATATAAATGTATTTAAATAATATGCGTGCAAATAATTTATACATTAATAAACAATATTTGTTACAGTATTCTTTATTGGTGTTCTTCCGAACGAAGGTCGATGCCCTATGTTGGTCCTATGAAGTCGTTGACCTCCTTTAAATTGTTCCCCTTTCAATTAGATCCGGATTGTTGCTTTTATTTGTTGTTATCTTTTAGGTCCTCTGTTTACCGAACAGTCTCGTTACTTTTAAAAATAGTTGGATTAATAATTCTTATACCCAAATTGATTTTAGCTCTTGCAGACACAGTTCTACATATCCCATAGAAGTTCAATGCGGTTAAATGAGTTTTTCTAAGTTCGTGCCAGTACTGAATTTTATCTTGAGTTCTCGTGGCCATTTCAATTTTCCCTATGTCATGTTTACCTACATTTGAAAGCTGTAAATATTTCAACATTCTATCTTTATAGTTGATGGCATAGTCATGGTCATTCTCAATGGCATAAAAGTTTGCTGGCGAGATTGCTTATTTAAATGGCATTGTACTATGTGAGAGGCCTACGTAATTGATACACATTCTACAAACCCTTTCTCTATATTTTTCAACATCAACGTTATTTACGGGTTGTAACGGTCAGCTTTTGCACGGAATCCCTAAATAACTACTTGACTCAAAGTCACTGTCGGGAATGAAATCTAGAAGTTGTTCGGAACCAAAAAGTAGGCGGAGAAAAGAAAACAAAAAGCGATGAAGAAAAAGTTTTTTTGAGTGAGGAGAAAAACGTTAAACAGAAAAAAAGTAGCTGAGATAAAAATGGATTTTTCCCAGTAAAGTTACTTAAGAAGCTTTCTTGTGCATGTTTATAATTATAAAAGACGGTGAGAAATTTTATAAGTGAAGAAACTTTGTGGTTACATAATTCGGAGGATAAATAACTACAGCTATCAAACTATTTATTGAACCTGAAGAAGGAAGGAGTAATAAGGATAAGAACAGGAGTAAAACCAAGAGGAAGCCCCCTGCAGAAAAGATCGAAGACAGCCTGGGAAATCCTGGTCCTGTCATATTAAAGTTTTACAACTTATCACAGGTATCAATCTTTTATATCGGTAGTTAGTTGCCGCGTATGACGTAACGGGGCAATACCTGAATACCTGGAGGAAGATTGGTCTATGAGGAGCGACTGATGTCTAAACTTTATCATAAGTATTTGTATGGTGAAGCTATAAGATATTTTTCTAGCGACATAAGATATATTCTGGACTTTTGTATAATCCTGGTAGTATTATTTTTGAACTGCAGTTGCATTTATTTTTTTGGTGGCGATAAATTCATAGTTTTGTTATTTTCGAAACACACTTAAAAGTTTGCTACAAATAAAACGCTTTACTGTATTTAACACTAGAACTACCAACAGTTGTTGTATACCTATTTCTACCGAACCGGTTATTTTGACCGGTTTGTTATTAAGTGGACAAAATGTAAAAATTTAACGAAAAGTTTTAAAGAACGTAAAATTTTAACATTACAGGTACATGAATTAAACATCTTTTTACACAAAAAATATAAAATATTATAAAATATTAAATAAAATTTAAAGGGAAAATCTTATGAAGAATTGATGCAACCGGTCATTTTGACCGGTCGGTAGTTCTAGTGTTAATTACTTTTATGGAATAAAATGAAAACCCGTTACGGAAATTCAAGTAACAAGAAGCAAACTCTTCAACCGTTCAATATTGCTGACATCACTGGCAGAAACAATAATAGTAATATTGAAATATTGAAATTAACTTTAGTTTTTTTATTCAAGTTGATGACAATTTAATTAATTTATGTGTTACTAAACACAAATACTTTACAAATAATACTAGTCTATTTTCCAAGGGTTAAGCATACACGAAGCACTTGCAATTTAGGCTTTATTCATAATAATGATGAAAATAGTGGTTTCATTTTCCCACATTTAAGTTGTTATAAATAATGCAATACACAGATAGAGAAAAAAAATAATCAGAATTTATTATACTTTATTTACATAAAGGTTACAGTTGTTTTGATTACTATATTATTAAAACCAAATTAATTTTATATTTGTCTTTAAGTACATATCCCATTATTTCTATTAATATCTTCCACTCATTAAAACTTTAGTTGAAAATTTTTTTTTGCTTTAGATTTGAATTTCTCTAATTAATTGATATTTATAATAAAAATATACAAAAGTGTAACAATTGATGTACAAACACGACGTACTGATACCAATGCGACGCGTTTTTAAAAAATCTTTCATCGAACAGAGTCATCTAGATATAGGTAATTGTAGATTAATGTTTTTGAATTTGAGAATGTGAAATGGTTGTATCTGACAAAGATCCTAGCTCATAGCCATTGAAGATTGATATTGTTCTTAACTCTTTGTGTTCTTGTGCTGTTG
Organism: Thereva unica; assembly: GCA_949987705.1. NCBI lineage: Eukaryota > Metazoa > Arthropoda > Insecta > Diptera > Therevidae > Thereva > Thereva unica. The sequence goes on along the minus strand of OX465284.1, from coordinate 35,289,986 downwards.
TTTGTACCTATAATAAACAGGGAAATTAAATATTTATAATGCTCAACTCAATGTGCCAAATTTTTTTTGGGAATGGTTGGGGCGGAATGTGTTTCCTTTCAGGGTTCTTAGGTGGTTCATTTCCTTGTCAGCTGATGGTTATCCATACAATGAACTGGCAAGGGAAAGGACTACCATGACACGGCTCAAGCGAGGCCAGGAGAAGGATGGAAACGGTAGATGAAATTGCATAGTCACAGGTAAGTGGTGAACCATAATCCGTATAGGCCCGGCCACACACCCGCTAGTGAACTCCGTGTGGCCGGGATTTGTTTTATGTTTGGGATTGCGCTCTTGGTAAGGCTTTTCCGGGCTTCTGGCTGAGGGGGCAAGACCTCGCATGAATGGCGCCCAGTAATTAGTCGCGCCATTATGCTGTTACAGGGTTTAAAAACTATGAATGTCCTTTTTTCGTTGCATTTTTTTAGATTCTCCACTTTCACAGGACTACCAAAATACCTTTCTTGTGGTTTGTGAAATCTTTGCAGCCTCTGATTCATATACCAAATTAAATTATTCTCTTCCAAACATATAACTCGCACAAAATTCCCTATGGCATTAACAAAAAAGGCACAATGGTTTAGAAATAAATATGCGTCAACGGGTTAATAATATCAAAAATTTACACTGGCAATACGAAGAAAGCTTTATTGGGGCATACCTATATAAATATTCATTATATTATCCATGGATAGAGGAGGTAAATCAGTCTATAAATTTGCCATTATCTGGCATGAGCAAACTAGTTATTTCTTCGTCTTCGGTAAGTGGCCGTGATGCGAAATTGTTGTTTTCATCATAGAGAATCAATCTGTACATAAATGTTCAAATATTACAAAGCTTCATAAAATTATACCATAATGAGTAATATTGCTCATAATTTAAATACATTTCTATCTCCTATCTCTTAATGAGTTTTTTTCCTTCCTCTGAGAGGTGCACTGCAGATTGAGAGGTGCACTTTCGAAGCAGATTTTTTAATTCCGATATTTTTAAATTGTCGTATCTGTTCATGATTTCACAAAACACATACAACTCTCAGAAGCACAAAGAATTTATCAACTCTTTAAAGTTATTATTGCTCGCTGGTTCTGGCCATTTTTCAGGCATCATATTGTACCGCGCTTGGTTTTAACCTAACCACGAAGGCAGAAGGCATGATCGCTGCTTAAGGCTGGTCGTCCACTGGAAGCGTATTCGAGCGGCTACGCGCGTCGGCTACATGAGCGGCTACACGCGGCTATGCGCGACAGATCCAACATAATGAATTTTATACAAACGTCGTCCACTGCAAGCGACTTCGAGCGGGCGGCTATATGCGTATTCGAGCGTGCCGCGCGAATCCAAATAGTCCATGGAAATGGTATTTTAACATTGCAAAAATGCAGGACAAGGTTTTATTTTTGGGATGTGTAGGGGGGTCAATGTGAGCTTAAGTTTGAGTTTTCGGCATTCTAAACCCCCCCCCCCCCCATTTGGCCTCCATCTTGGAAAACTTGTGCAAATGGTTTTCCCACTATATCTCCGAAACGGTACATCTTCTTTTTTCGGTTAACTAGTGTTCAAAGTCTTCCTTTTCTAAGAAAAAAAGATTCAGAAATAGAACTTTGCGCATTTTCGAGAAAATGTCATTTAAAAAACCCCCTACAAAAAAATACACACTACAACAAATTTTAGGTCCTGTATCAGAGACCAATGAACTTATAATATAATATAAAATTATTTAAGAATCAACATACCTTGCTTGATCACCGACATAATACACTTTCTTAGATTTTATCATTAATCGTTAGAAATTAATGTTTTTAAATCGCGCATAGACATGCATACGTTGTCGCGGAAATATTCTTTTGCCAAAACCATAAACTTTAAGCTCATGCGCTCGATGACTAGTAACAGTCAGCGACTTAATATTTGTGCACGTGATCTGATACATAATTGCAATTACGATGATACAATTTTTTTTATAATATCCACATTTTGAAAATTGAGTTTTGAGCAGAACCTTCTATGAGCGGGCCCCACTGTGCGACTCTCCGCCATTTAGACAAATGATAATTAAATATCTTTTCACCTCTAGGTTTATGGTGTAAGGCTTCATTACATATTTGGACAGGTTAAATGCCGAATCTCCTAACAACAGAACAGGAACTGTAACATCATGTATTATTTTGCTATTATTGTAAAAGATAGGATTCGTTTCATGGCATTTCCGTAATGATGAATTTTCAAAGATGTATGAGTCATTATTTCTGCGTTGTTGTATGTAAACCTACATCTATGAACACAAATGTAAGTATTAACTGAAGATAGAAAAATAACAATATTAAAAAGTAATACGTTGAGATATAGTATGAAATTCTTTAGTTAACAACCAGAAGCTTTCTACCTGTAATAAGTTGATGCAAACAGAACAATTGAATACCATCCTTTAAAATTGTAGAAATCTACAGCTTCATCTTTGTATGGAGATATTCCTACATCACATCCATCTACACCAAAATTGTCAGTGAAATTAATAGAGAAGTAATTTGTTAATTGATATTTATGAATGGCTCCGAAACATTGTGGAAAACCAAGTTTCTCAAATCCATTAAAAATTTCTTTCACTTGATTTAATGATGGAGGATTCGTGTTTAGATAATCATGTTTTATTTTACCGTCCACCCTGCCCCCAGATACCTTGGAGACAGTTGTCGTCATTATATTCGTGTTCACCGACCCCGAAAACCCCCGAGAGTAACAAAATTCGACTCATTTCCATTAATATTTACCGAGTTGTACATTTATTATTTAATGTCTCTTTGAAATGCACTTCTAACATGCATTTTTACTGCAAAAATGCATTTTTCAAAACGAATCAATCACTACCGATCACAAAAATTGTAGACGGCCTTTACGAATCGAACGCAAAAAACTGTCTTACTGCTCAAAGAATCGGAAATCCAGTGCATTATTTCCTCGACTATTAAACATATTTTATTAAGAGTTTTTGTACATTCTAAATAAATTTACACAATACCGCATTTTTTGTAAACAACTTAATTGAATTCCCATTTGTGAATCCTTTAATTTTTTTTATTAAGGACCTGTGTTAATGGTGACTAAATTGATGACATTGATTATCCATAAGTAGATACGTAACCTTGTTTGCGGGCTTTGGACATAAATGGCCTTACTTACACTGATTTCAAAAATCCATGTTAAAACTGAGACTCAAGTGCTTTCGAAATATATAAAAGCTGTCTATCGGTTTTGCTGCTTACAGTACATTGAATGTACTTTTGAATTCATTTATATAGCAATCGCATGAATTGGGATACTTGCGATTGCGCCTGCCGTTCTTTGAGACAACATTTTCGCAATTTTTGTTGTTGTGTTGTTTAAAAACGATTTTTCAGGTTTAGGGAAAATTTTAGTCGTGGAAGATTTTTTTTTTTTTATTTTTTTTTTGTCTGCAGGTGGATACGGTGCCGCAAATTTTAATTTCTGCTTTGTACAGAATATAAATTTTTTTCTAATTTCGACCAAAAGCTGAGCCTGAGACAATTGCAGTAAAAAGTTTTAAATTACATATGGAAGAGGTTTTTATCATTATAGTATCCCAGGCAATGAAGTATTTTGCCTCATCATTAACATTTGATGTTTAATGATATGGGAAAAGTAAAATCTTTCTTTATGTAAAACCATTCCATGCTAAACTGTCGCACTTTACTCCAAAAGAATATTTTAAAATTTATAACGCACCAGGAATTGTAAGTAAGTTTATAAATATAATAAGTCTTGTGCACTCTCTTCCACACCACCTAAGAGGTCGAGTACAGGGCGCGTTTTTTATATCGTGGTGTCCCCAGTAGGCATAATTCACGGCTTTTCAATCAAAAAGATCCTTTCGCATTCAGGCATTGCTTTGGATTTAGGACTTTGGCTATAATGATAGATCCACATAAATATATCATCCTGGAACTGTAAAACAATTGAATCCTTCTTTCCAAAATTTACAGACAACTTAACAGGGACAGGCTGAAGTGTACTATAAACCGGCTTTATTTAGTATTAACTGGTTTTGTTAATATTCATCCTCTCATCTTTACAATTTTTCCGCAGCTGCTTGTACAGGGTCTGTCACGTATGCTAGGACTCCTAATAGTTTGGCGCTATAAAATTTATAAATAGAGTATTACTAACACGCTATATGTAACAAATCAAAGGCTTTATTTCCCAGCGGGAAAACTAGCGAGAGGTTACTCAGGTAACCCAAGAATTCATTAATGATTTGTGTAACCGCTTACATGGTATGTAATTGAAAAATTCTACTGCAAATTTAGTAAAATGGAGGTCTTTACATTTTAATGGCTAGGTAAGCGACTAGGTAATGACTTGTGAAATACTTTCGTTGGAAATGTGATGTGCTTTTATTATTCTTTGTCTTGTCGAAGCCTCTCGAGTTTATTCCGTCCTCCAAATTCGTTAGGTGTGGATCGTGCAGTGCATTCAAAAAGATATCTTGCTAGTAAAATTCTCACCAAATGTAGCTGAAATGCAATGGTAATTTTGGATAGTAATGTTTTTAATGCTAAAAAGGGTAGCCAGAATTTTATTCTGCATGCCTTACATGGTAATCTATGTATTCACTTAATACACTTCACCTCTGAAATAAGTCCTCGTTTGTAATGCCTACAGTAAATACTTACCGCCATAGGACATCCCTATGTAAAACTAAGCTATTATTTCATCACAAAGGTAATGGGTCCATCTTATTATCACCTCGCTTACCTAGCCATTACATTTCCCGCTGGGTTGTAAAAACGGAGTTTTATCGGATCAGTTTTATCCCGTAAACTTCCGAAGTTATCGTCGAAGGCGAACTGACAATCAATAAATCTTGGGGCTTCCTGTGTAGATCAACAAATTACTTGCTAAACATACAACATTCTATCGCCACTATCTCAGTACCATCGAAATAAATCCTCTCCTGCCTGCACGGCAATCTTATTCCCTCAGCACCAAATTAGATAACTCGTCTCACTCCTTCCACCTGCAGCCCTCTTTTCGGGCACTCTACAAAATAGGAATTCGTTTCTAAAAAGAAAAACTGGATTCTGGAATAATCGGTTAGTATTTCCGAGCTCCTACAACATCCAAGAATTCAAACGCAGAATTCCTCGTCAATTCCACCTCCCAACGATCATAATGGTTAACCTATTCCACCCTTGTACTAATCTTACTGCAAGACAATGAACCATGATATGACAAACTATATAATGGACTAGTTGTACAAGAGTTATTTTGGGAAATTTGTTCAAAAATCGTACAACATTTTTCAAGTTTTTTTTTTGATTTTGATTTGATTCAAGGGTGGATTCACCGCATTGAAAAAGAGGTTATAATAAATTTTCCAATTTATTTTTGATATTATTTCATCAAAAATAAAATTTAAACACATAAAAATATTTGAATCATTTTTCAAATACAACCTGTATTGTATTGAAAGTGACTTATTTCTTCTTAACAATACCAAGCAACCAACCGGCAATCCGGTAGTAGCAACAATTACCCAAAACGTAGAAAAAAACTGCTGTATAAAGTTTATTTTTAAAATATTACTTCCCTTTAGTTTTATCCCCTTAATGCTTGATAAAATTTGGCTAGATTAAATAAAAATCAACCACCTTCGCAAATAAATATAAAAAAGAGTGCATTTATCCTTATCCTTAAAAAGGGGGGTGTATTTTATATTTATAAAGGGTGACAAACATATTTTATTCCAGTCCTAAAATTTCCTGCTGATTTTCATAATCAGCCACCAAAAAACATGAAGAGAAATAGTTTCAAAACGGTGTTTCGACACCCCTCCCCCTCCCATTCCTTTGCGTTGCAAATGGACTTTTCGTTAACTAATGCAAAATAAGTCTCATAAAATCAAAAAGTCCGAAAACTGAAAAATCATGAGATTCGATATCTCAAATTTGTATACGGCACCGCGCCCCAGCCAAAATAAATTCAACTTCATTTTAATTTTCCAAGAAAATACCTTCTTATGTACACTTTATTTCCATCATCGATAACCCTCAGCTTTTTTATTATGTATTATCGAAACTCCAAACCAAAGCTTCCAAATCTTGCAGGTTTTACCGAAAGAACAAACCGCAAAAAGAAAACAGACGCCAACGCCGCCAAACACCAACACCCGCCATCCTCGCAAGTCCCATGATTACGCATCTACTTATATGTATATAATCAATGTTGATGACTAAACTAAATTTTGTGTGAATTCCTTTGATGACTAATTCAATTGACAATAATTTTTACTTTCATAATACATAGTATATGCTTTTTATGCAGTAAGCCAGTGATTCTCAACCTATGTGCCGCGGCACTTTTGTGTGCCGCGAAATTCCTGAAGTGTGCCGCCAAATTCAGGAAACAAAAGTTCACAACCGATCACATATTCGCATTAAGACAGGTAATTGAAAAGACGAAAGAGTTTAATATTAAGAGTTTAATACTTTTTCATTGAGTTTAAGACAGAATATGATCTTGCGCTACTTTCAAAAATCTACGAAGCAATGGTGGAACTGAACTTTCCAGACCAATTAATTCAAATCACTAAAACTTCATCGAATGATAAACGGAGTGAGAATTCGGAGCAATTTTTCGGTGCGAACAGAGGCCTCAGGTAAAGAGACTCTTTATCCTGCTTACTACTTAACATATTATTAGCAAAAACGGACCGGTAGGAACCTATTGAAACTAGAGGGACAATTCTAAACAAGTCTATTCAGCTAATGGCATATGCAGATGATATAGACGTCATAGGCAGGTCAATGACTGCAGCGAAGGAAGCAGATGTAGCGTTAGACAAAGCAGCATCAAAGAGCAGCAAAGACCACAACATTACGGCGCAAATTAAAAGAAGAATACTGCTAGCAAACAGGGGCGGCGGAACATAATCATTGTAGGTGTGGAGCACGCGAATAGAGAACCGTTAAAATATTATTCGGTCAATTGAATTACGAGCTGGCTTTAAATTCTTTGGTTATGGGGTATGTCCGACTAGCATTTTAGGTATCTTATCCCTTGCCTCATTTGCGCCTCTTCCTACGGAAATGCCTCATTTGGCCCCCGGAAAAAAATCATTGCTCCTCGATTCCGAGTAGAAAAGGGATTCCGAAAAGTTTGAGAAGTTCGGCGTGCATATGTGAATAATAACTGTGTCTGTGTCGAAAACTTTTATATTTTTAAACGCAAGTATCGTTTTACCAATACGGTGTCCCAACTGAGTACTAATTACGTCCAATGCTGCTTAGCCTTTGTAATCGAACCAGAACCTATTGAGTATGTTAAATGATACCCTTCCCGGGGCACCACCAGCATAATTGCCTGAAACATGAAGCAATACATCAACCAAAACTAAAGCTTTGTATGAGTTAAACTAAAGCTTAATGGCCCGGCTTCACCGATTCAGTTCAAGAATGTTCAGTTCAATCCACGTAAGTGGCTTCACCGGGTAAAGTCCAGTTTATGTTCAATTCGTGCAAATTGTTGCTTTTTCGCCAGAAATCAGAAATGCGAGAGCCCACTGGAATGGCGGTCCACTATTCTAGTGAATTACCATCTTTTGAGCGAGCTTTTACATTCAACTTCAGTTCGGGACCCATTGTTCGAACTAAGGTTTGTTTTTCCTCAGTTGAATATGTTTAAACTGAACTGAGGTTAGAATTTCAGTTCGCCAATTTGCTTGCTCAATCGGTGAAGCCGGGGTATTTTTTTGAAGGTTTTCGAAACGTTTTCTGAATATGTAAGGCAGATTTCGCCCCACTTAATTTGAAATAAGGTTTGGCTACTAGGGCCATTATAAAATACTGATAATGCATTACTCACTTCAGTATCGCTGGTTTTTTTTTGAGTGGTATTTTTGAGGAATTTCGGAATGCCTCTCATTTGCGCTACATGGAGTTCTCATTAAAGTCCGCTCCTGGGGATAACGTAACGTAACGTATTTTTCGTAACAGAAATAAGAGGCGTATTCTGCCCATATTTTCACGCTAGCAAAGTTTACACATGATTTTGGAATAAAAACTGACTCCCGAAAAGTGAAGGCTTGAGCGTAATTGATGGCTAAGGGATGGAAACAAAGGCGTCATAATAAATCGAGAATTTGACTGATTTTCTAACACAAGCCCATCGAAAGTGTGAAAACATTCATCGTTACTATTCCTATAAACATATTGGCGTGATAATATGGATGGGAGAGATACGTCTCTTATTTCTGTTACGAAAAATACGTTACGTTAAACCGAGGAGCGGCACCTTAATTTGACTTTCTTCGAGGCTAGCATGAGAAAATGGGTCACCTAAATCTTTCACTAGCTGACTGTAAGTAAAATTCTTTTAAATTTATTGTATTATATAGTGTGCCGCCAAAATTTTGAAATTGTTAAAAGTGTGCCGCAACAAAAAAAAGGTTGAGAATCACTGCAGTAAGCAACTAAATATGGATGTAGAAGATATCATTATTGACCACAGACAGTTCTTTACTTTATTTGCCGTTGTATTGAACTATTTTGAAACGAAGTCACCATCAATTTAGTCAACTGTCAAAAAATTTAGTCTCCTCCCCAAAAGACTAATGCCCGATTTCTTCACTTTAAATTTATCCACGGGTTTTCTAACTTTAGAATAAAAAAAAATAACCTTCGATTAAATGTTGGACGGTTTTCTTCATGCTAATCGAAAGTTACGTATTCCACAGATAGTTAACCTATCATTCATATGACAGCTCTGACAAATGTTTGGCTTTTGCGCAAGTCGTCGAAAAAAATCGCCAAATTATAATGTCAAACGTTGAAATAATTTAAAAAACTTTTGATTTGTCATAAGGGGCCCGTTTTCATCGACCTGGATAATAATAAGACAGAATATCCAAGATATTCCAAATTCGGAACAACGTGGTCGTTAGACGAATGGGACAAGAGATTGAATAAAATCAGCACCATAAGCAAGCTGGCTGCAAAAAATCTAAAGAAGGGTAACAACCACGCACCGCAGCTCCATACAAGGAAAGTACCGGTCAAAAGTAACAGCACACCGAACACTGCCAAAATGGACAGGGATGTTTCAACCTACTTCCTCAAAGGCGCACCACCAGAGGCTGATTCAACGTGGATAGGGAAACTATTCCAAAAAAACTTTTCAGTGGAAATCCATAGTTGTGAAGCAGTCTCAACTAACAAAAATAAAAAAATTAAAAAATTTCAAGGTGGTTATGCCAACTAGATATGAATGGCTGTTCCTCAGTTCAAAATCTGATTTTTTCAAATGGAACAACATAACCCTCTGCCGTTGGAAATCTAGTGCTACATGAAGGAATAAGAAGTCAAAAATAGTAGTAAGTGGTGTAACTCAATCTAGTATAAGCTCTAACACTAGGATAAGGTCCAAATCCAATAACACACTAAAACCACCTGCACCATCCTCCAATTACAGACCAGCCAATAATGATATTAATAGGAATAACATCCCCTCCACATCCTCTGCTATCTTTACTCCAATAAATGATACACTAGCACCACATGTTCCATCCTCCAAATATAGAGCCAACAACAATAACATTCCCTCAACGTCCTCTGCTGTCACTCCCCCATCAAACAAAAGCAATTCGATGGCTTCATATTCAAATTTTTCCCGAAGTCACATTGTCGTGGGCGGCCGTTCCTATGCAAATATCAGCGAGATCCCCACCAACAACCAACCTCTCGCGTCTTCGATACAAAAACAACCTACGGCTTCGAATAACTCTTTGATAGCAGCTGACAGCCATGTCAACAACATCCCCACAACAACCAAACCATTTTTCTTGGACCCGTTGCAGCCCCCGGTTGTAAAGAACACCTTAATGTCTGCGGATTCAATGGACGGTCGATACTTGTTATCTCGTCTACGAGATAGTAGGATTTACGATAATGTAAGACTTTTCCTAGCTTACATGCATGACAAACCCGGCTCAACTTGCATAAATGGTAAAACCAAGACCAGCCTTATCATTAACATACAGCAAGAAGGTCTTCCTACAGATCGCAATACTCTGCTCGAACTATACACTAAATTTCATGAGCAGTTTCAAATAACATCCCAGCAAGTACGCAAGGACCTTTCCACTTATGCCCTGCATGTGAGATCACTTCATGTATCTCAGCTACAGAAAAGCCGGGATGAAATGACCAGATATTATCGGCCCTAACTAGGCACTTCTCCAAAGAAATTCCGTACCCCGAATTATCCCAAACCAAACCTGCCCGAAAACATAAAGCTTTTTTACCACAATTGCAGTGGTATGAGAGGCAAAATTAACAACTTTTTCATTGACTCGAAATCTTGTCATTATAATGTACTTGTGATCACCGAAACTTGGCTCAATGAAACTTTCCATAATGAAGAGATCTTAGATTGCAACTGGACCATATATAGATGTGATCGAAACTACAACTCCACCGGTCTTTCAAGAGGAGGAGGGGTTCTTATAGCAGTAAAAGACTCCTTAAATAGCGAACTGCTCATAACTAATCGCTCGCTTTCTTTTGAACATGCTTTTATTAGAGTCAAATCGGGCAAAAAACACCTATCTATCGGTACATTCTATATACCCCCCAATTCTGACGAATCTAAATATGATGAGTTACTTCATATATTAGATGAGGCCAATGAATCGCTTTACGATAACGAGGATATATTTATTCTAGGGGACTTCAATCGCCCCAATATATCCTTTATCCCTGACGAAGAAGATAATAACTTACTTCCGATTAATGTCATAAACTCCATCGATATAAAGTTTATCGATACTTTTTATGGCAATGGTCTACACCAAATTATTAGGACTCCTAACTCTTGCGGTAAATGGTTAGATCTAATTTTCACCAATTCACACGAAGAGCTGAAAATCCTACCCGCTTCCGAAGAGGAGAACCTTTTCACTAATACTACTCACCACTCCGCATGGATTCTTGAACTTAATACCACAGTCTCTAATTATCGTACCTCCTACAATAACACAATTATTTACGACTTCAAGAATGCGAATTATATCAGTATTGGCCGTGAACTATTCCTGGTTGACTGGGAGCATAGGCTATCAGGTAATGATCTTGACGAAGTAGTATTATGCTTTTATACTATTCTTTTTAGCATCATTGACAAACATGTACCCAGGATTAAAAAAAGGGATAAATTATCGGAACCATGGCTGGATAAGGATATTCGTTCGCTTCGTAATCATAGAAATAAATTGTATAATATGATTAGAAATAACCCCAACGTAAACGCGGATTTGAAATTAGCATACACTAGGTTAGCCTCTGAATTTAGTGTTAGGTCACGCGAGGCCTATACTACATATCTCAACTCTATCGGAAATAGCATCATAAATGACCCCAAGAAGTTTTTCGCTTTTGTTAATACAAAACGAAAGACCTTAGGCTATCCGACAACAATGACAAACGGTAGTAAACACTCTTCGTGCCCCCAAGAGATCTGTAGCATGTTTGCTGATAAGTTCAGCAAAGTTTATTGCCCCAAGTCCAATTCTAATACGCACACTGACACTTTTCTTATAAATAATCTTATAGATAACCTTTCCCTGTCTGTTGACGATATAATGTCCGGTTTAAATAATCTCGACACTGATAAAGGTCACGGCCCAGACAATGTACCTGCAATTCTCCTGCAGCGCTGCTCAAAAGAGGTACTGCTTCCGCTCCACCTTATCTTTAACAGATCATTATCGCTAGGGAAGTTTCCTAATATATGGAAGAAATCCTACCTCACGCCAATTCATAAAGCTTCTGATAAACAATCGGTCGACAACTACAGAGGCATTGCTATCTTATCATCAATCCCTAAACTTTTCGAGAAACTTATTCATGACAAGATCGCCCCCTTAATCGATCCTCATCTCAACGAAGAACAACACGGTTTCAGAAAAGGGCGCTCAACCACTTCTAACCTTATGGTTCTAACCTCCGAAGTGCTTTGTGGGATGGAAAACGGTTATCAAATCGATGCTGTTTATACTGACTTCAGCAAAGCTTTTGACCGAGTTGACCACAATACCTTAATTTCAAAGCTTTTTAAATTTGGAATTTCGGGACTTCCGCTGGAATGGATAAAATCATATCTTGACGGAAGATCACAGGTTATCAGATTCCAAGGATTTCTATCAAAGGAGATTGACGTCACTTCCGGTGTTCCTCAAGGCAGCCATCTAGGCCCTCTACTTTTTAATATATTCATCTCTGACTTATCTGAAAAATTAGGTAATATTCCTCATCTCTTCTACGCAGATGACCTCAAAATATATAGCACCATTAAGTCCCAAGCCGACGTATCATTTCTCCAGTCGAAACTCAAAGTATTGCAAGATTGGTGCATAGTTAATAAATTACATCTCAACACTGACAAGTGCCATGCAATTACTTTCTCTCGAAAGAAAACCACTCAGCTGCACAACTATTATCTCAATGACAAGATATTGAATCATGTCGATCATATTGTGGATTTAGGTGTTGTCCTAGACAAGAAACTAAATTTCAATATGCACTACGATAATATTACTGCCAGGGCCAATAAGCTCCTTGGCTTTATAAAGAGAAGGGCTAAAGAGTTCGGTAATGTATGGGTTACAAAAATATTTTTTTGTTCCTTAGGCCGCCCAATCCTGGAATACGCTTGCCCGGTCTGGGATCCCATTTTCGAAGTTAACAAGATCAGGATTGAATCTGTTCAAAAGAAATTTCTCCTTTTTGCTTTGAGACATCTGCATGATCCGCACGATTTTCGAAGCCTGCCACCCTACAATGACCGGCTCAAACCTTTAGAGCTTATGCCACTGTCGGCGAGGAGAAAAATGCTTATTTCATGCCTTACCCTGGACATTATAAATGACAACCTTAAAGTACAGTTTCTATCGCGTATGATCAAATTCAATGATGATGTTAGACATACAAGACATACGAAACTTCTTAAGGAATACCCGCACCGCACTGAATATGGAAGAAACGAGCCCGTCAACAGATGTTGTATGGTCTTCAATAGCCATGGATCATGTTTTTCCCCTACAATTGACAAAATATCCTTCAAGAAAAAACTTAGATCCCTACTTATAGTATGAATCCTTCCCACTAACAATTATCTTTAGCCAGTGTAATTTTTAAGACTGAATATTATAAGAAAAGTAATGTAATGTAATTTAAGTTAGCCTTGTTTGGCTTATAATAAATAAATAAATAAATTTATTATCCATGGATATATCCGTGTCCATGAAACCGGGCCTAGGTGACAGGAAGTATTTAAATTAATGCTCTCATCTATGTATGAAGAATAGAAGCAGTTAAAATGGAAAAGGAAAAATAATATAGTGCCAATTTTACCCAAGGTGCAACATGTCGAAAGTTTATTAAAGAATATGTTCCCCAAATTCAATATCGTAGACTGTTTCTCTAAAATAATGTAAATACAAACTTAAGAGCCCAATATGTCCATAAGCTTACAATATGGCAATGGTACAACCCAATATGACGAGCCAATATCGACAATTACATATTTTGGCATATTAGACTCTGCCTTAGCACCGCAGACCTAATTTTAATATTTTCCATTAAATTTTCTTCGCTCTCATCGGTAATATTTTGACATTTCGAACTAACCAAGAGATAAACCCTCAAAATTGACGAGATAACTTTAATCCTCCGATAAGTCTTAACCCAAGAATAGCAAAAGTGAAGAAACCCAATTTCTCCAGTTAAACTATGGACAACATTAGCAGAGGTATAACCCAATGTGAAGAAATCAGGCATAAATACTGTATCATCGACACTAAATTTTAATCACTGAATTCACACAGGCCCTAAATACATTTTTTGTCGCCTTAACGCGGTACGTTTTAAAATAAATTATTTCAGATACGCTTTACGTATTTTTTTTTGTTCATTTTTAAAGTTGTCATTTTAAAAAAAATATGTTCATCAAAGAGCTCTAATGTCATGTAAGTAGTGTCTCTCATTATTTTTTAATGCACATTACGGGCCTAAAGTCGATTAAGTAAATGTACATTAAGAGCGTGGTCAGTCCTGGGTATTACTATGCAACGTCATTTTCTAGTTTAAAGAAAATAATTGAAAGCTTTTCTGAGAACACACATATTGGCCTCGATTCCCAGATCCGGCGGTTTGGAAGTGCGTGCGGATTTGACACTTTGCGATTCTCAAATCCGCAGTCGCGGATTCATTTAAATCGAAAAGTGAAGACTAACGATTATTTTAGGATGCTTTATTTGCCGACCATAACTTGTTTTATATTGTTTATTCTCTATTTTATCTTATACTTTTTCTCTTGTTTGTTGAATGTATTTTTAAACGACTTCAAAAAAAGAGGAGGTTACTCAATTCGACGTGTAGGTATTTTGTAGTCCTGTTCACGCATAACTTTGTAATCCAATAACTTTTTTGCTTTTTTTTTTTGTTAATTTGAAGGGGGAGTTTCCCACGGTGGACCCGTTAAATTTTTTCGAAATTCTGATAAAGGAGCTCGAAATTAGGCATAAAAACTGTTAAAATTAGTTCAACCTAAACATTTTATAGGCACCGAACAAATTACTTTATTGTTGCAAAAGTGAAAGAAGGCCGGTGGGAGAGTGCGTAGCGCGTTGGATGTTTTTTATTAACGATTGTTATTTAGTGAGTGATATAAAGTTTCAAAATAAGAAGTGTTAATTAGATTTTCTTATTTAAAAAAAAAAAAAACTTTTGAAAAAGAAAAAAATTAAAGAAATAGAGGAGAAAAGACCTAGTAAAGTGCATGCACACGGAAGTGGCATGTCTCAAATAAATAATACATATAAAAGGTGCCTCCGGCACCAGTGATAATGACACTAAAGTGATTCCAAAAAATAAAGCCAATGACAAAGAAGGCTATAATGTCAGTGATGACGAAAAAACTAACAAAGAACGGCGCCCGTTAACAAAAGGCCCGGACCGAATTTGTTGCAGCGAACAAAAGGCAACAACAACACACAGAAAAAAAGCCCAACAGCGTCTGGGTCCGGATCAACAGCAATATGCACCGTAGTGACGACTCCATCCCAGGCAAATATGAAGGCCTGGGCAATAGTTTCAAGGAACTGGCCACTGACACGAATGAAGAAGAGGCCAGGCTTGAAAAAATGATCAAGGAGCTAAAGGAAAAAAAATTTCCTAGGCTTCCAACTCCAACAAATCAGCAACAATAAAGTCTGAAGCAGCAAGCTCCACAGAAGCAACAGCAAAAACAAAACCAACAGCAACCGCAGCAGCAGAAACAACAACAACAAAAAAAGAGAAAATTCCACCAATTAATACATTTCACCAGCAACCTACGGATACGATTAGATTAGCCAAGCAGGTATTAAAACACACTAATTTTTATATAAAAAAATTTAGTAGTACAAAGCATGCTCTAGTTTTAAGTAGTATTGAAGATTTCAAAAAAATTAAAAGTATTTTAGAAAGGACGAGTACACAATTCTTCACGTACACGGCAAGAAGTGAAAAATTGCAAAGTGTCCTACCAATTGGCTCCCGACAGTCGGTTAGATAACCTTGTACAATTTAAAAAGGTAGTAAAATTTTGAAATCAATTAAAACCTCAATATTATCGCTGATATTGAAAAATCGGCATTTGTAGAAATTAATTTTTTACCTTTAACCCTTACATAGCAAATAAGTTTCTTGTATATATAGCCCAATAATAAAAATAAAGAATTTAGTTATTCACAAGAAAGTAACTCGTGCGTTTCAATTTTATTGTCAAGTTAATTTTCTTCATCCAAAGCTACCGTAGCACAAGTTTAAGCACTTGGGCTAAATTATCCATCTGTACACTGGTTCAAGCACCTGGGTAAATTTACTTGGTATAGGTTTATGCATCTAAACCAAAATAATATTTAATCTCGTTGACAGTAAATTAAGTCAACTTACACAGCGGTAAATATACCGCTATAAAAATTCAAACCTTATACCATGTTTCCATCGCACTCGAAATCTTCCGATTTCGGCAAAAATGAGGCTTTCGGACGAAATCTCGTTTGAAATCTCATGTTTTAACATATAAAATGAAATCGCCTTTCGGAGGAGATTTCAATGAAATCTCGATCGAAATCTTGCTAATGACTATTCAGCCTATTCAGCAAGTGTACTCAGCTTGGGGAAATTTCTCAGCTGTAAAAAAATTTGACAGTACGAATTTGTTATTTTTAATTTTCTATCTTTAACGTTTAAAATGGAGCTTATATGAATGTTTATATTTTTTCCTTATTTTACAGCCTATTCTTTCCAAATTCCTCAGTTTTGTTGATATAATTAGGTTTTTAAAATTTGATGTGCAAGTTTGTTATGACAAGCGAAAACTGCCTGGTGCGATGGAAACACATTTGGATTTCGCCAAATCGTTTTATCAAAACCTGCGGATTTCAAGTGCGATGGAAACATGGTATTAAAAATATTAGGTATCTCAACTACCATGTTGTAACTTGGGAGAAAATAAATAAAAAAGCAGACATCCTGCAATGTATGCGCTGCCAAAGGTTTGGACATGCCGCAGCTAACTGCCAAATGGCTTTTAGGGGCGTCAAATGTGAGAAAACCCACAATCAAGGCGAATGCCCTCTTGGGAGGGAAAAACTCACGAAAACAGTTTGAAAAGATTTTCATAAAATTCTATCGAGCGGTATCTATGTTTAAAGGGCGTAAGTGATTTTTGTACATGCTCTATAGAACACAAACCAAAAATGATTTTGACTTCATTGAGGTGTCATTCGAAGCGTATTAACCGAAATATGATCTGAAAAGATTTTCATGCAATTCGGTCTAGCCATTTTTTTGTTTAAGCGACGTAAGTGATTTTTAACTTCCAGTATAGGAAGCTATTGTAATCGGTTCGAAAATCGAAATCGAAATTTTCGACGTATTTTCATCTTTCAAGGTCCCAGGAGCATTTTAAGCCAAAAATTGGGAGGAAGTATGTGTGTGTGTATGCGTACGTATGTGGTCATTTTTTCTTGCGCGAACCAAAGTAGATATCGACTTCGTTGAGATGTCGTTCGAAGCGTATTAACCGAAATATGATCTGAAAGGATTTTCATATGCGAACTATAAAAGAACGTGCCGTTCGAAGAGTATTAACTGAAATATGATCTGAAAAGATTTTCATAAAATTCGGTCGAACCGTTTTTTTGTTTAAACGACGTTTATGATTTTTGTACCTGCATGATACCACGCAAACTAAAAACTATGTCGACTTCATTGAGGTGCCGAAAAGAGAATATTAACGAAGAAATGCTCTGAAAAAAATTTCATAATATTCGGTCGGGCTTTTTTGTTTAAATAGAAAAACTTCGGCTAATTGTCAGAAAGACCTTAAATTAACAAGTTTTGCTAATATCTAATAAACTCGATGGAATGAGACCCGTTCTAAACGAAGTGATCTTTTTTGGGTTCTGCACAGCGATCGCCTTTCAACAAAACATCACTTGTCAAAATCCGACAACCTTTCAAAATCGTGCAAAAATTTCGTTACCCTTTTCAAACAGCACGAATTTTTCAAACCTTGAATTAGCACTTTTTGACGGGGAATTGTTTTCTACGCGTGATACAGTTTCAGAAAATTGCAGTTCATCCCGGAATTTCCAGAAGTTACCGCAAAATTGGTTCTTTTTGGTCAAGACTGACATGTACTTAACAGGTACAGTTTTGCTAATATCTCCGGAAAGCTTTGGAATTTCCAAATGAAGTCATTCGCTTCTCAGTTTATCAATGGCGGTTCAGCCCAATTTGAACACCCGCTTTAGTTCAGCGAACGAAATACGGAGGAAATGTTTGTTTGCTAACGTTCAGGAAAAACAAATTCTCTAGAAAAATCTTGTTGATTTACCACTATTATAGTTATTTCAACTAGCTTCTCTCAGGATTGCTTTGTCCTCAGTTCTGATACTAGCCAATTTTCCACTAGTGCTAAACGTATAACTATTTTGTAAGAAGTCAGTTTATTTCATCTTCTCTCATCATACTGGGAAGTTAATCGTGTGGACCGAAGGGGTCAAACCCACATCCCAACTAGTTTTGATTTATTTTCACTGCCTTTCGACATGTTAAGCATGTGATTACTTTTGTCCATTTTTATATTTTGAAATTAGTAATATTGTTTTCACTTCGATCACTAGTTTCGTTACACGAAAGTTACTTTAATTTTTAAATTGTCGGGGTCACCATTGTGATGAGTCTTATTATCCCTGCACATTGAAATAATTAAAACAAATATTTTGTAGTTGGAATACACTTCACTTTTATTTCTAAATTTTAATTCGTGACCGGTTGGTTTAGCGTGATCAGTCCAACTGACTGTATTCTGTAGCCGGATGTTCCGCGAGGTTGATTTTCGATTTTTAATATCGAATTTATTTATTTATTTATTGACAGCGGTTGCATCCGCTACAGTTATATTTTTGATTTTTGATGAAAAATGCGCCATTCTTTTAATTAACTTTTTCATTAGAATTGAAATTTCACGCTTTCTTTTAAATATTTTTTATTTTTTACTTTTCAGTACATTTTTTAGTTAATTAAAAGAATTTTTTTAAAAAATTTTGTTTAACCATTTATTTTCTACTTTTTAGTTTATTATATGTATTCCGCCATTTTATGATGGCAATTCTATTAGATTTAAAATTACGTCACACAGTTTACTGTATTCATTTGATACCCATGTCGTGGGCTCGGTGGAACATAATTGCAAAAACGGCCGTCATCTCGGAACCGTCTTCTTGATTTTTTTACAAAAGTAAAAAATAAAAAATATTTAAAAGAAAGCGTGAAATTTCAATTTTAATGAAAAAGTTAATTAAAAGAATGGCGCATTTTTCATCAAAAATTTTTGTTAGAATTTTTTTCAAAGTGAATTGAGCAAAACAACAAGTTTAAATTAATTTTTTACTACGCCTTATAAATTAATACATAAAATCTTAAATATATTGAAAAATAAAACAAAATTAAAAAAGATGATTTTATAAAAAAAAATGTGAATTTGAAATTAACAAAGCAAAAAATTGAGGGTTATTGTAAATCTCACGCGATTTACAGTGTTATATTTTCAATTTTTGATGAAAAATGCGCCATTCTTTTAATTAGCTTTTTCATTAAAATTGAAATTTCACGAATTTCACATTTCGACGAAGGTAGGGGTTTGAATAGAAATTGGTCTGCATTTATTACATGCTTCTCAAATTCTTCTAAAGATAACGGCGAAACTCTTTAGAAGATGCTGCTATTGCGGCCTTACAAGTAGTTGAGAATGTCAGGGCTCCGAGGCAACCATTAACGCCACCTGAAGCATTCTGCCAATACTTAAGTACAGAGATGCAACGGCTCAGCCTGGACTCATTCGATAAATTAAAGATTGTTATCATGAATTCTTTAAATGAAGCTCTGATCAATGATCTCAAAAACCCAATGTAAAAAGTTTATATATGAAATATAATTTTAATTTTTAATCACTTTATGAATAAAATTGTTACTGTTTTTTAAAAATTTTAGCTGTTTTATTTATTTTAGTTTCCCTTCATTATTGAAATAATCCATAAATGTCTTTCGGTAGTTTTCGTAATTCCCTCGTTCCTGAATTAAATTTGTAATTGTTGGTTCACTCTCACAATAATTCAAAGATGCTGATGAGGATGTTGCCAAAGGATTTTCGTTATACCATATACTATGGTGTATAAGGAAATTATGTAACACACAGCAGCATTGAACTATCTTCACGGTTCTTTCTTCTCGCAATATAATTTTTGTTTGAAGAATACCGAAACTGTTGGGCAGTATTCCGAAGGCCCGCTCAACATTCTGACGCGCCCTATTAAGTCTTCTATTAAATTTTTGTTTAGTTGCTGTCTCCGTTGTTATAGGATATGGTACCATAATATTTTCCGTTAAAGGAAATGCATTATCTGCAACTATAACATATGGTAAACAACGATTATTACCGATTACCTTCTTTGGTGGGAGAAACTTTTCTTTTTGAGCAAGAATAAAGTTCAGGTCAGATCTATTTAGGACCACACCGTCGCTAATTCTTCCATTGCATCCCACATCAATGAAAATAAATTTTCTATAAGCATCTGCTAGAAGCACAATACTAGTAAAACCTTTATAATTGTAGAAATAAACGGCGTCTTTTTTCGCTGGTGAATGAAATATGCTTCCCGTCCAGAGCACCCAAAAACAGGGGAAATTGCCATCGTGATTGGTATTCCTTTGCAATGCTCTCCCAATCCTCTATTGTTGGAAACTTAAAAATATTCATTATATATAATGAGAATCCTTATGTCACTAAATAATTTAAATGCTTTTTACCTTTAAATATTCATCCTTTAACGTGTTATAAATTACTTCACATATCTCAACTAAGTGTTGTTGAAGAAAAGATGAAGAAAGGTAGGTGTTCTCATCTAATTCCGAATAGTTTTCCCCCGTAGCTAGGAATCTAAGCGTAACCGCTAATTTCTCATCAGCGGAATGCATCTTCTCATGATGGTATTTTTTTTTTTTTTCGAATTTTTACTCCTAATTACACTTAGAAGCATATGGAAGCAGTCTTCGTCCATGCGAAGATAGTGCTTGTAAATTTTTGTATCGCACAACTTCACCTCGTTTCTCGTTTAGAAAAGCCTGGACATTTCCATCGCCTTTGCGGGTTTTCCTCCTATCACCCACGCCCTTCGGTTACGTCGTCGTTCTTCCCTTCGCTTATTGGAAGCCAAAAGCAAACATGCTGCCGCTGCCGCTACAGCGGAAATCACCGCACTATTTTCATCCATATCTAATTACTAACCTTCATACGATCTTTAATGTTACTGACGTTACTGTGCTTCGGGTCAGATTTGACCCAGTACTGAAAAATAAGGAGAAGTTTTAATGAATTTATTTTACATTATTTTTATTTTATAAGAATTCTTATTTATTTATTTTACATTATATTTAAAAAAATAAATATACGTGAAATTAACCATTATTACATTGGGTACATAAAACAGTTGTATTAGAACATTTTTTACATATGAATTTTTTACAAATCCCCCAAATCAAAGGTGTTTTATTGTCAGTTTTAGGACACAGCTGACAACGGCTTCTTTTAGCAGTTTTCTTAGCTAAAGCAGTATTATATTCCTCTTGCTGGATCGAAGAAGCCTGCACATTATGACTAGATTCTCGAATTTTTTTTTGCAATTTCTATTGGAAAAGATGCCCTTGGTAATGTTTTGCTGTTTTTTATATATGGTGTTACCAATTGCATACCTAGGTTTTCTAAATAGTGTCGTCGTTTAGCTGGGCACCCTTCCTTCCAACTACCATTTGCATTACTGAATAGTACAAAAGCATTGTATGCTGATATATCCACCATGTTACTGAATACTATTTTAAGCCATCTTTTAATCTTTCACGGACGTATTTTTTTTGCAGATGTAAGACACAATTGTAGTATCTTTATTAAAAGCAAAACATGATGAAAACAATCAGGGCCGGCGCGACCGTATTTGGCGCCCTAGGCGAGGAAAATTATTAGCGCCCTTTGCTATGGACCATATTAAATACATTACACCAGTCAAAATTTGTTATTCAAAATTTTTCGTTTATTATAAATAAAATTTGCAATAAAATAATACATAATTGAACATATAAACTGATTTATTAATTAATAATATATAAACATCTATAATGTTTATATAAAATATTATAAAACATAAAAATAACTAAATTTAATGCAAACTGTTCGACAGACATCATATTTGCACGCATAAATGAACCGTTCTTTGGCACCAACTGAAGTTAATCTTACAGAAAATATGTACTTAAAATCTTACTTTGCGAGCTTTTTCCTTTGCAAATGTTCTAACTAATTCACTCAAATCAAGAATTGAAGCTTCGTCATATTCGATAGATACGGTTGCTAATCCAACAAGTCGTTCTTCCAACATGGTTGAACGCAAATAGGTTTTGATTAGTTTTAGTTTAGAAAAACTTCGCTCGCCACTTGCTACCGATACTGGAAGGGTTAGAAGAATTCTTAAAGAAACGACAAGATTAGGCACACTTTCACAAAGTTTATGATCTAAAATGAATTGAAGTATATCTGATGGTGGCATAGATTTTGGAAGTCTTCGAGCTATAGTCAGAACTTCACATCATAAGTCTTCACCATCGATATCCTTCATTTCATTATGAGTTAAAAATGTTTCGAAATTTTTGCACTTTTGAAGCATATCTTTAGCACACGTTTCTTTCAGAGCGTGTATATCAAACAAAAATCCAAAAATGGAATTATATTTTTCTAATTGTTCGAATCTTTCTTCAATTGACTGAATTGCAACATCCAAAATTGCATAAAAAAAGTCCACTTTGAATTTTTGCTTGGTATCATGTGTTTCCTCGTCTTGGCCTTCATATTCAAATTGTCGTTTCTTTTTCTGATTTTCTCTGATGCGAATTCGGTTGAAATTTCCGTCATTAGCAATTTCGGTTGCAGCTTGTAAAATTCGTTCAAATCCTTCATCACATCGACAATCCATGAGGTATTTTTTGTAACTTGCAATTGTTTTATGGCTAAGTGTAAATCAGCATCAATTTTTTGCAATAGTTTACTAGTTAAGTTTATTTCGAACAGGATATTGAACCACGTTACAAGAGATACAATCAATTCAAATTTGCTTATTTCCTTAGCCAATGCTTTAGCTTCAATTCTTGTGATATTTCCAGAGGAACCTACAAGTTTTTCGTCAGTGGAAATATCTACCAAAGCATCATAAACGTCTCCCAAATTGTATCTTAAAGGTTTTAAAGCTTCAATACGTGATTCCCATCTTGTATCACTTAGAGGTTTCACTGTTCAAGCTGACTTTGGCAAATGAGCTTCCAAAACTTGCCACCTCTTAGTTGAAACGGCCAAAAAATTATATAATTTTTGAATCAAATTAAAAAATTTGGTAGCTTCTAAACAACACGCTGCAGCATCGTTGACCACTAAATTCAGTGAATGTGCATTACAAAGGACAAAAAACGCACGGGGATTTAAATTCAAAAAAATTTTTTGCACCCCATTATCCTTTCCCAGGCCGGAAATCTGGCGCCCCCCAAAAATCGGCGCCCTAGGCGACCGCCTAGCTCGCCTTAATGGTAGCGCCGGCCCTGAAAACAATGGTCTTCCTTTCGTTGTTACTATTTTTGGGGTAGTTCCGGCTTATTTTTACGCAAAGCCCCTACTACAGTTATTTGTTTTTCTAATAGTTTTTGTGCAAATTCATGTGAAGTAAAAAAATTATCCACAGTAAGATTATGGCCTTTCAGGCCGCATGTCCAATCAAGGACTACACGCATGCCTTGGTTTTTTTCTCAGGTATACCTCCTATTTCCTTACCTGTGTATGGTTGAATATTCCAAACGTAACTTGAGGCAGAATCACATAGAACCCAAAATTTGATACCATATTTAGCTGGTTTTGATGGCCGGAATGGGCATCTTCCTCTAAATGCAACCAGCTGCTCGTCCACTGTTATGTTTTCAAAAGGATTATAAAATTTCGGTAAAAGGCAAACCCACTGATTTCACAGTTCTCGAATAGGAGTAAACTTATCTTACAATCTTCGTTCAGATCGACTATTGTCAAACCTTATCACTCTTGATAATTTTTGGAAAGTTTTTAGTGGCATAACTGCTTCAAAAATAGGTCTTCCTTTCTCATTATCCAACAAGCTTTCAGTACTTTAATTATTTGAATGAAATACACCAGCTAGCAATAGTAGCCCAATATATGCAAAGAGATCAGTATCGTACATATCATTCCAATCATCAGCGAATACACGTTTACCCTCCAAATTAGTGTATTTCAAAATAGTGTGTGTCAAAGTTTGAGGAAAAAATAACTGAAAACTGGATTTTTCTTCTGAGGTAATCCTTGAACAAGAGTAACGCGTCAAACCTGGCACCATGTTGATGGAGCTTTTTCACAAAATTTTGTAACAGGTTCTTTGGAGTACTTTATTAGCCCATTTTTTGACGTAAGTGTTTGAACAAACCCTAATTCACTATCACTGAGCGAGCTATCATACGTTTCAACTTCGTCGATGCAATCTTCTATTTCAGAACAGGATTTACCTGACAGATCTGACAGATCTTCTAACACCGCTTCTATTTCACTTTCTATCATTTTTTACACGGAAATTTTTTTCGCAACTGTAAACTAGGATATGCGTTGTTCAATTGTCGTTTACTGCAACACTGAAAATAGTTCAGGAGGTACAATACATTAGCGAATTATTTCCCGAATTAGAATTATAAGAATCGCGATAAATTACAAAAAAACCGTGCGGGTTATTGGTTTCACCTTAGTTCTACCATTTCTCTATCTCTCTCTCTCTTACTATCTTTCGACTAGAGCTTGCTGCTCGACATTCCACTCTCTATATAAAAAGAACCTTTGACAGTGCAAAGACGAGCTCAGTCTACAGCTCTAGTCGATCACATGAAAAAAAAAAACACAAAATTAGGGCGCTAACAGGGGGCATGTGGGCTTTTCATTACTTGGGGTCAATTTTGACCCGAAGACCACTAGAGTAAAAAAAATTCATATGTATGTAGTAAACAAAAAATTTAAGAATTTTATTTCAATTATAATACATATATTAAAGTTATTAATTAAAAGTCATGGAATATAAAACTCTAAAAACGCATATTATCTGAAAAAATGACATTTTTATCCCGAAATGGGTCAAATTTGACCCGAAGACCGTTTGAAGGTTAATTATGACAAATGAGCTGATTTAATCAACAACACCCGAGTAGAGTCAAAATATTTGACATCTCACTAATACAAACAATCATCTCGTAGCAACACAAAATCTGCTTCCTTTGCTATTGCTCCGTGTATTTTCAGGGAACTTGCAGCAAAGCTTTTGGTTCCAGAACCATGATCCCTCGTGTATGAATGGCCTATCAGTTGAATATTCACTAGTAAAGTGGCGTTTAAAAACTACCACGTGGCTTTCGCAAAGAGCGACAATCTCTTAATGTTCATGCAAACAAGGCCAGAATTGTGGTAGAGAACACATTTGTCAGATAGAAAGGACGATGGAGAATATTATCAAAAAAAAATTAATATGATTTATTCTTTAGTACCTTAAGTGGTTGCGGCTTGTTTTACATAACATAGTTATAACTATGTGTTTTACATAACATAGTAGAATCTAAAAAGGATCCATGTCAAATTTCATGGATCAATGAAATAAGCGAAATTGAAGAAAACTTTCCGCAACCAGTGGACGTAATTATAACTAAGTTCGAGATATATTATGCCAAATTTTCCTCTGTTAGAACAAAATAATATTTGAAAATAAAAACAACAATATTTTCCATATTGTTTTAAAAATAATTTTCGTATTAAATTCATAATTAAATTAATAAAAATTACAAAAAAATTATAAAATCCTTTCCTCAAAATAGTAAATAAAATAAAAATTAAGTTCTTTCTTCGAAATAAAATAAAAAAATCGATTCTTCGACAGTTATTGCTAATATCACAAAGTTATTTCTTGGCACTATTTCAATCGCTGTTGCTGGGATCAAAAATAATAAGCTCGTTTTTATTATTGCTGCTATTGTAGGACAAAAAGAAATTTCTTGAGTCCTCCAGCATCTTCTTTGCCTCCTCCGTTAGTTTTTTCAAAGCATATTTTTTATGTTGCTGTTGTAGCTGGTGCTCATATTTTATTAGTTCCTTTTGCTTATCATAAAAAGTAGAGATGCGCCGAATATGGGTTCGACCGAATACGAATATTCGGTCAAGAATGTACCGAACCGAACATTCGGCCGAATTATTCGGTTCATTTTTGCGCAGTTCATATAGGTCGGCGAAGCATTCTGCGAGTAGCAGCGTTCGCTCACTCCTTGAACACTTCGTGGTTGCTCGGCACGCTCACGCAATGCGCCGCTATTCTTTTGTTGCAATTTCTCGCGCGATAGAATTATCGCCAAATATAAGGGACTAAAGCAAGAATTCCATAAACATTGAGGTCCTACGCACATGGGTCGACGAATTTGCAATCTTTGTCCATACATAAGCGCAACTGATTTTTGAACATTCGGTGTTCTATGCTCACGAAGATTTTGTTGAATAAACCTTGACACGTACAAATGCAACCGCACAACTGCAACTGGTGACATTTCCAAGTGTATGTATATGCGTTGCATTCGGTGACAAACAATATAGAAGTGTGTACTCAAATGTGACTTGACGGAATATTCCATGCAATGCATGCAACGGAAATGTCGGTCTACTTTCAAATTTTTCTATATTGCCACATTCGACATAGCACACACAATCATACACTCGTTACTAGATTTTTGGGTTATGTCGGGACGGAATGCAACTACGAAATTAAGTGTTGGTGGAAACTCGCCGCATATGGAACCGCTGAATGCAACGCAAATACAAGCTTGATATTGCTTCCGACCGCCAAGAACGGTGAAGCAGTTGCAAACTGGTTTCAAATCGGTCTCGTTTCTGTCGACTCGTGTGTGGATTCTCATTTTTTTAATTTTTAATTTTGTGTGTAAGTATGGCTACACAAAGAAGTGTTTATTTCATTTACAAATAATACCTATGTATGGTTCCAGAATAAAGCCTCTTTAACATATGTAACTCTTAAAATAATACTATTTAAATATTCGGTAAACTAACCGAATATTCAGCGAATACGAACATTAAAAAACACGCCGAATATACCGAATACAAATATTCGGCCGAACATTCGGCGCATCTCTAATATAAAGCATTCTGCAATTTTTCTTGTCTTTTTAAAAAGCCTGTTGTACAGCGACTCATTGCTTTTTCGTATGGTCTTCTTTTGACATGAATATGTCTTATCCCTGGGGTCTATTTGAAAGAATGTGCGGAGACGAAAATCGTTACCATGACTCATTACTGTTTGGCATACTTTTATGATAAATTTTAGAAGCAAATTAAATTTATATTTAATTCTGCATATTTTTAGGTGAAAATATTATCGAAAGCTTTCTTAAGGTTAGAAAATTTTCGAGACATTTCTTTTGACATGAATATTTGTCGTTTTGCCAAAGCTTTTGCGTCCAACATCATAGCAGCTTTTTTTTGTTCAATCGCTGCGAGTTCTTGTTCCAAGAGTGAGAAAAAGTGTCCAGGATATTTTACTTTGTGTGAGATTTTTTAAACAGCTTATGGGGCCCATCCAACTAGTTGTCCCAACTGAGTTGTGTAAAAAGTTGTTGTTTTGCCACAAACGCTTCAACTGAGTTCATATTTCAACTGTCAATTCGATATTTTATAGGCAATTTGAAAGTTAAATGAAATTGTAGAAAACCCGCGACTAAGTTTTATAATAATAAAAATTGGAGAAAGATGATTTTTTAGAATAATTATAATTGTTTTTAATTATTAATATGAATATTTATATTTTTCAAAATATAAATTAAATTCTAAAAGTATAAATTATGAAAATAATTTAATAATATGTGAACTTTCATAATTTAAATTAAAAATAATGCAAAATAAACTTGCAAAAAAATATATTCTTCGAATTCAGGCTTAATTCATCCAAGTAGTTTGCCAAACTGCAATACACTCAGTGCGACTAGTTGCCCAAACTCTAAACCCCGCCCTCATAAAATTAAAAGATTTTGATTTATCCCAACTGTAACCCCAACTGTCAAATCAGTTTGCCAACTGCCCCACACACGATGCGATTCAGTGACAACACAACTCAGTTAGGACAACTAGTTGGCCTGTGGGTGGGCCCCATTAGAAAAGGTGTGCTTGAGTCGTCCGTCGCGCGATATTTTTGTGTTTTCGAAGCGGGGCGGAATCAGAATCGATATCAGGGAATTTTCTTACTACGCAGTTTGCGGATTGAGTGTGGTGCGGCCGCGGCGCGCTTAGAATTTTTGCAAAAGCACAATTTTTTTTATTTTGAACGATTTCGTTTCGTGTGTTTGTATTCTGTTACATTGTGGAAAAGGATAAGGTGGTTGAAGGGTATGTATTGAAGCGAGCCAGATATATATTGTTGTGTGCATTCCTTTCGACCCCCTCCAGGGGTTCTTTCCAATAAGAACAAGAAGGTGATTTCCAATAAGAACAAGAAACAAATAGACCCCAGGGATAAGACATATTCATGTCTACTGTGCCATCGAGAAGCCATGGCACTTCCCGTCTTTTTTTACGTGTATTACATGTCTCGGTATCTGAACAATATCTTTAATTTATTAATAGTAATGCTGAAAATGTACCTTCGTTGTGTGATAACTGTTCACACGAACTTTCAGATGATGTCATAGATACACATAGAGACACTTCTCTGACATATATGAATGGACAGCTGATTGACAATCCTGAATGGCACCATTTTTCTCCAGAAATAGAAAACCTTTTTTACGTAAACAAAAACGTGTACTTCGAATTTAGGAGAAAAAATTATTAGATAAAAAAAACTTTTTAATATAACACGTTTTTATAACGAACTAAAAAGTATAAAATAATGGCACTAGCCCCATACAGATTTAGAACCTCAAACATATTTCTAACACCATACAGATAGTCCTGAAAATTTGTGATTGTGAATTTGTAATAGCTATGAAAATATATGTAAAATTTTAAACGAAAAAACGTGGGGCGTATATATAGTTTTTTTTTATCTAATAATTATTATCTGCTTTTTAGTCTTGTGTGCGACATTTTGCAATCACTTTTTAACATGGTCATGATATTATGACGGATACATGTGGAAAATTGTTACCTAAATCTACTAATAATATACCAATCTTTTTAATTTTGAAATTCCTGAAAATTAAAATGAAGGAGTAAGCTAAATTAATTTTATATGATTTTTATTTCAATAATAGCTGCATCTCTTTTTTGATCATTTTTACTATTTTCACTCGTGAGTGCTCGCAAATACTCTTTTACTGAAAAGCGCTTAGCTGACTTTTGATTGTATTTAACTGCTTTCATCATATAAAAACATCTATAAATTAAATTTGAGTCGTGATTATCTGAAAGTTTTATCTTTCATTTTACTTTGAATAATTTACCGTATTAATTTAAATTATGTAACTGATACATGTGAAGGTTGTTGTAAAGTTAGGCAATCCACCAGTTTATGTCAGCCGCCAAGTTAAATTTACAATGACCTCATATAGTTTATTGTATTCTACTTATCACACCTTTTCTGTAGTACCTACGTCGCGGGTGTTGTGATGAAAATGGTAAGCCGTGGTCTGAAGAGAATGGTAACCCACCCTCCTGAGAAGGCCGCCATGGACCTAATGATGTTCTGAGTATATTGTATTGCTTATGGTGTTTTACTTATCATACCCTTTCATTTGATACCCATGTCGAAAGGGCTCTGAAGAGAATGGTAACCGGCCCTCCTGAGGAGGTAGCCATGAATCTAAAGACATAGCTTATTGCGTTACTTATGATGCCCTTTCGTTTAACACCCATGTCGAGGGGGTTGTGAAGAAAATGTTAATCCGTCCTCTTGAGATGGCCGCCATGGACCAAACGAAATATTGAGTATACTATATTGCTTATTGTTTTCTAATTATCATACCCTTTCATTTGATACCCATGTCGAAAGGGCTCTGAAGAGAATGGTAACCCACCCTCCTGAGGAGGTCGCCATGGATCTAAAGACATAGCTTATTGCATTCGACACATGATTCCATTTCATTTGATATCCATGTCGAGACCCTTTCATTTGATACCCATGTCGAAAGGGTTCCGAAGAGAATGGTAACCCACCCTCCTGAGGAGTCTGCCATGGATCTAAGGGCATGGCTTATTGCATTCATCTTATGATGCCCTTTCATTTGATACCCATATATAGGGGGTTGTGAAGAAAATGGTAATCCGCCCTCTGAAGATGACCGCCATGGACCAAACGATAAATTGAGTATACTATATTGCTTATGGTGTTCTACTTAACATACCATTTCATTTGATATCCATGTTGAATGGTTTGTGAAGAATATTTCAATCCGCCCTCTTGAGACGGCCTCCATGGACTAAAGGTATGTACCATATTGCATTGTCATCACAGCTAAAGCTGTGTGCAAAATTTCACCATGATAGGATATCCGGAAGTATTTGAAAAATCGAATGCAAAATTTGTTCCGTGAAGAAAACAGTAATCCGTCCTCTATAGTCCTCTGCCATGGATCTAACGGTATAATGAGTATACCATATTGCATTGTCATCGGAGCTGAAGCTGTGTACAAAATTTCAGGGTGATCGTGTAACCGGAAGTAGTCAAAAAATCGATTGCAAGATTTGTACCGGACAAACAGACAGACAAGAAAGCGAGCTAATAAAAACGTTTTAATAAGTGATAAGATGGCTGCTATAATTAATAGAAATTAATTCCCATTATACTCATTTTTATTTATTAGCAGTTTTTTTTTTATTAAATAAATGTATTTATCCCAAAACTGTGACTGTTACTTCTCCTATTTAACGAAGTTTTCAAAATAGCTCAAGAGTGAGACAGAAGAACAAACTAATGATGTTGTGCCTAGAGACTTGCCACTAATTACGCTTTTTCATGGTATTCTTTCTGTTGAATAACACTTCAGACTGGATGACAATATATTAAGTGGAGATTGTGAAGAATCACGAAAACGTTCCAACAAATAACTTGAAAAACTAACGCATCTTTCATGTAGATGCTGCTGAAAGAATTATACAATAATTACCCACCAAGAATTTGAAAGAATTGATATATTTTAATTCCACCCCATCTATGATGAAGAATAGTGAATACTCCATTTATGGCAATATCACATTACTCTTCCTGTGATTATCAATTTCCATAAAATAATATACAAAATACATTTCATAAATAATAGAAAATCTGTTGTCATAAATTAGTTGTTTACTTCCTTCGAAAGTTTTTACATATCTAGCATTGGAATGTACCTTTTTACGTAAGAACGAATAAATATGTTTATTGACACATTCCTACAAGTTAGTGTTGGTAGTTTTGAGAAGGCGCTAGATCAGGGTGCGAAAGGACCAGGGTTCAATTCTTGGTGAATTTGGGTACTCTTTTTTTAAGCTATGGTGTTTTATTGTAGTGTTTGTTAATTACTTTGTTAAGGTTTAGATTACGCAAAGTCTCACAACTTATAACCTAGATAAGCCTTTAACTAAAACTTTGCAAGATTAATTATATATAGCGTGGAACAATGTAATATTTATGAATCTCCACGGCCAAACTAGGATACAGCATTTTGACAATTTAAATCAATGGAACATGAAATAAAAGTTATAGTTAAGAAAGGATTTGGTTTATTTACCTTATTATAGATTGAGTTGTAGCTCACAATTGAATATTTACCAAAAGGTTTTAATTAGTCGCCGCTTCGAGATTTTACCATCAACGGAGGCTTAGTTTATTATATTTTCTTTTGTTATTCTGAAGAGATACATTCAAATTTAGTTAATAAAAACTTAAAAACATGCTTTCAGACAAAGGGCTTAAAAAATTTATAGATATGGAGCAAATCGTAAAACGTTGTAAAATTTTTGTAAAACATTAAAAATTCTGAGAAAAATCACTTCCTTATAATCTATAAAGACGGTCTTAAATACACCGTTCGTGCAATTAAATTTATAAATTTTCATTCATTTCAGTAAGCGTCTAGATTCCCTAGCAAAAATTAGACATCTACTTTTCGTTCTATATCTACTGACACTCACTAATAATTTTAATAACTGTGATTATCCATTTTTCATAAACCTAGAAAACGTGTCGTTAAAATCATACATTTTTTTGTAGGTATTTGTTACACAGCGAAGTTCGATTAAATTGAGTTTTTTTTTGTCTACAGCACCACCTACATGACTATAAACTAATAAAATGAGCAGCATATAAACAAATAAATACTTAATATTATTTCCGCGAAATTTTTTAATGATTTATAAAGCCGCCAAAGACCCATGATATTTTTTCACTTTTAATTAAGTAAATGTTTATGTTCTCCTAAGTATCATTACAGGAAAGGCTTACCTGGACTTTTCCTAAAGTTTTGCTGGGCGGGCTAGTATGGTATGGGACGCTATATTCCCGCATACCGGCGACGGGTTGGCAACCCGTCCTGGCATTACCATATTGCCACGAGACCTACAACTGAGCCTCGGATAGGATTGACTACACAACGAAGACCCGGATATCGTATTAAGGACCATGATTTACGAATTTTTTCTTGGAATGTAAGGACACTGTATCAACCTGGCAGATTAAAAGTTCTACTAAACGAATTAGATAAATATAAAAGTGATCTAACAGCAATACAAGAGGTGAGATGGATTGGAAAGGGGATCCTAGAGAAAAAAACGCACAATATATTCTATAGCTGTAACGAGAAAAATCATACTTTTGGGACGGCATTCATTGTAAGAAAACAAATTAAACATCTAGTTATGGGGTTTGACGCTATAGACGAAAGAATATGTAAAATACGCATAAGAGGAAGATTCTTTAACTACTCCATAATAAATATACATGCCCCGATTGAAGATGCACTAGAAGAAGTCAAAGATGCATTCTACGAAACCTTAGATAGAGCGCTAAGAAACTGTCCTAGTCATGATGTAAAAATTATTATAGGAGATGCAAATGCAAAGGATCATTCAGTCTACATGACGAAACAAACGAAAACGGTATGAGACTGATCAGTTTTGCAATGATGAATAATATGGTAATCGCAGACACAAGATTCCATCGGAAAGATATACACAAAGTAACCTGGAGATCTCCAGATGGAAGAACGCAAAACTCAATTGACCATATACTAATAGATGCGCGTCACTGCTCAGAAGTACTAGGTGTTAGATCATATCGTGGTGCAAACATCGACTCTGACGACTATATTATTGGGGCGAGAATCAGAAGCAGAATATCGATAGTAAACGAAGGAAGAACTCGCAAGGAAAGAAAATTTAACGTGAAATTGTTAAAAGAAGAGGAAAAACAAGAAGAATATGTAGATGAAATAAATAGAAGAGTGACAAATGCAAGTAACGACAGCGCCGAAGACATAGAGGTTAAATGGAGTAGCTTAAAAACCCTAATCAAAGAATCAGCTTCAAATACTCTAGGATACGAGCCCCGTGAAAGAAGAAATGAATGGTTCGACGATGACTGTGCACGAGTAACGAAGGAAAAGAATGTAGCATATCAAGTGATGTTACACAAGCACAGAACGAGAAATGCAGCTGAGCTGTACAAAGAAAAAAGAAGGCAGGGGAAAAGAGTGCACAAAGCGAAGAAAAAGGAGTACTGGGAAAACGAAATGTTAAAAATAGAAGAAGCGAACAGCCGAAACGACGTCAGGCAACTATATAAAAAAGTAAATGAGCACCGAGTCGGTTTCAAGCCCAGAGTAACTATGTGCAAAAATAAGAATGGGGAAATCTTAAGCACCAAAGAGCTAGTTCTAACTAGATGGTGCGAACACTTCAAAGAACTGCTAGCTGGAGATGAGGAGCAACCGCCTACAGAAAACGTGGAAGTAGCAGAAGAACTAGCGGGAGACATGCCTACATCAGAAGACGTACAAGACGCAGTGAAAAAACTAAAAAACAACAAATCTCCGGGCAAAGATAACATTGTAGCAGAGCTATTAAAAAAAGGAGGTGGAAACGTAATATTAAGCCTGCATGAAATCGTAACACTAATATGGACCCAGAAACAAATACCATCGGAATGGAGTGAGGGCATTGTGTGCCCTATACATAAAAAAGGAGATCAGCTAAACTGCCGTAACTATAGAGGCATCACTCTACTGAACGTAGCATATAAAGTATTCTCAAATATTTTATACGTTAAACTGCAGCCTTACGCAGAAGAAGCTCTGGGAAACTATCAAAGCGGTTTCCGTCCCGGAAGATCTACCACAGACCATATTTTCACTCTTAGGCAGGTCCTAGAAAAGGCGAATGAATTTAACATAAACATACATTCGCTATTCATAGACTTCAGAAACGCCTATGATAAAATAAAACGTGAAGAATTATACAAAGCTATGGAGTACCTAAGATTCCCCAAACACCTTGTAAATTTGACTAAAATGACAATGAAAGAGGTATTATGCAGAATAAGAAATGAAGGAGAGCTATCAAAACCATTCAACGCCACAGTAGGACTAAGACAAGGAGATGCCCTATCGTGCTTACTATTTAACGTAGCTATGGAAAAAGTGATAAGAGACGCAGGAATTAACACCGCGGGCAGTATTTTCAACAAGTCGGTACAAATATTGGCGTACGCTGACGACATCGTAATACTAGCCAGATCCCCCGTAGCAATGAAAGAAGCCTTCATATCGCTAGAAAGAGCAGCAAAGAAATTCGGACTAGCAATTAATGAAGAGAAAACGAAATATATGTGCATCTCCAAAAGACGTAATGATCGCCAGAATATGACAATTGATACATACAACATCGAAGCAGTAAAAGAATTTATATATCTAGGGACGCTAAT
Source organism: Thereva unica (assembly GCA_949987705.1). NCBI lineage: Eukaryota > Metazoa > Arthropoda > Insecta > Diptera > Therevidae > Thereva > Thereva unica. The sequence goes on along the minus strand of OX465284.1, from coordinate 35,255,299 downwards.
TTCAAAAGACAACGACACGACATTAGAAGTTAAAAGGAGATTAGCGCTGGGAAACAGATGCTACTTTGGGCTACGTAAACATTTCTTATCAAGGAACATATCAAGAAGCACTAAAGTAAAACTGTACAGAACTCTTATAAGGCCAATACTACTGTATGGATCCGAAACCTGGACATTAAGAAGTAACGAAGAACACCTCCTAGGGTGCTTCGAAAGAAAAATCCTGCGCACTATATATGGAGGAATCAACGAAAACGGTGTTTGGAGGAGAAGATACAATCACCAATTGTATCAGTTGTATAAAGATCCAAACATCATTAAAACTATAAAAATTAACAGAATCCGATGGGCAGGACATGTTGAACGTAGCAGTGACGACAGCATAACAAAAATTATTATGAACAAGAGACCAGACGGACACAGAGGTACGGGACGTCCAAAAAAGAGATATATAGACAGCGTAGAAGAAGATCTACGAACCCTAGGTATAAGAAATTGGAGACTTCAAGCCAGGGACCGACAGTTCTGGAGGAGGATGTTGCAGGAAGCCAAGGCCAATAACAGGCTGTGGAGCTATTTATGATGATGCTAGTATGGTACACGGATGGCTCTAAAACGGGACAGGTGTAGGCGCCGGAATCTGGAGTGAAAGTCCCAGATTCAGCAAGGCTATAAGTCTAGGCACGCTGGCAACTGTCTTTCAAGCAGAGGTGCACGCTATTCTGGCATGCACTCATGAGAACTTAAGAAGGGCCTACCAAAATAAACGGATTTTTATCTTCTCTGATAGCCAAGCGGAAATTAGAGCGATAAGGTCCCGTAGGACCAAGTTTAAATTAGTTTGGGACTGCCAACGTGCTCTTCATGAGTTGGGCGTTCTCAATCAAATTACACTTGTCTGGGTCCCGGGTCACCGGAGCTTCGAAGGTAATGAAAGTGCGGATGCCCTGGCTAAACAAGGCTCTGATTTAGAATTCATTGGTCCAGAGCCGGCTATTGGGGCACCGTCCAGCTTGCTGCAAAGGGCCCTGGCCGATCGGACCTTGATGAAACATATTGAACGCTGGAGGTCCGCGCCTGGACTCGCCAACTCTAAGCGATTCCTTCCAGTGCCGTCCCAAGGCGGCCAAGGAATTATTACGGCGCAGTAGGAGTGATGTTAGGACACTTGTTGGCTTAATTACCGGATACTGTGCCCTAAATTACCACTTATGGAAGATAGGAAGGGCGGAGGACCCTACATGTAGGCTTAGCCTAGAAGAGGATGAGTCTGCCCTCCATGTTCTCTGTGAGTGCCCTGCAATAGCGAGGAGCAGGGTCTCTTTGTTCGAGAAGTCCCTGCTCGAAAACTCAAGTCTAAGCGACAATCCACTAGGCAGACTGCTGAACTTGTTCAGGCGGTCTGGCCTACAAATATGAGGTGTAGGGGTTGTAGTACAATAGGCCAAATAAATGGCCGCAGTACCTTTGGACCTAATACCTCACACAGGAAAAAAAAAGAATCATTATTAAATTATATAGTGATAGAATCAAAGCATGTTCCGCCGAAGTAAAAAAAAATTGTATTTGACCATTTGCGGCCGAGGATTTAACTTGGTTCCCCGTAATAGGAATCCAGCGCCTTAGCTCTAGGCTACCGATAATGGACTTTATTAGAAATCTCTTTTTGTTGTTAAATATACTTCCGGTTGAAATATCCAGACCATTTCTTCATTTCTCAGTTTTAGGTCTTTTGACCAAGAGCTACAATTTGAGATATGGCCCAAGTCTGTAGCGGCAGTACTTTCAGAGATGAAAGAAGGTCACAGACGGACAGAGCCTCTATATAAGCTTTTTTTTTAAAGCTAAAACTATACCTGTCTATTTTTTTAAACTAAGTTTACATCGCTGACATACACTGACGATTAAAGTTCATAGGAAGTTCATAGAGACAGCAATAGTTTTTGGTGCCATTGTTTTGTATGGGATTTTGCTCATTTAGCAGTCCATTGCTATATGTCAGTGGGACACTTGAGTTTTCGAGGGCAATCGTCAGCACAGTACCTAATTAAAAGCATATCTTAATTTAAAGTTAATAAATGGGATGTTATACTACTACTGCAGCCACTGGCACTTGAATCGACGCCTTCAAAACTTGCTGCTGTCACTACCACTAATTCAATTCAATTAAGTTTATTCGTTTCATAACAAGGGGTTTACAAGAATCTTTACAGCGTTTTCTTTTGTACTCAGCCTAAGTAAAATTGGAATATAAATTTTATTTAAATAAACTATATATTTCAACATCTTTGTGGGCCGAGTTCCTAGTTCTCTCTCTCCTCTCCCTTGTATCTGAAGACGAACCAAACAAAATATAAGAGGCGCGGGGCCCCCTGAGGGTAGGGGCCCCAAGCAATTGCTTGTTTTGCTTGTTGGTAAATCCGGCACTGCCCCGCCCTAACCGTCACTTCACTGGAGAGATCCCCCACTATAGAGACCTTCAACTTTCTGTCCCGAAGAAAGCTAAGTATCAACCTTAGTGTGGAGTCGTTCAGATTGCAACTTCTCAACTTAACTATCAGCCCCCTTGTGCCAAACCGAGTCAAACGCCTTTTTCATGTCAAGCGAGCAGACCAGGGTAGGTCTTCTCGCTCTAAGTCCCATCAACGTATGGTTCTGAAAGACCAGGAGTGCGTTTTCTGAAGAGTGTCCGGCTCTAAATCCGAATTGTTCTTTGGGGATTAAATTGTTTTCAAGTACATGCCTGTCAAGGACCTCAGCAATTATCTTTTCGAAAAGTTTCCCCAAGTTTGAAAGGGATGAGATAGGTCTAAAGTCATCGAGCGAGACCCCATTGGGTTTTTTGGGGATAGGAATAAGTTTGGCAACCTTCCATGCTCTTGGGAAATATCCCACCCTAATACAGTTATTGAAAATGCCCGTTAATGCACGTTAAGGCCAAACGTGCACGTTAAGGCCAAGGAAGCTTTTTTATTATGAAATTCGAGACCTCATCGAACCCAGCTGACCTCTTGCCATTGAGTTTAGCAATGTATTCCGAGACTGTATCTGTTCATCAAATTCAAATGGATGCGTTCAAATTCACAAAAAGTTCAAGAAATATTCGTGCAACTCAAATTAATTTCGCGTAAATCGCAGTATTAAAACCTCACGTACACCAAAAACGTTAATTTTATTAAAAATTAAAATTTAACTTTATTAGTACATTTATTCGGCTTCAAACTAAATTCTAATTAGATTAATTGCGGTATTCGCTACAATTTCGTCGCGATCAAATTCAAAAATTACAAATTCAAAAATCAAAATTCAAAATTCAAGATTACAAGAAAAATCTGTTGCTTACTTATATAGCAAAAGCCTACGTGACTACAGCACTTTGACCGCAATTTTCACAAATCAGTTATTACCGCTGCATCGGTTTTCTTGTTTACTCCACCCACATCTTTCCCCTTTTCATATTAATTTCGAGTTCGAATTCATTTCAAATGTCAAATTGTTTCTATTTCAAATGTCAAATTGTGTCCATTTCAAACGTCAAATTGTGATGTGGGTGCAGTAAACAAATGTTGTTTGTTTAGTGATTTGTTGTGATTGTTTTACAAAGGTGAGTGACTTAAACATAATTATTTGTTAAAATATAGTAGTCTATTATATGTTTATTGTTTTCGAAACTAATTTTTAATACTAATTCATATTATTTCTTGAGTGAACCTAACCTAAATCTTATATGTTAAAATTTTATACATTACTTAATAACTAAATTGGTTTTCTGTATTTTAGCTGCTGTTGGTGCCCATTGTTTGGTTTGGGAAGGACGTGTCGTCAGGAAACCTCGCAGGGAAGTATTTTGTATTTATAATTTCACTGATGGTGATTGTGTTCTTATGAACTTTTTAGGTGGATGTCCAACATATTCCCGGGCCTTGGGTCCTGTGGATCCAAAACTAATCTGCAAGTAGTACGCTTTAAGTTTTGCTACAACAAAAATAAAATTGCATGGGAATTTAAGGACCACTAGGACAGGAATTATGCTAGGATGGAAAATGGCTTATGGTATGTTATTTTAACTTGGTGGAGTTTGTGCTGTCCACTTGTTCCATATCTGTGTTGTCTTCGCACGGTAGTAGGCACACCTTGGAAATTGGTCGTTTCAAGATCCTATCCTTAACTTTCAGTGTAACCACTCTAACAAGTTGATCCGTCCCTGGATGCGTTTCGGTTATCCTTCCAAGCATCCACTTCGTAGGAGGTAGTCTTTCTTCCTTAATTAGTACCAGTTGTCCTACCTCGAGATTTTTCCTTGTTTGTAGCCATTTAGGCCGTTGCTGGAGACGAGATAAATATTCTGAATGCAAGCGTTTCCAAAACGATTGGACTAAATGCGTTAAGTGATGCCATCGTGTAAGTGCAGTGGGTTTCTCATCTAGGATTGATTGCTCTGGTAATGCCAACGGTGCTTCACCTAACAGAAAGTGACCTGGTGTAAGTGCATTCAAGTCCTCTGGATCGTTTGTTAATGGTATGATCGGCCTAGAATTTAGAAAAGCTTCTATCTGGGTCGCGATTGTGGCCATTTCCTCGTACGTTAAAATTGCATCGTTTATTATTCGTTTTATATTTCGTAGATTTCACCGCTGCCTCCCACAATCCTCCGAAATTGGGCGCTGATGGTGGTATGAAGTGCCATTCTATTCTCAATGCTGTGGCCTTTGGTGGCATTTCCACATTCAATTGTTTCAGGTGTTGTTCGAAATCATGATTTAATAGTTTGTTTGTCCCGACAACAGATGACATCAAAGACGAGTTCTATATGCGACTGAATGAGGTTTTTCGCTCTATTCCAAGGGGAGACATCATTGTATTAATGGGTGACTTAAACGCACAAATCGGCCGCGACAACACCGGTCTTGAACAAACAATTGGAAAACAAGGCCTAAGCCAAGTTACCAATAACAATGGTGAGCTTTTCGTTGACTTTTGTAGTTCCCATCAACTAATGGTAGGTGGAACTTACTTTTGCCACAAGAAGATACACAAAGAGACCTGGGTATCACCCGATGGTAGAACGAGAAATCAGATAGATCACGTGGCCGTCAGCCGCAGATGGAGAACCATTCTGGAGGATGTCAGGAGCTTCAGGGGAGCGGACACTGGAAGCGACCACCATTTGGTAGTAGCAACTATTCGCCTTAGAATCGCTGCAATCAGAAACGTTCAACGCGATGTTATAAACCGTAGACGGTTTAACGTTGACCTTCTGCAGGAGACCGCTAAAAAGCGAGAATTTGCTGGAAACCTGCAGCAAATATTAAACCAGCAAACCGTTTCTGACGACACAAATATTGAAGAGCTGTGGAGTAGAACAAAGGGCGCTATATTGACGGCTGCGGAAACGAGCGTCGGTTATGTCCAGAGAAACATGCAACATTGGATCTCGGACACTACCTGGCAAAAAATAGAACGCAGGAGAGCCCTCAAAAATAACGTAAACTCTACAAGCGACCCGGAAAGACGTCACCAACTTGAACGGGAATATTCCCAATTACACCGGGAAGTAAAGAGAAGTGTGCGGCGTGATAAAAGGCAGCAGATAAATGAGCTCGCAGAAAAAGCGGAAAACGCGGCAAACACAGGCAACAGTAAAGTGCTGTACCAAATTACTAAACAGCTCTCGGGAAAGCACTCTACTAAAAAGCATGCCGTAAAGAGTGCGGATGGGAGGCTGCTGTGCAGCGACGAGGAGCAACTCCAAAGATGGAGAGATTACTTCTTCGCCGCCCTGAATGGTTCACTTGCACAGGAACCTCAGGAAAACAGCAACAATGCACAGCCGATAAGAATCAACACCCGGGCCCCATCCAAGACGGAAATAGTAACCGCAATTCATGCGATGGCCAATGGTAAAGCAGCTGGAAAAGATGGCATCCCGGCAGAATTGTTGAAAGCCGATTCAAGCCTCATAGCAGATGCGCTTCAGCCAATCCTGGAAATAGCATGGAACACCTGTACCTTTCCGGAGGATTGGACGGAAGGTATCATAGTCAAAATACCCAAAAAGGGGGACCTAACAATATGCGACAACTGGAGAGGCATCTGTCTATTATCTACTGTGGGTAAAATCTTGTCCCACGTTATATTATCAAGGATAAGAGAGGCAGTAGACCGAACGCTTAGAAGGCAGCAGGCCGGATTCAGGAAGGGCCGCTCATGTATAGACCATATTAACACCTTGAGAATCATAGTGGAGCAGTCTACTGAATTCCGATCCCCCCTTTACCTAGCTTTCGTAGATTATGAGAAAGCGTTCGACTCGGTTAATAGGAGCTTTATATGGCAGGCATTACGGCGACGTGGACTGCCTGATAAAATAATAGAATTGATAAAAGCCCTTTACAACAATTCCAAATGCAGAGTTCTCCATAATGGAAAATTATCCGACAGCTTCGAGGTGAATTCAGGAGTACGACAAGGATGTCTACTTTCGCCATTACTATTTCTTATAGTAATAAATGACATCCTTGTCGACGCTCTAGATAATAGAACAGGCGGCATACAATGGGGTTTGCTAGACCGCCTTAAGGACCTCGACTACGCGGATGATATCTGTTTGCTGGCCCACAGACATCAGGAGCTAAAAAACATGTTAAACAATTTGGCAACAGAAAGTAGTCTAGCAGGCTTAAGGCTGAATCCGAACAAAACCAAAGAAATGCGGATAAATGCAAACACACTTGAACGAACTGCGCTGAATAACCGTGACGTGGAACTGGTAGATAAATTCTGCTACCTCGGTAGCATTATTACCGAAAATGGCGGTACAGAAGAAGACGTCAGTTCCAGAATAAATAAAGCACGAGGCGCATATGCATGCCTGTTCCGCATATGGAGATCAACGGAGATCTCAACTAACACCAAATTGCGGCTGTTCAACTCCAACGTTAAGGCAGTTCTTTTGTACGGTTGCGAAACATGGAAAGTCACCCAATTCATCACAGGGCGCCTACAAGTCTTCATCAACAGATGCCTGCGTCGTATCCTAAAAATCCGCTGGCCAGATAGAATTTCAAATGAAGAGCTATGGCGCCGTGCCGGCCAAGAAAGGATAGACGACCAAATCAGGCGAAGGAAATGGAATTGGGTTGGCCACACCTTGCGACGCGATAACGAAAACCTAGCCAAACAGGCCCTTGACTGGAACCCGCAAGGATCCCGTCGAGTTGGAAGACCTAGAACAACGTGGAGGAGGACCCTACTAGCAGAGGCCGCAACAACTGGGAGATCCTGGTCAGAGCTGAGAGCTGTCGCGCAAAACAGAGTCCGCTGGAGGGCAACTGTTTCCGCCCTATGTCCCATGAGGGATTAAAGGGGCACAAAAAAAAAGAAGAAGAAGAAGAAGAAAGACAAAATTGGTTCCGTTGTCTGAGTATATGTGCAGGCAAAGCCCTCCGCGACTAATAAACCTCTTTAAAGCTGCGTAGAATGCTTCGGAAGTCAAATCAGAGACAACTTCTATGTGGACTGCCTTGACAGCGAGGCAAACAAATATGGCTAGGTAACCCTTGAATGTTTTTTGTCCTCTGCCTCTTGACACCTTCAAATTAAACGGACCACAGAAATCCACGCCAACGTGAGTGAAAGGTCGCGACATTCGTGTTCTGGTAGACGGCAGATTTCCCAGCAATTGTGATTCAGGTTTCGCCTTCTGTCGGAAGCATTTCATGCATCGGTGCACCACCCCTTTTATGCAGCTCCTCAACTTGAGAATCCAGAATCGATTCCTTAACCATGTCATCATTAATTGGGGGCCGCCGTGAAGAGTTCGTTCATGCGATTCTAATATTATGAGTTTGGTTAATGGATGATCGGAACTCAATATGATAGGGTGTTTTTTGAACCACGACAAATCTGCGTGATGTAGTCGTCCTCCGACACGCAAGACTCCTTCGTCGTCGAGAAATGGCGTCAAACTGCTTAACCTGCCATTCTTTACCTCCTTTCCTGACCTGCACGTCAACAATTCATCTGCGAATTCGTCCGCTTGTGCGTCTTTTATCCAATATGTGAGTGCCTTATTCAGTTCTGCCGTAGTCAACCAAATCGATGAATCATTTTTTAATGCCTTGCAGTTGTTGATAAATCTGAAGCAGTAAGCTGATACTCGCAACAATCGTGTTAAGCTTGAATACTTTGCCACTAATTTGGTTTCTCCTGCTTTGAGGGTTACTGCCAAATAAATTTTCACGCTCGCTCTTTCTTCCAAATTGGTTTTGTCGACTTGAATCGGGGTCGGCCAATGCTCTTTAGATTTTTCAAGCCAGTTTGGACCATGCCACCACAGTGTGTGCGAGATGAGTTCCGTTGGTGCTATGCCACGTGATGCACAGTCCGCAGGATTTTCCTTTGAAGACACGTACTTCCAAGAGGAGCAGTCGATAGTTTCTTGGATTTCGGCCACTCTATTTGCCACAAAAGTCTTCCATCTTGAAGGATGTGCCTTTATCCAAGCTAGTGTTATGGTGGAATCACACCAAAGTGTTAAACGAATGTTACTGCCTTTCAAGACCATTTTTATTGCTTTAAATAGACGCACTAACAAAACGGCTCCACATAACTCAAGTCGTGCCAATGTTACTGGTTTGATGGGAGCGACCTTGGTTTTTGATGTTAGCAAGTGAGTATGAATGTGACCAAATTTATCGACCGACCGGACATAAAACACTGCTGCGTATGCCCGATTTGAGGCGTCACAAAATCCGTGCAATTCAATTTCATCGGTAAGGGTGTGCAGCCATCTGGGGATTTTGATATCTTCAATGTGTTTCAGATCTTTCCGAAAGTCGTTCCAAGCTTGTGTAAAATCCTCAGATAATCTGTCATCCCAATCCAAGCCGCTTAACCAAACACTCTGCATGATAATCTTGGCTCGTATCATGATGGGTGAGAGAAGCCCCAGAGGGTCGAATAATTTGGATATTTGCGACAAGAGGTCTCGTTTCGTGATCAATTCAGAATTAGTAAGATAGGTGTTCATTTTGTACATAAAGGTGTCTGTTTTGGGGCACCAAAGGACGTCTAATGTTTTAATTCCATCTTCGAAGTCGAAATTGCGGATCTTACTAAGCTCTTGGTCCGACAGTGGAATTGCCTTGATTAATTCTGGATCGTTGGTGGTCCATTTTCGCAAATTGAATCCGCCTAACTGCATCAAACGTATCAATTGATCTTGAAGTTGTGTTGCTTCTTCAACCGTACTTGCTCCTGTCAGAAGGTCGTCGACGCAGAAATCCGACTTAACTATCTCCGATGCTCTTGGGAAGTTTTGATATTCATCATCAGCCAGCTGATGCAGTGTTCTTATCGCCAAATATGGAGCACAAGACGTGCCAAAGGTGACTGTGTGTAAGCAGAAGTCTTGTATCTTTTCGACTGGCGATGGTCTCCACAACACTCGTTGAAAATCGACATCCTCTTCCGACACCTTGATTTGGCGATACATCTTCTCCAAATCTGCAGTGAAGACGATCTTGTGTTTTCGCCACCGTAAAAGAATTTGCAATAAGTCATCTTGTAGTTTGGGACCGACCATCAAGACGTCGTTAAGTGATGGCCCATGTGTGGATTTTTGCGACGCATCAAAAACAACTCGGAGCTTAGTTGTCGTGCTTTCTTTAAACACGGCATGATGGGGCAGGTAATACGTTTCAAAATGTTTTGTATTATGAAAGTCATCCTTTAATTCTTTTGTAGATGCCGAGACTGGGACCATGTGGTTGAGTTGGCGGTATTCCTGTATGCATGCTGAATATTCATCGCGCAGTTGAGGGGATTTTTGAAATCTGGCTTCCAGTAAGTTGAATCGTCGTAGTGCTGTGGTTCGCGATGCGCCGAACTGAGGACGCTGTCCATTCACAAACGGTAAACGTACTATGTACCGTCCGTCCGATGCCCTTCTCACAGTGTCCTTGTAGAACTGCTCGCACTTCATTTCTTCTTCGGTTAGATGTCGTTCTTCTCGAGTTTCTTCTAATTCCCAAAAACGCCGGATGCTGTGTTCTAACTCAGTATGGCTGTGGCAACTTACTAATGTCCTTGTTTGAGGTGTTGGTAACTCTCCTGATAAAATCCATCCTAGGGTTGTGTTCTGCGCGTCAAGTAAAATTCGACCATATACATCCGCACCAAGCAAGACTTGTATTTTATTGGGCTCAAAACATTGAGGATCGGCCAAACACAAATTTTTCAAATTTATCGAGTCGTCGGGCAATTTCATACTTCGAGTAGGGAGTACTCTGGTAATCGATTTCAAAACTAATGCTGATGTCCTCATTATGTTACTGCCATGTCTAGATTTCAGCATGAATTGTACTGACGCTCTTGAAGTACCGGCCTTGGAATTTTCAACACCAAAAATGTTGACTGTAGTTGTTGATTTCCTAAGTTTCAGCAGTTGCACAATCTGTTCCGAGATAAAAGACACTTGGGAGCCTTGATCCACTAATGCCCGTGCTGTAACTTCTTGTCCTGATGGTGCACAGATTCTAATTAACGCGGTGGCTAGAAGCACTTCCCTTGGTGTTGCAGACTCGTGGACGTAAAAGGACTTAGCCGATGATGTGGTTGCAGGATCCTCAGTGACCTCTGACGACATGAACGCCTTTCCTTTACTTACAGCAAAACTCGCGATAACCGTGTCGCTATGGAGCAAAGTGTGATGACGGTGGTAACAGCGTAAACAGTTGTGTACACTAGGGCATGACCTAGCCTTGTGCCCAAAACCTAAACAATTTGAACACAAACCTCTTTTTTGTACTACGTCCCTTTTGCCTTCAAAATTTAAGTTTAAAAATTGTTCGCACGACCTTATAGTATGATTGCCTGAACAGAGTGCACACTTGATGTCAGAAGTGATATGATGAATGTGTCTTGTGGTGTTAAGTTGCCGCGGGGTTCCCGTCGACCTAATGCTTCTAGAATCGCTACCTAATGCTTCTAGGGCTCTAAAATGCCCCTCTAAGAAACTGCGTAAATCTTCGTAGGTTGGAAATTCGATTTTGCTACCGATATTTTGTTCCCAAAGACGTTTCGTTTCGTTCGGCAATCGTTCACTTACAAGGAACGAAATCACCATATCCCACTTGTCCACTTCAATATTTAAATTCCGTAGGGCTTGCAAACATTCGTTGGTGGTGTCCAATAGCTTACGGATGCTTGACGCCGAATCATTGCTGCACACAGGTTGTGACAATAATGTTTTGAGTTGCGACTTAATCAAAAGGCGTTTGTTGTTATACCGATCATTCAATGTTTTCCAAGCGGGTATATAGTTGACCTCGGTAATATTGAAATGCCTAAGGAGCTGCTCAGCTTCACCATGCAATGTCGATTTCAAATAATGGAGCTTTTGCACGTTGGAAATCCTCTGGTTCTCGTGAAACGAATAAATCGCGGAACGACATCCATTCATTGTAACTTCCGCTAAATTTAGGCAAGTTGACTCTTGGGAGTTTCACTTCTTCGTGTTCACTATGCGCGATTTTTCCGCTGGACTTACTTTCGGCGAAATTGGTTCAGGGTACATTTCTTCCATTTCTTCTTCTATTTCGGACTTTCCGAGCAAAAAACATTCCTGCGCTTCATCGTATACATCCTCTTCAAAATATTTCGTGACTTCCTTCGGTAATTCTTCGGTGGATTCCTTTAATACGATAATTTTACGATGGGTTTTCCGAAACTCCATCCAGTAATCGGCAAGCGTCTGTAACCGATTATTCAAATATGCCTTGCTTTTCCTTGATTTTGAATCCTTTTTGTAATTTTTAATTTGTTTTTTTATTTTGTCGAACGTGGCTTCTTGCTCGACAATTAGCACTTCTATTTGCTTTACGCTCATGCTTGCGTACACTTATATAAATGCACAAATAAAAAATGGAATACTCACCAAAATAATGAATTCGTAGTGATCCTCTACGGTGATTCCTTGTTGTTTCACGTGGTCGATATGGGCTGGGAAATATCCTTGCACTATCGCAATAGTTTTGTCCCTTCTAGGAGAAGCACTAATTTAAGCTTTGATCACTAATTGTCCACGTTTTAAAATTTATCAATATATAAACTGCTACCGTTCTTTGTCCACCACTTTGCAAATTAACCGGCACTTTGTTTTCAAAACTTTGTTAATTCTCCGCACGAATATCTCACAAATTAAAACAATATCCGGCTCGAAGGACCAAAAAATATGTTCATCAAATTCAAATGGATGCGTTCAAATTCACAAAAAGTTCAAGAAATATTCGTGCAACTCAAATTAATTTCGCGTAAATCGCAGTATTAAAACCTCACGTACACCAAAAACGTTAATTTTATTAAAAATTAAAATTTAACTTTATTAGTACATTTATTCGGCTTCAAACTAAATTCTAATTAGATTAATTGCGGTATTCGCTACAATTTCGTCGCGATCAAATTCAAAAATTACAAATTCAAAAATCAAAATTCAAAATTCAAGATTACAAGAAAAATCTGTTGCTTACTTATATAGCAAAAGCCTACGTGACTACAGCACTTTGACCGCAATTTTCACAAATCAGTTATTACCGCTGCATCGGTTTTCTTGTTTACTCCACCCACATCTTTCCCCTTTTCATATTAATTTCGAGTTCGAATTCATTTCAAATGTCAAATTGTTTCTATTTCAAACGTCAAATTGTGATGTGGGTGCAGTAAACAAATGTTGTTTGTTTAGTGATTTGTTGTGATTGTTTTACAAAGGTGAGTGACTTAAACATAATTATTTGTTAAAATATAGTAGTCTATTATATGTTTATTGTTTTCGAAACTAATTTTTAATACTAATTCATATTATTTCTTGAGTGAACCTAACCTAAATCTTATATGTTAAAATTTTATACATTACTTAATAACTAAATTGGTTTTCTGTATTTTAGCTGCTGTTGGTGCCCATTGTTTGGTTTGGGAAGGACGTGTCGTCAGGAAACCTCGCAGGGAAGTATTTTGTATTTATAATTTCACTGATGGCGATTGTGTTCTTATGAACTTTTTAGGTGAATGTCCAACAGTATCCACAGTTACAAACGGCGAAGGAAGCTCTCCAAGCCAATCGCCGCCGTTCGTAGATAATGGTGGTGGGGAATAATGTTGGCCAACAAAGTTCTCATGTTCTCTCTCAACCCCTTCGGCACTCGCCCTATTGTAGAGTGGTGTTCTCTCCCGAAAGGTGTCTCTAAAGCTTGATGCAAACGCTTCTGCAAGTTCCTTCCGCTGCATCACCCTACTGTTTAGAGTTAAACTCTTTAGGAACTCCCTGTTCTTCCTTCCAAAGAGACCATAAATCTCTCTATAAAGCGTCGGTCCTGGTTTAAGTTTTTTTTACCTTTTCCTGAAAATTTGTATTTAGCTCAATCTTAGGTCCTGTCGTCAATTATTTTAGAGAGGTGCTTAATTTTGTTCGCTAATTCCCTGTACTCCCCGTTAATCTCAAAGCAGTTTCGCTCATGTATCCTCTTGAGCGTTCTCTTCCATTTATTTCTGGTTTTGATCAAGTGAACCAAATCAGGAGATAGTTTATCAAGAGGTCTGCTCACTTCAACCAACGGTGGCAACGCATCCAAGGTTCCCATATTGCAACGCGTAAACCTCTGGACAGCATTATCCACCCCAAGCTCATCAAGATTATTCGGGACTGTGTCCATTTCCGCATCGATTTCGCTCTCCAAGGTTTCCTCAAACTCATCCCAGTCCACCTCATTAAGCTTCCGATATTTAGGAGTGCTTTTTAGGATTGGGCTTAAGTCAACAAACTCGAGACCCATCTCAATTACGTAGTGGTCTGAATATGACGAGTCCGTGAGGCATTCCCCAGGCACCGCGATTCCCATGATGTCGTAAGAGACTAAATAAAAGTCAATACAACTTGCTGATCTTGGATACGTTGGCCGCTGGGTGCCACAATATTGAAGTTGTTAATTAGTGCATTGTCATTTATCCATGTTTTAATTATTTGCCCGTTCCTATTGGTAAAGCTATTTCCCCAATCCGGGTGCTTTGCATTGAAATCTCCGCCAACCACCACTCCATCGTATCCAGTGATCAGGCTCAATACCCGCATAGCTGAACATAGTTTAGGTTTGCCTATATCAATGGGCACATAAATTGAAACAACAAGTATTTTTGAAATTACATTATTAGAATTTTTAAAGACGACCTCCACCGCGGTCATGGGAACTTCAGAATTAATTAGGACCTGTTTGGCATCCAAGTTGTTTCTAGTAACAACGGCTGTGCCCTGTGTAACTATTGATAAATAATTTCGAGTTATTTTTCAGGTGCGTTTCCTGCACGAGAAATATGTAATATTTTTTTAACTTAATGAAGTTTTTTAGCTCATGTCTCTTCACCCAGGAAAACGCGGAGCCGACGTTGAGAGACGCTAGCTCAATACTTCTTTGGCTGATCTCTAATGAGCTCAGCGTAGATGGACAGAATCATGCAGCCTCTCTCGTCAGGATCCTCAGTATTCCTGAACTGTGACATGAAGTTTCTAATTTTTTTTGTTAGTTCGGCAATGCCGAGACCAAAGTACAGGGAGTGATATAAACTCCTTCCATGTTTCGCTATCGCTAGATGAGTTTTCTGAAATACATATTACCTTTGACCGCTTCGGAGAAGGTATGTGTTGGTATTGGGGTGGGTTGCGAGGGTGGGCTCTTCCCTAAAATTAGAAATTTATCCTTAATAATGTTAAATTCCTTGTTCCTCAAGGTCCTACCACTGCTCGATATCCTGTTTAGGTTATCATTATATTTAGTAAATGCTGGGCAGCCTCTATAGTAAGCCGGATGACCCAGGGTGCCACAATTGACACAAAATGGCTCTTCAGAGTCCAACTTAGGACATTCTTTGGGAGCGTGGTCCCTACAACATTTCCCACATCTAAAAGGATATTTACAGTTTACAGCCGCGTGTCCAAACTTCCGGCAGTTACGACATTGCGGGACCCCCTTCTTTTTTAGGTTTTCCCATCTGACTACTTGGGACAGAATTCTCTTAGCTTGACTGACTTCGGCGATGCTAGTGCCAGGAGGAAATTGAACTATATGCCAACCATACGGGAAGTCCAAATTCTCTTGGTATTTTTTAACACTAACAGCAGAGATAACATAATACTCCGTATAAAGATGCGACAGCTAGAACAAAAAACCCGAACGCTTTTTGCCTCGGCAGGCCTCTGAGATTGCCTCCCCCTTAGCAACATGCAACAAATTCGAGTTTCTAGCTACACAAGGAGGCGAACGTGGTCATGGTCCGCAGCACAAGACATGCGGTGAGTTTGTGGATAAGGAAGCTAGAATTTTAGGGGGGCAAGGAAAAGAACTGACAACAGAATGTTTCTCGCAACATCTTTCTTTCTTTCTCATCTTCCAAACGTTTGCCTCTAGCGCTACATTGAAGGATTTCCCTGATGCTTTGTATTTTAACTATTTCTTAGAACATTCCGTGTTTTTTTTTTTTTAATGACTGTCTGAGATTCACTATCAATTTCACTTGATTTCAAATTTTTGGTGAGAGGATTTGCGATATTTTTAAAATAGGTACATACTTGGTTGAGGTTTTGGTTACGACTTTTTTTTCTGGTATTTCGGTATTGACTAACTCGATTGATTTTAGAAACGAATTTAGGTAATTATTCTTTATTTTATTTTAGCTGAATTTTCGCTATTGGCTTAAAATGTTGGGTTTTGGCTTTTGTTGTAGGTATATTGTGGGTGTAGATTTTTGGAGACATTTTTTATAAAAAATGCCACAAAGTCGCACAACCTGAAGAGTTGTTTGTATCACCCAAAGTTGAAAAGCGCATAAGTGCTTTTCATAAATGCTTGTACAATTAAATCCCCGCCCACAATAAAAAATCGTACGTCTGCTCAAAACAATTCGATCGTAATTGTTTTGGTAAAAACAAATTAAAAACAGGTTCAATACCTTCCTTGTTATTTGAAAACTCTTCAATTAATGAAAATGAGGAAAGGCTTCATGCCGCGTCAATTTTCAGGGAAAACGTATGACAGAAGGAATTCAGTCTCGGACTTGTAATTACAGGATTTATCCGTTTTAGAGTCCCCTTGTCAACAGTTAAATATTGAGCCGGTAAATATATACATATACTGCAAACAATGTTTGGAAGATGAAAAAAAAAAGTATATTACAACCGGGTCATTCCATATCAAACCAACCAATGGTTTGGACCTCACCACCTCCGATTGTTATAATTTTTTTACATTTGTTCTTCTGGTGGAAACTAAAAAAAACAAATTTTCAAATTTTTGGCCTTCTATTGTTTTAGTTATAAATTTTCAAAAAGTCGAAAACCTTAAATTTTCAACAAATTTTGAAATCTTTAAATTGATCTAGTTCAAAAACTATTTGACATAGAAAGCTGAAAGTAGCACCAGTTTCTTCTGCTTTAATTTGATATATGTTGCTACGAAATTAGCATTGGAAACACTCATCCCCTGTTACTGTACATATAATAATTGAGTTGTCTGTTTCCCAGCTTATGATCTATTTACCTTAGCTTGAATTGCTAATATTTTGTTAATTATTTAAAATAAATTATCTGTGGTTAATTGCACCTACGCTCACGAGTTTTTATTTTCTACAATATACAACATAGTATTATTAGAAAGAATAAAACTTTTTCCGGCATTTTGAAAATTTTGTTTTTGAAATATCTCAAAATAATGTTTTTTCAAATTTTTGAAAAAATTATATTTTGTACACACAATTTTAACGTACATATGTACATAGAATGCCAAAATTTAGGATGGGACGACATTGGGATCATATAGAAATAATTTTTTTAGGTTCTTGAAAAATTGAACGTTCAATGAACGCAATATAAGAAAACATTTAGTTGCGGAAGAGCTGATACCAACCGCTAATAATGTCGCCATTTACTAATTTGGGTATGGCGAATTCAATAGAAATAAAGTCAACCCTCTAACTTGATCGAACTACCCCCATTACAACCTTTATTACTAAATTGGAGTGGTTCATACTTGCTTATGAAAACATTCCTAAAAAAATTTGTTTATAAATAGCCCTACTATAAGTATTTCTTGAGACCAAATTCAACCCTATAGGTGAAGTGGAAACCACTACTATTTTCCTTACGTCCAAAAAAAGGTTCACCACGCCAACTTTGAAGTACATACACTAGCGCTGATATAAAAACAGACTTACATATCTAGGTACATACATATACAACTTTATTCATTATTATAATCCCTCTCAAGAGTGGTACATTCATTCTAACGCTTCTCTAGCATTTCTATGTCGTTCTCATAGAACGATTTGACCCCCTCATTGGAGCCATATTTCTTGCCGGCGACCATCTTTATTTTTTAATTCCAGAACAGGTAATACGAGGTGTGACAATTAAGTAATGAGACTGATTATATTGCCGCGATTGTGATAACCCTGCGACCTTGAAATTCCCTTTCCCTTCTCTCGGCATCCTTCCCCTCTCCATTGATATATTTGCCATCGCTCTAGCTTGTTTAGTTCGCCTGCTCCGTCGTGTTGAGTAAACGTGTGTTCGTGGTGCATGGTGGTCATCTTCTATCGATTATATAAACTTGATACTGTTCGGATAACTCAATAATGTTATTTTTTGTAGCTGTTAGAAGAAGCGCAATGTATAAATTTAAAACCGTTTTGTTTTTACTGGAAAACCCCGAATTTCGAACGTTTTTAAAAACCGACAAACCCTAACATTCACCAATTAGATAAAAGATAAATTTGGCAATGTCAAATAGTTTTTGAACTAGATCAATTTAAAGATTTCAAAATTTGTTGAAAATTTAAGGTTTTCGACTTTTTGAAAATTTATAACTAAAACAATAGAAGGCCAAAAATTTTAAAATTTGTTTTTTTTTTAGTTTCCACCAGAAGAACAAATGTAAAAAAATTATAACAATCGGAGGTGGTGAGGTCCAAACCATTGGTTGGTTTGATATGGAATGACCCGGTTGTAATATACTTTTTTTTTTCATCTTCCAAACATTGTTTGCAGTATATGTATATATTTACCGGCTCAATATTTAACTGTTGACAAGGGGACTCTAAAACGGATAAATCCTGTAATTACAAGTCCGAGACTGAATTCCTTCTGTCATACGTTTTCCCTGAAAATTGACGCGGCATGAAGCCTTTCCTCATTTTCATTAATTGAAGAGTTTTCAAATAACAAGGAAGGTATTGAACCTATTTTTAATTTGTTTTTACCAAAACAATTACGATCGAATTGTTTTGAGCAGACGTACGATTTTTTATTGTGGGCGGGGATTTAATTGTACAAGCATTTATGAAAAGCACTTATGCGCTTTTCAACTTTGGGTGATATAAACAACTCTTCAGGTTGTGCGACTTTGTGGCATTTTTTATAAAAAATGTCTCCAAAAATCTACACCCACAATATACCTACAACAAAAGCCAAAACCCAACATTTTAAGCCAATAGCGAAAATTCAGCTAAAATAAAATAAAGAATAATTACCTAAATTCGTTTCTAAAATCAATCGAGTTAGTCAATACCGAAATACCAGAAAAAAAAGTCGTAACCAAAACCTCAACCAAGTACCTATTTTAAAAATATCGCAAATCCTCTCACCAAAAATTTGAAATCAAGTGAAATTGATAGTGAATCTCAGACAGTCATTAAAAAAAACACGGAATGTTCTAAGAAATAGTTAAAATACAAAGCATCAGGGAAATCCTTCAATGTAGCGCTAGAGGCAAACGTTTGGAAGATGAGAAAGAAAGAAAGATGTTGCGAGAAACATTCTGTTGTCAGTTCTTTTCCTTGCCCCCCTAAAATTCTAGCTTCCTTATCCACAAACTCACCGCATGTCTTGTGCTGCGGACCATGACCACGTTCGCCTCCTTGTGTAGCTAGAAACTCGAATTTGTTGCATGTTGCTAAGGGGGAGGCAATCTCAGAGGCCTGCCGAGGCAAAAAGCGTTCGGATTTTTTGTTCTAGCGGTCGCATCTTTATACGGAGTATTATGTTATCTCTGCTAACAGCCTTTAAGTTGGGAAAATTTTTCATGAGGTCATACTTTACCTCCTCGCTGGAATAGTCAGAGCTAATTCCTTTCAAAACTAGGGTGGTATACCTCAGTTGCTTGGGGGTGTAGGTGTGACAAAGAAAACCAGCGTTCTTCATTTTCTTGAAGACTTCCTGGTGAACTTCTTGTTCTTTAATGAAAAGTTTGGCAGTGCCGTTTCGGGTTAATATAATTTTATGACTGCTATTAGGATAGCTTTTAAACATTTGTTCGTTAATGCTTTTTACATTTGCCTCCGGCACTATAACAGGGGCGCAGAATTTGCCTGAGCTCTTATGGCTACCAAAGTTCTTGGTGCCATCGACAACTTTAGCCGGCCGAGAAGGCTCGGGGGCCTTATCATGCTCGGGGTAAAAATTTCTATTTGGGCAGTTATCATTGAGGATCTTAAATCTATTTTCTCTATTGAGATTACTATTTTCTTTATTATTATTATTTCTTAAGTTAAAATTATAATTAATGGGGTCACCTGTGTTTCCTGTGTTCCAGCTTCTGGTTTTTTTTTGGGATGTAGGTCCATCCCTCGTCCTCTGGTTGTGGGTCGTCAATGCTGCTGCTTTCACGTTGGCTTTGGCTATAGTTGACACGTTGGTTAACCTGCTGTTCGTTGTTTTTTGGTAGGCCCTCTATTTCCGATTTTTGGTTCACTTGAGGTTTGCCGCATCTATTATCCAGTGTTCCTGCTGGTTTTTTACAAGTTGAAATTGTGTCGCTTCCGCATGAATGCCTTCTTTATGAGGAGGTTACTTCATTTGTGTTCCGGCTTCCCGCATTAGTTTCTTCTTCGGATATTTCTATTGCCCTTCGCAATTTCTTAATTAGAAGCTTCCGACTTGTGAACGTCACTGGCACGTCTGGTAAGCCATACTCGATGCATCTTGCTCTAAGAGCTTTATCGTCTAGGGTCTCCAAGTTGTCAATAGGCGTCGTTTTTGCCTCCACAAGTCGTTGTCTGTATTCAGCGGAATTTTCTTTAGTTAGGTTGAATTGATCAGTTCAATTGAATTGACCATGCTGTTGAATTTGAACTTGGCCCAGGTGGCTTGCCTCTGTTTCCCGCCTTAAATTGGCCGCCATTCTTTCCTGCAAGTCGGCGTCACATTGAGGCCATTTTTTAGGCCTTCCTCTACCTCGCTGACAAAAGGGTTTGTTTGATGATTAAGGGTTTGTTTTTATATATTTAATTTTAAAGGTATTTTCTAGGGCTCTCAGCACCTGCACGTGATGTTCTCTTGACCACACTGCTACTTGAAATGCACTAAAGGGCTAAGTCGGTTTTAATGATATTTATATGTTTTTAATGATATTTATATGTTTTAAGTCGGTTGCTGTAATTTATAAGTTTTATAGACAGAAATTCACATCAAAAATTCCGAGGCCCTTTATGTGATATCGATCTCCAAGACTCCCTAGCTTCGAGACCTCACTTGTGAACATATTAATTTTGTTATTAAAATATTGTTTTGTAACGGTCAGTTTTGCTTGGAAATCCCTAAATATCTACCTGACTAAAAATCACTGTCGGGAATGAAATCGAGAAGTTGCTCGGAACAGAAAAGGAGGCGGCGAAAAGAAAAACAAAAGACAGGAAAGAAAAATTTGGCAGTCAGTTCCTAGAGTTTTTGCAGGGAGTTTACTAGTTTTTTGCGGTCCGTTGGGAGAGCCTTAGTCCCGAGCCTTAGTCGGTCAGTTCTCGAAAGTTTTTTATTAGTCCGAGTTTTGTGAGTCAGTTTTTGGGAATACCGAAATAAAATCCCTTCGCTCGGAAAAAATTGGTAAAACAAAAAACTCGTTGTCCGGGTGTAATATTGGTTGTGACGAAATAACTAGGGGCGGCTACCGTGTTAGCTCCCAAACTGATGGCAAGCTAGAAAGTAAACAGAAAGCTTCAAAAAAAAGAAAAAAGAAAACCAACAAAAAGGGCTTGAGAAACTAGCGACGAAGAATCCTGCTTTTCATTTACCGGAGACAAAAAGGACTGGCATCGTATGTGCAGCAAGGCGGTCATTCTACATCCAGCGGCAAATTTCGAAAGAGGATATTTGGTGATATTCTTTTTATCAATTGGATTGCACATCTGGTTGTCAACCTGAAATCGGCGCATTTTCTCAAGAGAGTAACAAAATTTCGCAGTATTAACACGGAAGTGATTGGCTGCACTGGTGATTCTCATTTTTGGCATTACTGGAACCACCGCGTGATGTTAGCGGTGTATTAAAGGTAAATATCCCACTATTGAGCGTTAATACCCACATAATATCGAAGGAGTGCGGAATATATATGGAAGAAGGGGGCCTTCATTGCGGGCACCTTTCAGTATTGATCATCGAGGTATTTTACGGCAGATTACTATTGATGAGTGTTTTGACCTGCAAAACAAAATACTTGTTAAAAAATGAATTAAAAAATAAATGAAAGAAAGTTACCTGTTTTTAACCAGGTTTACCAGCAGGCTCCTTAAATTAAAAGAAATGCCTAAAAATACAAAATTAATAATAAAAAACACAAAACATACTTACCTCCGATATTCAAAATAAATAAAAACAAAAAAAAATGTCAATTAGACTAGTGTCAAAAATTGACAGCGTGTAAACGCAGTATAAACACGATCCACAAAAATGGAATGTGGAAAACAGCATGAATAATTTGCAAAAAAACTGCAAGAAAAATTCTCCCACCCAGCGCCACCATCCAGCACCAGGAAGAAGATGCTGGATAAAGCTATTGACCATGGGTCAGAATTTTTAATCTTCTTTGGACTTTACGCCGAGAAGGTTAGCTGGCGATATTTAGGATTTTCTCCGAATATCGTTTGTTAGGGAATTTAGATAGTTGGTTGGTTTTTCGCCGCTGACTTTTGTGTTAGTTTAGCCACATAATTGTTGTTAGTTTTTCAGGTGACGGTTTAAATTTATTAATTCTACGAGATAGAGAATTTCAGTGGAAATTATAGGAAATAATTTCTTTTACGAAACTGAAATTCAAATAAGTTCAATAGAAATTATATTGGATAAATTCTTTTACGAAATTGAACTTATTTATTTAGATAAATTTTTAGAATCTCAATTGAAATTATACGAGATAATTTCTTCTACGATATTGAGATTCGAACAAATTCAATTGAAATTATATGGGATAATTTCTTCTACGGAATTGAATTTGTTTTGAGTATATAGACGTCACACACGGCCACAGATAGAGTTTCAAGTAGATTTTTACTCGCGGTAATTTCTTTTACAACATTGAAACTCAGGCAAGGTCAATAGAAATTATATGAGATAATTTCTACTACGAAATTGACCTTATAGTAGCTGAAAAACTTACGTGCTAGTTGAAAGTCAATTAAGGTTCAATCAAAGTTCGCCCAGGGTAGATTGAATTAATTGGCAGATTGATTACGTTGGATATTACCCCGCGTAATCACGAGGTTTCATTTGGGACATATAACGTCTTCGCAAATAAACCAGCACGAGCAACAAGGCTAAACAATAAATACTGAGGAGACCAAGGCCGAAAAGGATTTAGAAGGAAGTCCACCTGAGAATCCACAAGGCGACTGGAGAACAACAGGGGAGAGGAAAATAGGTTTAAGAATATTTGGAGTAAAGAAATTAAATAAAGATTGACATATAAAAATAAGTTAAAGTTAATTAGATTTTGTAAGATTTAGGAGAGAATATATTTGTATTAAACGAACCAAGCCTCTTTTATTTAGAGCAGCCGGCACCTATCCTATACGTCATCTATTTTTTAATTATTACGACGATCACCTCCTAATACCTGGTCTTTGATCGGTATTAGGAAAGTGACGCCGTAACATTGGTCCTTCGAGCCGGATAGGTTGCAGTCATACAAATATAGTTTTTCTGAGATCTTATTAGTTGTTAGATATAGTACGTACTCCAAATATTCTTTTAACTTAAAATTACGATAGCGCGAGGCAATATGAAGAGCACATTGCAACAACAGGATGTCTGTCAGGCACAATTGGCACAGACAATTTCCAATTATAAAAAGACGTCGAAACCGAGGCGTACATCGGGTTATCTCAAGGGCAGAATAGAAGGTATCAAATTAATAGCAGA
Source organism: Thereva unica (assembly GCA_949987705.1). Taxonomy (NCBI): domain Eukaryota; kingdom Metazoa; phylum Arthropoda; class Insecta; order Diptera; family Therevidae; genus Thereva; species Thereva unica. Next base: position 35,232,072 of record OX465284.1, on the reverse strand, counting down.
AAGGTTCAACAACAATCATCTAGCAATAGGGGCCGCTGATTTAAGCAACATAAATGATGCAAAACTTGTATCTGCGGTAAAGGAATACTTGACAGGTGAAAAGTTTCAGGAATTCGACGAGGCATATTCCGAATTTCTGGGAGATCTTCAGGACGCATTGAGTGCCTGCAACCCACAACCAACTACACCAACCCAGCATAGTACATTCATTGGTGAACAGTCAGGTTCACCAAGGGCTATAGTTAAACTTCCAAAGCTGGAGATTCCGAAGTTTGACGGCCAGTACTCATCATGGAGAACGTTCCATGATAGATATGTATCCTTGATACATAATGAGGACCGCTTGATGCCGGTCGATAAGCTGCATTACCTTAAGAGTAGTCTCACGGGAGAGGCCCGGAGAGATTTGGATTCATTTGACATGACTTCAGAGAATTATGAAGCAGCATGGCAATTGTTATGCAAGCGGTACAACAAAAGGAGATTATTAATATATGCCCAGTTGAAATTGCTATTTAATAGCACTCCTATAAGAACAGAGTCATATAAGGAGTTACGAGCCTTGGTAGACGAGCTGCATCGCATAAGGCATGCACTACAAGTACTCAAGGTCAGCATTTTAGATTGGGATCCCATATTTGTTTATGTGACGGCACACAGGCTACCAGAAAAAACTCGTCACATGTGGGAACAACTGATTGCGAAGTCCGACGAGCTACCGGCGCTTAAGGACCTAACCAAGTTTTTAGAAGAAAGACATAGAAGTCTAGAAGCAATCAAAGATGACAATAGTCATAGGTTCAATAAGGAAAGTCGCAAACCAGAAAGGGTGCGGAATCAGAGCAACAGCTATCACACCCATCAGGAAAGCGTCAATTCAAGGAAGGACTGTACGAAGACGAACGATCAAAGATCCAGAAGATTACAATGTCCCATGTGTAAGAAAGAGCATTTTCTAGCACAGTGCAGCTCCTTCAAAGCATTATCCAACACAGAGAGAGGGCGTTGGGTAAAATCAAAGGGATTATGCTTCAATTGCTTTAAACAGCATTACTGCAGAAGCTGTACAAGCAATAACAGATGTCCGATATGCAGAAGAAAGCATCATCTGTTAATACATACAGATAATGAAAGCGAGCCAGAAGTTAGTGAGCAACAATCAACACCTGTGGATCAAAGAGAGCCGGTTGTAACAAATTGTAATTGTAACATCCATAAGACTCAATCAATGCTAGCTACAGCCCTGGTCACAGTGAAGGACCAACACGGAAATGGCCTAGTGTTGCGAGCTCTCATTGACCCAGGGTCACAGAGCTCGTTTATAACAGAGTCAGCATATCAGTCATTGCAACCAGAAGTCACTCCAACCGCATTACAAGTCAAAGGGCTGCAGTCGGTACCAGTAGCGACATCAAAGAAGCTGGCACACCTCACGCTTGTATCTAGGTCACGAGCGAAATACGAAAGGAAGATACAAACGTATGTAATAAAGAATATAGCCAACAAGTTCCCACCAAAACGGATAAACAGTAGAGGTTGGTCATGTCTCAAAGGGTTGGAACTCGCCGACCCAGACTTCGCAACTCCAGGGCACATTGACTTATTACTTGGAGTGAATGTATATGCAGATATACTTAAGAAAGGATTGCGCAAAGGACCCAAAGGAATGTTCGTGATGTTAAAGACAAGCTTGGGATGGATTCTTTTCGGAAGGGTACCAACAGTTCCAGAGCAGGGAAAAAATGTTAGCTTCTCTGCATTCACAGTTCACAAAAATGATGAATTAGATCTTCATGAACAACTCAAAAGCTTTTGGGAGCAAGAAGAAATGCCCGCAGCAAAGGTATTGACGAGCGAGGAAGAATATTGCGAAAGGTTCTATTACGATACCACTAAGCGCCTATCTGATGGTCGATACGTAGTAAGGATACCATTCAAGAACGATAGACCGCCTAACCTAGGGACTTCTAGGAATCAAGCATTGTCAAGGCTGAAACAAGTGGAACATAAGTTGGCACAGAAGCCTGACTTAAGGAAACCATATCAGCAATGCCTACAAGAATATAAGGACTTGGGTCATATGAAGGCTATAAATCCACATGAAGGGAATAGATATTATATGCCGCACCATGCCGTGGTTAAAGAAAGTACCACGACAAAGGTACGGGTAGTGTTCGACGCGTCCGCAAAAAGCTCAAATGGGCAAAATCTAAATGAACAGATGTTAACGGGTCCAACACTTCAGCCAAAGTTATTTTCGACGTTACTTAAATGGAGAAAATATCGGTATGCGATGACAGCCGATATTGAAAAAATGTACCGGATGATTCTCGTTCATCCAAACGACCGACGATACCAAACTATCTTGTGGAGGGATAATCCAACGATGCCAATAGAAGAATACGAGCTGCAGACCGTGACGTTCGGAACTACGTCCGCTCCTTACCTCGCCATTAAAACGCTACAGCGACTAGCAAAAGACGACCGACATCAATACCCTAAGGCAGCGGAAGTCGCGTTAACCGATTTTTACGTAGACGACGTATTAACAGGGGCAGACACCTTACAAGATGCCAGGGATCTACAAATAGAGTTGAATGGATTGCTAAAACGAGGAGGGTTCCACTTAAGAAAATGGACTGCGAACCATGAAGACTTGTTAAAGACAATTCCCGCAGAGGATCGTGAGCTGCAATTACCCCTTCAGGTAAAGGAAGATAATTGCGTAAAAGCTCTAGGTATTTTTTGGCATCCAGGAGAGGATTATTTTACGTACGCGATAAAACCATCAGAGTTTAAGCAGATAGCGGCTACGAAAAGGGAAATTTTATCTGAGGTCGCTAAACTGTTCGACCCGCTCGGCTGGATAGCACCATGTGTGGTGTTAGGCAAATTAATAATGCAGAAATTATGGATGTCCCGCTGCGATTGGGACGACAAGGTAGAAGAGGAAACGCTGCAAGAATGGGCCGAATTCAAGGGGCAGTTACGGTATATTCAAACCATCAAGATGCCACGATGGATCAGCCATGATAATACCGTGCAGGAGTGTCAACTCCTTGGGTTCTGTGACGCCTCAACTAGAGCATATGCAGCAGTGGTGTACATGAGAACTACGAACCAGAGAGGAGACGTCACCACAACTTTGCTCATGGCAAAGACACGAGTAGCTCCCATCAAACCGATTACACTACCTCGGTTAGAATTATGCGGAGCCGTACTTCTGAGTCGTTTAATCAAACAAATTAAGGAAGATATGAATCTGAAAGAAATACAGAGTCAATGTTGGACAGACTCAAAGGTAGTCCTTGCATGGTTACAAGGGTTGCCAAGAAGGTGGAAAACCTTTGTGGCGAATCGCACAGTGGAGATCCACGAGAATGCGTCAAATACGGCTTGGCGGTATATTCGAACGAAAGAGAACCCAGCCGACATAGCATCAAGAGGAATGATGCCAGAGAAATTAAATGAGGCCAAATTATGGTGGCACGGGCCCAGCTGGTTACAGGAACCGGAACATAAGTGGCCAAAGGAGACCTCTACAGACTTCAAGACCGAGATGGAAGCAAAAACCTCGACCACGGCAATGATGATGATGGAACCAGAAGAAATTGAGTGGTGGATGAAATTTTCTTCATACACTAAGACGTTGAGAGTCATTGCATATTGTTGTCGATTTATATACAACATGCAAAATAAAGACCATCGACGAGATTCGCAGATTTCAGCAGCAGAAATAAACGAAGCGAGGACGAAGTTGGTTCGAATGGTACAAAGAACCATGTTCCCGAGCGAATATAAAGATTTGAAATCCGAGAGAGCCATTAACAAGCAAAGCCCACTGAAAGGTTTGAACCCGTTTTTGGCCAATGATGGCACATTGAGAGTCGGGGGCAGGTTGCACAATTCCGACTTACAATATGACCAAAGACATCCGATAATTCTACAAAGAAGGCACCATATAACCAACATAATCATCGATTATTATCATAAGGTAACGATGCATGGTGGAGCTTCGTTAGTGTTAACGAATATTCGTAACCAATTTTGGATCATAAATGGAATGGCAGCCGTGAAGGAACGCATTTACAAGTGTGTGAAATGCACAAGGTATCGGGCATCGAAGCCCCAACAGATAATGGGAGACCTCCCCAGTGCAAGGGTGACTAGAGCTCATCCCTTCGAGAACGTTGGCATAGACTACGCAGGACCGTATGATTTAAAGATGTCAAAGCACAAGGGGTCAAAGATATACAAAGGATACTTTTGTATTTTTATATGCATGACGACTAAAGCAATGCATATTGAGGTAGCATCAGACTTATCCACTGAAGCATTTCTTGCGGCTCTGAGGAGATTCATGGGGCGCAGAGGTCAGTGCCGAAACATATATTCGGACAATGGCACGAATTTCGTTGGAGCCAACAGACAAATACAAAGCCAATTAAGGAAGGCTATAAAAAGCGCAGCAAATGAAGCTGCAGCAGAGTTAGCCAATAATGAAATACATTGGCATTTTAATCCCCCTGCAGCCCCACATTTTGGAGGGCTTTGGGAAGCAGGGGTGAAAAGAGTAAAACATCACCTGAAAAGGGCTGTGGGTGATAAAATACTAACATTTGAGGAGTTGAATACGCTGCTCATCCAAATAGAATCCTGTTTGAATTCCCGACCATTGTGTCTTTTGTCAGCAGATCCATCAAATCTGGAAATACTTACCCCTGGACATTTCTTAATTGGCAGACATATGAAGGCCATACCGGAACCAGAGGAAACCGGAAAAAGTATTGGATACACGGACAGGTGGAGACAAATACAACAAAGTCTTCAACGTTTTTGGAAGCAATGGTCGAACGAATACCTACTACAATTACAGCAACGGACAAAATGGAAAACAAAACAAACCAACTTGAAAGTTGGGCAAGTTGTTATCATTATGGATAACAACAGGCAACCTAGTCAATGGCCCTTAGGTCTGATACTAGAAACCCATCCTGGAGCAGATGGACAAGTGAGGGTAGCCACCGTCAAAACTAGCACGAGCACCTTCAAAAGACCTATTAACAAACTTTGTCCAATGTCAGCATGTTAAGTGAAGTGTACATGTCGTCCGTTCAAATCTATGTTTAAGTTAAGACATATGAACTCGTAGTAACACTAAGTTTATTATTTCAGCGCTAATAAAAACAAGAAAACAAAAAACAAGCAATTATGTCGGTTAATGAAGAAATTATGTTCAAAGAGCTCGACGATTATTTGGAGCTCTACCCACTCGATGACGAGCAGCTCGAGGAGGTATTAGGGGATAGCCCTTTCCATGGAGAGTGGGACTTACGGACTCCGCCACATACATCGGCGTCCAACGAGGACTTACCTCCCACACCCGGGAAAAGTCTTCCTGGTTTTTCACCGGAAGATGATCTATCCGCCAGTTCACTTGAGGTGGACGAACCAATAGCGGATATAGAAGACGATCCTCTGGAGGCATTCGTCAATGGCATTCCTACCACACCTGGGAAAAACCTTCCAGGTTTTCCACCGGAAGATGGACACGACAACTCAGTAGAAGTTAATGAACCAGACATGGAGGCATCTACCAATGAGATTACTACCACACCTGGGAAAAACCTTCCAGTTTGTACACCGGAAAACGATCCCCCGTATTTTGCACCAGCTGTGCGAGAAGCCGCACAAGAGCAATCCGTGTCAAACGCCAGCGCTGCACCTTCTTGTTTAGATAACAAGAAGTATCATATGACGACGCAGGATGGGACACCATTTACGATTACATATGCACAACTTCAATCAATACCCTACGACAAAATCCGTAATTTTAAGAGGCAGCGATATACGGTTAAATTAGGGCCCAATCGAATGGTTAAACTAAAATTAAAAGGCACTAAGATGTTCTGGTACAATTACTCAGACCAAAGCTGAATATCAAAGGTAGTAATTAAGTTAAGATCTATAAAAACATGAATTTTAGAAAATAAATCTATTGAATTAAACAAATCTACACACGAAGAAATAAAATAAAAATGAACATTAAAAATTGAACTAAAAATAAAAATATATGTTTCATTACATAAAATAAATTGTGTTGATGCGATCCATCAACAAGGGGGGAGAATGTTTTGACCTGCAAAACAAAATACTTGTTAAAAAATGAATTAAAAAATAAATGAAAGAAAGTTACCTGTTTTTAACCAGGTTTACCAGCAGGCTCCTTAAATTAAAAGAAATGCCTAAAAATACAAAATTAATAATAAAAAACACAAAACATACTTACCTCCGATATTCAAAATAAATAAAAACAAAAAAAAATGTCAATTAGACTAGTGTCAAAAATTGACAGCGTGTAAACGCAGTATAAACACGATCCACAAAAATGGAATGTGGAAAACAGCATGAATAATTTGCAAAAAAACTGCAAGAAAAATTCTCCCACCCAGCGCCACCATCCAGCACCAGGAAGAAGATGCTGGATAAAGCTATTGACCATGGGTCAGAATTTTTAATCTTCTTTGGACTTTACGCCGAGAAGGTTAGCTGGCGATATTTAGGATTTTCTCCGAATATCGTTTGTTAGGGAATTTAGATAGTTGGTTGGTTTTTCGCCGCTGACTTTTGTGTTAGTTTAGCCACATAATTGTTGTTAGTTTTTCAGGTGACGGTTTAAATTTATTAATTCTACGAGATAGAGAATTTCAGTGGAAATTATAGGAAATAATTTCTTTTACGAAACTGAAATTCAAATAAGTTCAATAGAAATTATATTGGATAAATTCTTTTACGAAATTGAACTTATTTATTTAGATAAATTTTTAGAATCTCAATTGAAATTATACGAGATAATTTCTTCTACGATATTGAGATTCGAACAAATTCAATTGAAATTATATGGGATAATTTCTTCTACGGAATTGAATTTGTTTTGAGTATATAGACGTCACACACGGCCACAGATAGAGTTTCAAGTAGATTTTTACTCGCGGTAATTTCTTTTACAACATTGAAACTCAGGCAAGGTCAATAGAAATTATATGAGATAATTTCTACTACGAAATTGACCTTATAGTAGCTGAAAAACTTACGTGCTAGTTGAAAGTCAATTAAGGTTCAATCAAAGTTCGCCCAGGGTAGATTGAATTAATTGGCAGATTGATTACGTTGGATATTACCCCGCGTAATCACGAGGTTTCATTTGGGACATATAACGTCTTCGCAAATAAACCAGCACGAGCAACAAGGCTAAACAATAAATACTGAGGAGACCAAGGCCGAAAAGGATTTAGAAGGAAGTCCACCTGAGAATCCACAAGGCGACTGGAGAACAACAGGGGAAAGGAAAATAGGTTTAAGAATATTTGGAGTAAAGAAATTAAATAAAGATTGACATATAAAAATAAGTTAAAGTTAATTAGATTTTGTAAGATTTAGGAGAGAATATATTTGTATTAAACGAACCAAGCCTCTTTTATTTAGAGCAGCCGGCACCTATCCTATACGTCATCTATTTTTTAATTATTACGACGATCACCTCCTAATACCTGGTCTTTGATCGGTATTAGGAAAGTGACGCCGTAACAATGAGTGACTCGGTGGCAGATCTGTTGATGAAACTCGGCGCCTGGTGAACGCGTTTCCAGTTACGGATAGTTATGGTGAACAGGCATTCCCAGGGCTACCGAGCCTTAACTACAATACGCTAAGGGGCTCGCTTTGGTTTTATCAGGAAGAAATAAAGAGAAAGTTAATCCTTTGACTTTGTCCGAGGACGAATGGAAATAGGTGTCGTATGTTAGTACATTTGAAGATTTTTGATTGCATGTTTTGTTCGTGAGTACGTCACAATATCAGACAACAAAAGAAGAAAAAAAAATACACAATAAATATAGAAAAAAAAAACACAGACATACACAAAAGAAATTAACATCTTTGATCATGCTTCATTTTTATCACGATATAAAAATTTTAATTGCCTTATACTGTTACTTTTAAATATTATTTATATTTGTTTATACCTTTGATTGGTCTTTATTAGAAATTTTTTGTTTGATCTTGTTGTTTACAGGTAAATAGTTTTTTTATTGAATCCTTGAGTTAAGATATCATTTGTAAAAAAAACGGAACGACGCAATGGTACCACGGCGACGTGTTTTTTTATCCTTTCGTAGTTATTGAAGTATACGTACTGGTACAGTACTGTTTTGTTCTGAATGTGAGAAATTTGAATGGTTTATGGTTAATGAATATCGAACGAATTGTATTGAATTAATTTTTTTGGTGATACCTGTAACAGACAGAAAATATTAAAGGATTAAAATGATAATTGCCATGCGTTAGAATTTTTTTGGGAATGGTTGGGGCGGAATGTATCTCTTTCAGGGTTCTTAAGTAGTGCCTTTCCTTGTCAGCTGGTGGTTATCCAGACTATGAGCTGGCAAGGGACCGCACTTCAGTGACACGGCACAGGCGAGTACCGGAAAATGATGGAGCCGGAATTCAAAGTTGCACAGGCACAGGTAAGTGGCGAACCAACCGCGGTAAGGCCCGGCCACACACCCCACATCCCCTCCGGCGAGCTAGATAACTCCGTGTGGCCGGCGTAGGAGTTCCGGAATTTTGTTTCATATCTTATGTATGGTATTGGCTCCTTGGTCGTGCTTTTCCGGGCTTATGGCTAAGGGGGCAATACCTCGCATAAGTGGCGCCCAATATTTTATCGCGCCATTATGCTGTTACAGTTTGATGATTAAGTGTTTGACTAACCACCGCAGTTCCTTGTTAGGCACTTAATCGGTTAAATCGTTGTCTATATTATTTATAAGTTTATATACAAATATATTCACATCCAAATTTCCGAGACCGTTTATGCGATATGGATCTCCATGACGCCATAACCTCGAGGCCTCACTTGTAGTCAAATTAATTTATTTTGTTATCAAATATTGTTTGATGATTAAGTGCTTGCCTAACCACAACAGTTCCTTGATATGCACTTAATCGATTAAATCGTTGTTAATATTATTTATAAGTTTATATACAAATATATTCACATCAAAATTTCCGCGACCCTATTATGCGATATCGAACTCCATGACGCCATAATCTCGAGGCCTCACTTGTAGTCAAATTAATTTTGTTATCAAAATATTGTTTGATGATTAAGTTTTTGTTTTTAAATATTTAAAAGGAATTATCTTACGCGATGATTAGGAAAAAACACGGATTTATTTTTAAGAAAATCAAAACCTACCGCGTGGGGGGAAGCACGAGGCCTCCTCCCGTTCTCAAATACTCTAAAGGTATTTTCACGGACTCTCACTCCCGCACGTGTAGGCTCATCTAACCACCACTGTTCCTTGAAATGCTTTTAATCGGTTAAATCGTTGTTAATATTATTTATAAGTTTATATACAAATATATTCACATCAAGATTTCCGGGGCCCTTTATGCGATATCGGTCGCCATGGCGCCCCAATTTCTAAACCTCACTTGTAAATCAATTAATTTTATTATCAAACTATTAGTTGACGATTAAAGATTTGTATTTAAGTATTTAAGTTATTTTCTTACACGATGATTAGGAAAAAATACGGATTTATTTTTATAAAAATCAAAGCCTACCGTGCGGGATGTAAGCCGCTCGTCCAGAAACACGTCTTTACTTCACCACTGCACGACCAAGAATCTACCACTACCACTAATTTTATTTTTATTTTTGGTTTCTATGTATTGGGATTGTAACTTTCTCGACTTCAATATGATAAGCTCCGTGTTTTTGTTAACATAACCATATTCTCGCATTTCATTTTATAATTGTTTTTATTCGTATATTTTTTATAAATGTTTTTATTTGTATATTTTTTACCATATAGTAATAATTTTAACACTTTCTTTTCTTTCATTATGTCCAAAAAACACTTCACTTCCTCATCGGCCCACAGATTACGTTTTGCCATTTTCAATTTTTTACTATCTCTTTAAATTATAACCAAACACCAAATATTAACAAAACAATTCACATAACCTCAATTTTGGGTTCATTTTGCAGTCGCTAGTTACATGACTCACCCCGACCGAAAATTGTTCTCAACCAGTACAACGGCACAGTTTTTTCGGTTGGTCGCTCGTTAGATGATACAAACCGAACCGAAAATTCGCATTGAGCGTGTCCAAGCCCCTCTCAACTACAGGCCTTGCTGTAAAATTTTGCATGTGTGTGACTTAATTAGACTAAGTTGGCTGAAGAACTATCTGATTTGTATGAAAAGTTCGCGTATAGGAGCGGTTTTTATATCTCGTCAAAGACACGGTATTTGCGTTTAAATAAAAGAATTTAAAAGTGCAATAATTGTGATAAATAGTGGTAAGTTCTTATAACAAAGTTAAAAAGGGAAAGTGTAGGGGAAATTCTTGGTGTTAAGTAAAAATATTAAATTGTTGTGCAGTGTAATTAAAAAAAATTTCATGCATTATTTATATTAATTTCTAATAAGAATATAATTATTATTAGAAAAAGAAATTAAATAGGTAAGTGGCTAAATTGATTAAATTGTGCCATTACGGTAAAACGCCTTTACCATAAGCCAAAATTAATTTTTACAGACTGTAATTAAAAATTTTGACGTTATGGTGAAGGCGCCAAATTGATTAAAATGGAATTTCGTCGGTTTCCATATGCAAAATTTTGAAGTTCAACACCTCTCCACCCTAGAGAGTGGATGAAGTTCAACTAATGGCAGACCCATCCTTACACATCTTAGGCGTGACATTAGCCAAAGACTTGCGATGGAATGACCACATATTCCAAATCGCCAAACAAGCATCCCAATGCTTGGGATTTCTTAAGAGGTGCAAGTTCCACCCCCAGCCATCGGCCTGTGCTGTTATTTATAAATCCTACATTCGTTTGGGGCAGCGCCCCAATAACCACCTTGGCATGGTTAGATAAGGTGCAAAAAAGGGCACTCTAATTGATTGATGACACCGCCTGCTCCACCATCGACCCCTTGAGCCACCGTAGGAATGTAGCAGCACTGACAAAATTTTATAGTGACTGTTCCTCCGAGTTAAACGCTCTCCTGCCTCCACGGCAATCTTATTTATTTATTTATTTATTTATTACTAGTTGGGATGCCCGTTACCGAAATTCGGTCACAAAAACAATAAATATATAAAATTCACGATTTGTTCGAATTTAAATTCAATTTAAATATTTTTATTTAAAAAAAAATTATTCGCAATGGCGAATTTTTAATTACTATGAAACATTTCCATTGTCGCTACAGAGCATCTAAAATTTCCCAGGGTTTTTTTAATCGCATCCATGACGTCTTGCTTGGCTATGTGGTAAAATGATAAATGCCATTTACAGTGTCATTTGACAAATTACACTCAGAGCTAATCATTGCAAAGGCAGCATTATACGAACGAATATTTGCAAAAAAAAAATTTTAGAACGATTTTTAATACCACTTTCATTCAAGTTAATCCTTCAAAAAAATTATTGAAAAAGTAAACAACTAAAGTTAACTTTGCCTTTATGACAACACAAAGAAAATGCTTCAGTATTACGTAAAGTTACTTCAGTCAGAAAATGTTTGGCACAACAAAAATGACAACTCATATTAAAAGAACCACACGAAAACGAATCAAAATTAACCGGAACAACATTCAAAGCACATTTAAAAGAATCAGTCAAAATTTCGAAAGGTGCAACACCATCATCAAACATTTCATTATGAAATGCATCAACATTCATTTCATTCACACCACTATTCAATTAATTATTTGCAATATTCATTTCATTAGCCCTACGTAAATTTCTAGCGCGACTTCTAGTATTTTCGCGAAGCGATCTAAAATCGACATTCGAGCGTCCCCGTCGTTGTCTTGGCATTTTGAAAAGAAAACGCGGAAACAAAGTAAGTACTCACCGATAAATTGCACTCAAAATTCGCAGTTAACTGTTTGGAATGACAAAAATACAACTCAGATTCCGAGAACCATACGAAAATGAATAAAAATTACGCAGAATAATATTCAAAACACACTTAAATGAATCAATAAAAATTTCTAAAGGCATTCGCCAAAAAACGAACGGCAGCCCCTTACACAATACAACTCAATAATACTATACACAAAAGAGTATAAAAAAATGCACGCACAAAGTGACGGAGTTTTTTTATGTCAGTTATGCCGCCAAAAATCCACACAAACGCTTGTTATTCTCTCTTTCTCATTCGCTTCACTGAAACGGCATTTGTGTCAATCGTAGGCTACTCAGCTCTACGTTGACGCTCACAAAAAATTCAAATTTTCCAACGGTTTTTTAAAATCCGAAAAATTAAAATCGCTATAACTTTTTTATTCGTGAATCGATTTCGTTGAAATTCCTTATTACAAAACTATGCCATAAAAAGAACATTTTCTGAAAATTTAAACGAAATCGGTCCACGAACAAAAAAGCCTTAGCGTGTACAAACTTTTTGTTTGCCTATTAATATATAAGATTACTATAACTACTGATAGCTACTAAAAACCTACTATTGTCATTATGTTAGTAGGGATTTGAGTATTTTTTTATAGGATGCCTTGTTTAGGGAAGGGGAGAAAGAGGAGCTATGGCTATTAAAAACCATACAGCATCTGTTGACGGGCTAGTTCCTTGCGTAATCGGTGCGGTGTGGATATTCCTTAAGTAGTTTAGTGTGTCGTGTGTGTCGAACTACATCATTGAATTTGATTCTGTCCGACAGAAACTGCACTTTAAGCTTTCCACTTAGGACGTCAAAGGCAACGCAAGATATGAGCAGTTTCCTCCTGCTAGACAACGGCATGAGATCAAGCACTTTGAGCCTGTCCAAGTAGTGCGGCAGGGTTTGGTAGTCATGGGGGTTGTGTAGATGTCTCAGCGCAAAAAGAAGAAATCTGTTTTGAATGGATTCGATCCTCCTACTGCTCACTTGGAATATAGGATCCCAGATAGGACACGCATATTCCAGGATAGGGCGGACTAAAGAACAGAAGAGCGTTTTTGTGACCCATACATTACCAAATTCTTTGGCTCTCCTCTTAATGAAACCAAGAAGTTTGTTGGCTCTGGCAGTTATATTATCGTAGTGCAGGTTGAAATTGAGTTTTTTGTCTAAGACGACGCCTAGATCTACGATATGATCAACCTGATTCAACATTATGCCATTGAGATAATAGTTATCGGTCTGTGTGTTTTTTAAGCGGGAGAAGGTAATTGCATGACATTTGCTGGTGTTAAGCTGCAGTTTGTTCATGGTGCACCAGTCGTGTAGGGCATTGAGCTTTGTCTGCAAGAAGGCAGCATCAGTTTGGGTCTTAATGACACTATACATTTTGAGATCATCCGCGTAAAAGAGATGTGGAATATTTGCTAATTTATCGGAAAGATCGGAGATGAAAATATTGAAGAGTAGGGGACCGAGATGACTGCCCTGAGGAACGCCAGAGGTTACTTCGATCTCATTAGATAGAAATCCTTGGAATCTGATAACTTGTGTTCTTCCGTTCAGATATGATTTTAACCATTCCAGGGCAGAACCTGATATACCAAACTTTAATTGTTTTGCGATTAGGATGGCGTGGTCCACTCGATCGAAGGCCGAAGCGGCATTAGTTGCATTTATAGGAAGTAATTTATTATCTTCCTCGTCGGGGATAAAAGAAATATTTGCTCGATTGAAATCACCGAGGATAAATATGACATCATTGTGGGATCCACTTGAAAATGGAATGAATTAATAATAATCATAGTAGTCGAATAATGATAGTTATGAGTAAAACACGTTGTAATAAATATAAATGAAATCACTTTTTAGCAAGCGTTGCGATTAGACGTAACAATAAAACAAATTATAGAAAACTGTCTTGAATTTTTAATTATTGCAAACAAGAATTCCTACACAAATTGGGGGCTCAACCGGGATTATATGCAACAAATTCTTGATTGCTAAATTAAAATGGAATAACGGAGAGGCAGTATATAGAAAAGGAAAAGTTATTAATAACTGTAAGGGAAAAGAAATTTTTTCTTGACGAAGTTGAGAAAAAAAAAGGCAACGTAAAAAAAAACGACAAGGAAAGAAAAGAAAAGGCACCACGGGATACGCACCAAAGACCGATAATATCTGCGTTAATTACGTTAGAATTTTATTAATCCCCTTAAAATCTATTTCAGATTAAAGAAAAAAAAGGGCTTCGAGTTTTAAGCGATACTAGAACGCTTATGGACTCTTTCACAAATCTAACTATCAAGCAATTACAAGACATATTATACCTTCGCGGATTACCGACTAGTTATAAACATAAAAAGGACCTAATCGATCGGCTAGGATCTGCCCTGGACCAGGAAACAGAAGGTGCAGCGTCCTGCAGTTCTGAGAGATCTGTTCAATCAGAAAACCAATCGCCAAATAACGACATAGCGAACCTAAACATGGCCACCAGTCCGGTTAATCACTTTGTATTCAAAGATATCGAAGAATCACTGGAAACATTTAACGGAGAAACGGGTAAAACTGTTTCAACCTGGATAGCAGACTTCGAGGAGATCGCTGAGATGTGCGCCTGGAATGATATTCAAAAGTATTTATATGATAGGAGACTGTTGAGAGGTGCAGCTAAACTTGCAGTGCAAACCTCCACTTCTTTGAAATCTTGGAACGGTCTAAAGGATTGCCTTGTCAATGAATTTGGAGATTCTTTATCTAGTATAGATGTCCATAGAGCCCTGGAAAGTCGTAGGAAAGGGCCAGGCGAAAGTTACTTGGAATATTTATACGCCCTGAAACAAATGGCTAACAGAGGTGGAATCGATGAAAGATCACTAATAACATACGCTATCGAAGGTATATCGGACGAAATAAATAACAAAATGATTTTATACGAAGCGAAGGATCTAAATGATTTTAAAGAAAAGCTCAAAGTCTACGAAATGATGAAAAGTAAAATAACAAGAAGTGCCAACAAAAAGGAAAGAATTTATGGAAACGATAAGCTAACCCCGCCAAGATGTACCATTTGTGGAGCTAAAAGTCACTTTTCAACGCAATGTAGTCATCGGACCAAAGGATCACGCTGTTTTACCTGAAACGAATTCGGCCATATTGCACCTAATTGCCCACTAAAAGGTGAAGGGGCAAGACAAGCAAGGCCAGTGAACCAGAAAAGCGTCAATATCATTGCCGCTCCTTTCATTAAAGTTAATTTAGGAGGGTGTGAGTTCGTGGCTTTAGTCGATTCGGGAAGCGATGTAACTCTTATAAGAAACTCAGCAAGAAAATTGATTGTTACTGGAAAGTATTCTAAAGGACACAGCATTCCTCTAACAGGTTTCGGGCGAAACGTTAAAAGAACTATGGGTTCATTCGTAGCCAATGCTCGAATAGGAGATGAGCAATATAGTCTCCGATTTCACGTTGTGCCAGACGTATGGCTATCACAGGACCTGCTGATTGGAAAGGATCTTCTGCAAGAAGCTCGAGTGACGTTCAATAATGGCCTCGTTGAGATCGAACGTTTCTGTGGGGAAGAAATTAACGATAAATTAGAAAACGATTTTTTCAAAGGATTTGATGTGGTACAACTAATTGAAAATGATAGTATGGGAAGTGTAGAAGATATTGCCGACCCTGTTTCCCGCAAAGAGGTAATGGAGATTGTAAGAAGCTACAACCCTACAGTACCGGAAAAGACTTGCGTCGAAATGAAGATTTGCCTCGAAGACGAAAAACCAGTCTATGAAAAACCAAGAAGGTTGGCACCAAAGGAGAAGCACTTAGTTACCGAGCAAATACGGTCCTGGCTAGAAGAAGACATTGTTACACATAGCGTTTCAGACTTTGCAAGCCCTATAGTGCTCGTAAAGAAAAAGGACGGATCTAGCAGGCTTTGCGTGGATTATAGGAGCCTTAACAAAAAAATCATAAAAATCGTCAAAGACACGGTATTTGCGTTTAAATAAAAGAATTTAAAAGTGCAATAATTGTGATAAATAGTGGTAAGTTCTTATAACAAAGTTAAAAAGGGAAAGTGTAGGGGAAATTCTTGGTGTTAAGTAAAAATATTAAATTGTTGTGCAGTGTAATTAAAAAAAATTTCATGCATTATTTATATTAATTTCTAATAAGAATATAATTATTATTAGAAAAAGAAATTAAATAGGTAAGTGGCTAAATTGATTAAATTGTGCCATTACGGTAAAACGCCTTTACCATAAGCCAAAATTAATTTTTACAGACTGTAATTAAAAATTTTGACGTTATGGTGAAGGCGCCAAATTGATTAAAATGGAATTTCGTCGGTTTCCATATGCAAAATTTTGAAGTTCAACACCTCTCCACCCTAGAGAGTGGATGAAGTTCAACTAATGGCAGACCCATCCTTACACATCTTAGGCGTGACATTAGCCAAAGACTTGCGATGGAATGACCACATATTCCAAATCGCCAAACAAGCATCCCAATGCTTGGGATTTCTTAAGAGGTGCAAGTTCCACCCCCAGCCATCGGCCTGTGCTGTTATTTATAAATCCTACATTCGTTTGGGGCAGCGCCCCAATAACCACCTTGGCATGGTTAGATAAGGTGCAAAAAAGGGCACTCTAATTGATTGATGACACCGCCTGCTCCACCATCGACCCCTTGAGCCACCGTAGGAATGTAGCAGCACTGACAAAATTTTATAGTGACTGTTCCTCCGAGTTAAACGCTCTCCTGCCTCCACGGCAATCTTATTTATTTATTTATTTATTTATTACTAGTTGGGATGCCCGTTACCGAAATTCGGTCACAAAAACAATAAATATATAAAATTCACGATTTGTTCGAATTTAAATTCAATTTAAATATTTTTATTTAAAAAAAAATTATTCGCAATGGCGAATTTTTAATTACTATGAAACATTTCCATTGTCGCTACAGAGCATCTAAAATTTCCCAGGGTTTTTTTAATCGCATCCATGACGTCTTGCTTGGCTATGTGGTAAAATGATAAATGCCATTTACAGTGTCATTTGACAAATTACACTCAGAGCTAATCATTGCAAAGGCAGCATTATACGAACGAATATTTGCAAAAAAAAAATTTTAGAACGATTTTTAATACCACTTTCATTCAAGTTAATCCTTCAAAAAAATTATTGAAAAAGTAAACAACTAAAGTTAACTTTGCCTTTATGACAACACAAAGAAAATGCTTCAGTATTACGTAAAGTTACTTCAGTCAGAAAATGTTTGGCACAACAAAAATGACAACTCATATTAAAAGAACCACACGAAAACGAATCAAAATTAACCGGAACAACATTCAAAGCACATTTAAAAGAATCAGTCAAAATTTCGAAAGGTGCAACACCATCATCAAACATTTCATTATGAAATGCATCAACATTCATTTCATTCACACCACTATTCAATTAATTATTTGCAATATTCATTTCATTAGCCCTACGTAAATTTCTAGCGCGACTTCTAGTATTTTCGCGAAGCGATCTAAAATCGACATTCGAGCGTCCCCGTCGTTGTCTTGGCATTTTGAAAAGAAAACGCGGAAACAAAGTAAGTACTCACCGATAAATTGCACTCAAAATTCGCAGTTAACTGTTTGGAATGACAAAAATACAACTCAGATTCCGAGAACCATACGAAAATGAATAAAAATTACGCAGAATAATATTCAAAACACACTTAAATGAATCAATAAAAATTTCTAAAGGCATTCGCCAAAAAACGAACAGCAGCCCCTTACACAATACAACTCAATAATACTATACACAAAAGAGTATAAAAAAATGCACGCACAAAGTGACCGAGTTTTTTTATGTCAGTTATGCCGCCAAAAATCCACACAAACGCTTGTTATTCTCTCTTTCTCATTCGCTTCACTGAAACGGCATTTGTGTCAATCGTAGGCTACTCAGCTCTACGTTGACGCTCACAAAAAAATCAATTCTTCCAACGGTTTTTTAAAATCCGAAAAATTAAAATCGCTATAACTTTTTTATTCGTGAATCGATTTCGTTGAAATTCCTTATTACAAAACTATGCCATAAAAAGAACATTTTCTGAAAATTTAAACGAAATCGGTCCACGAACAAAAAAGCCTTAGCGTGTACAAACTTTTTGTTTGCCTATTAATATATAAGATTACTATAACTACTGATAGCTACTAAAAACCTACTATTGTCATTATGTTAGTAGGGATTTGAGTATTTTTTTATAGGATGCCTTGTTTAGGGAAGGGGAGAAAGAGGAGCTATGGCTATTAAAAACCATACAGCATCTGTTGACGGGCTAGTTCCTTGCGTAATCGGTGCGGTGTGGATATTCCTTAAGTAGTTTAGTGTGTCGTGTGTGTCGAACTACATCATTGAATTTGATTCTGTCCGACAGAAACTGCACTTTAAGCTTTCCACTTAGGACGTCAAAGGCAACGCAAGATATGAGCAGTTTCCTCCTGCTAGACAACGGCATGAGATCAAGCACTTTGAGCCTGTCCAAGTAGTGCGGCAGGGTTTGGTAGTCATGGGGGTTGTGTAGATGTCTCAGCGCAAAAAGAAGAAATCTCTTTTGAATGGATTCGATCCTCCTACTGCTCACTTGGAATATAGGATCCCAGATAGGACACGCATATTCCAGGATAGGGCGGAATAAAGAACAGAAGAGTGTTTTTGTGACCCATACATTACCAAATTCTTTGGCTCTCCTCTTAATGAAACCAAGAAGTTTGTTGGCTCTGGCAGTTATATTATCGTAGTGCAGGTTGAAATTGAGTTTTTTGTCTAAGACGACGCCTAGATCTACGATATGATCAACCTGATTCAACATTATGCCATTGAGATAATAGTTATCGGTCTGTGTGTTTTTTAAGCGGGAGAAGGTAATTGCATGACATTTGCTGGTGTTAAGCTGCAGTTTGTTCATGGTGCACCAGTCGTGTAGGGCATTGAGCTTTGTCTGCAAGAAGGCAGCATCAGTTTGGGTCTTAATGACACTATACATTTGGAGATCATCCGCGTAAAAGAGATGTGGAATATTTGCTAATTTATCGGAAAGATCGGAGATGAAAATATTGAAGAGTAGGGGACCGAGATGACTGCCCTGAGGAACGCCAGAGGTTACTTCGATCTCATTAGATAGAAATCCTTGGAATCTGATAACTTGTGTTCTTCCGTTCAGATATGATTTTAACCATTCCAGGGCAGAACCTGATATACCAAACTTTAATTGTTTTGCGATTAGGATGGCGTGGTCCACTCGATCGAAGGCCGAAGCGGCATTAGTTGCATTTATAGGAAGTAATTTATTATCTTCCTCGTCGGGGATAAAAGAAATATTTGCTCGATTGAAATCACCGAGGATAAATATGACATCATTGTGGGATCCACTTGAAAATGGAATGAATTAATAATAATCATAGTAGTCGAATAATGATAGTTATGAGTAAAACACGTTGTAATAAATATAAATGAAATCACTTTTTAGCAAGCGTTGCGATTAGACGTAACAATAAAACAAATTATAGAAAACTGTCTTGAATTTTTAATTATTGCAAACAAGAATTCCTACACAAATTGGGGGCTCAACCGGGATTATATGCAACAAATTCTTGATTGCTAAATTAAAATGGAATAACGGAGAGGCAGTATATAGAAAAGGAAAAGTTATTAATAACTGTAAGGGAAAAGAAATTTTTTCTTGACGAAGTAGAGAAAAAAAAAAGGCAACGTAAAAAAAAACGACAAGGAAAGAAAAGAAAAGGCACCACGGGATACGCACCAAAGACCGATAATATCTGCGTTAATTACGTTAGAATTTTATTAATCCCCTTAAAATCTATTTCAGATTAAAGAAAAAAAAGGGCTTCGAGTTTTAAGCGATACTAGAACGCTTATGGACTCTTTCACAAATCTAACTATCAAGCAATTACAAGACATATTATACCTTCGCGGATTACCGACTAGTTATAAACATAAAAAGGACCTAATCGATCGGCT
Source organism: Thereva unica (assembly GCA_949987705.1). NCBI lineage: Eukaryota > Metazoa > Arthropoda > Insecta > Diptera > Therevidae > Thereva > Thereva unica. The sequence continues at coordinate 35,212,040 of OX465284.1, read as the reverse complement.
AGGATCTGCCCTGGACCAGGAAACAGAAGGTGCAGCGTCCTGCAGTTCTGAGAGATCTGTTCAATCAGAAAACCAATCGCCAAATAACGACATAGCGAACCTAAACATGGCCACCAGTCCGGTTAATCACTTTGTATTCAAAGATATCGAAGAATCACTGGAAACATTTAACGGAGAAACGGGTAAAACTGTTTCAACCTGGATAGCAGACTTCGAGGAGATCGCTGAAGTGTGCGCCTGGAATGATATTCAAAAGTATTTATATGATAGGAGACTGTTGAGAGGTGCAGCTAAACTTGCAGTGCAAACCTCCACTTCTTTGAAATCTTGGAACGGTCTAAAGGATTGCCTTGTCAATGAATTTGGAGATTCTTTATCTAGTATAGATGTCCATAGAGCCCTGGAAAGTCGTAGGAAAGGGCCAGGCGAAAGTTACTTGGAATATTTATACGCCCTGAAACAAATGGCTAACAGAGGTGGAATCGATGAAAGATCACTAATAACATACGCTATCGAAGGTATATCGGACGAAATAAATAACAAAATGATTTTATACGAAGCGAAGGATCTAAATGATTTTAAAGAAAAGCTCAAAGTCTACGAAATGATGAAAAGTAAAATAACAAGAAGTGCCAACAAAAAGGAAAGAATTTATGGAAACGATAAGCTAACCCCGCCAAGATGTACCATTTGTGGAGCTAAAAGTCACTTTTCAACGCAATGTAGTCATCGGACCAAAGGATCACGCTGTTTTACCTGAAACGAATTCGGCCATATTGCACCTAATTGCCCACTAAAAGGTGAAGGGGCAAGACAAGCAAGGCCAGTGAACCAGAAAAGCGTCAATATCATTGCCGCTCCTTTCATTAAAGTTAATTTAGGAGGGTGTGAGTTCGTGGCTTTAGTCGATTCGGGAAGCGATGTAACTCTTATAAGAAACTCAGCAAGAAAATTGATTGTTACTGGAAAGTATTCTAAAGGACACAGCATTCCTCTAACAGGTTTCGGGCGAAACGTTAAAAGAACTATGGGTTCATTCGTAGCCAATGCTCGAATAGGAGATGAGCAATATAGTCTCCGATTTCACGTTGTGCCAGACGTATGGCTATCACAGGACCTGCTGATTGGAAAGGATCTTCTGCAAGAAGCTCGAGTGACGTTCAATAATGGCCTCGTTGAGATCGAACGTTTCTGTGGGGAAGAAATTAACGATAAATTAGAAAACGATTTTTTCAAAGGATTTGATGTGGTACAACTAATTGAAAATGATAGTATGGGAAGTGTAGAAGATATTGCCGACCCTGTTTCCCGCAAAGAGGTAATGGAGATTGTAAGAAGCTACAACCCTACAGTACCGGAAAAGACTTGCGTCGAAATGAAGATTTGCCTCGAAGACGAAAAACCAGTCTATGAAAAACCAAGAAGGTTGGCACCAAAGGAGAAGCACTTAGTTACCGAGCAAATACGGTCCTGGCTAGAAGAAGACATTGTTACACATAGCGTTTCAGACTTTGCAAGCCCTATAGTGCTCGTAAAGAAAAAGGACGGATCTAGCAGGCTTTGCGTGGATTATAGGAGCCTTAACAAAAAAATCATAAAGGATCGATACCCTTTACCTGTCATCGAAGAAGTTTTGGATAGTTTATACTGCGCAAAAGTTTTCACCACTTTGGATTTAAGGAACGGGTTCTTTCACATGCCTGTGGAAGAGAAAAGCAGAAAATATACGTCTTTTATAACCCCTGACGGACAATTTGAATTTCTGAAGGCTCCAATCGGGTTATGCAATTCTCCAGCTGTTTTCCAACGCTTCATAAATACCGTTTTTCGACCTTTACTGACTAAAAAAATAATATTTGTGTATCTGGATGACGGGGGTCAAATGGTAGCAATGGCCTCAGGGACCTTTGATGGTGCCGGTACATCAAAGAGATAAATCCTGGGTAACGCCGCCTGCGATCTAAGGTCTTCACGATCTAAGATTTTCCGATATGCTACCGAATCCTACCTCAACCTCCACGAAGATGTAGATTTTACATCGGGTGTCCCCTGGATGCTCTTGTCTACACAAGAGTAACAGACTGAGGAGGGTGAAAGGCGAGTGCTTCGCGCCTCAAAACGAAGCAAATACCGGACTGGTCCTCCAGGTTGGGGGTTGGGCGGCAGGCTGACAACCTTCCACCGTAAAAACCTACCCGTCACGAATCCTCAAGGCAGGCCTCGGACAGGACGGACTCAACGGCAACGACTCAGGCAACGGAATATGGAATTCGATTTTGGAACATGGAACGTCAGGACGCTCAACAGAACGGGCGCTCTGCGTTCGCTTTTATTACTTCTAAAAAAATATAACATAAAGATCACAGCCCTTCAAGAAACAAAATGGACCCACAGTGGTATAATGGATCTAAAAACCCACACGGTACTCTCCAGCGGATCATCAAATGGAAGAAGAGAGTTCGGAGTAGCATTCATCATAGAGAAGGAAATGAAATCTCTGATTCTGGACTTCAAACCAGTCAGCAATAGAATATGCACACTTCGCATTAAAACAAGGCTACATAACATTAGTCTTATAAACGTCCACGCGCCCACAGAAGAGAAAACGGATGAGGAGAAAGAGGAATTCTACCAAGAGCTAACAAACACCATCAGGTTAATACCGTCAAACGATATTAAAATGGTGCTTGGAGATATGAATGCCAAAGTAGGAAAAGAAGAGGAGTTCCTAGGAGTCATAGGAAAGCATAGCCTACACAACGTTACCAATGACAATGGTAGTCGATTGATCGATTTCGCAAGCTCAAACGCAATGGTAGTAAGTTCAACAGTGTTCCCGCACAAAGATATACATAAGATGACGTGGCAATCACCAGACGGAGTAACTAATAATCAAATTGACCACGTCCTAATTGAAAGAAGAGGGGCCACGAGTATACTAGACGTAAGAACAATGAGAGGAGCGTGCTGTGGCTCGGACCACTATCTAGTCAAAGTGAAATTGAGAACCCGGATAGCAACTAAAACGCATAGAGTGCAAACTCAACCAAAATACGATATAGATAAGCTAAAACGGGAAGAAATAAGAGATGCCTACCAACATGCTGTCGTACAAAACTTGAGAGAGGTAGATGAGCAGCCCAACATCAACGACAAATGGGAACAGCTCAAAAGCAGCATAAAGGGGGCAGCAGAAGAGGCACTAGGCTGGGCCCCCAGACCGACTAGAATTGATTGGTTCGACCAAGACTGTAGAACCGCAATTGAAGAAAGAAACCAGAGCCACCGAGAGTACATCGCAAGGCCAACAAGAGCAAGGATGGAAGTCTTCAAGGAAAAAAGAAAAATCGCAGACAAGCTGTGCAGAAAGAAGAAGAGGGAATATCTAAATAGGAAAATCCTACAGATACAGGAAGACTTCAATGAAGGGAGAATTAGACAAGCGTACAAAGGAACTCGCCAGATCACCAATAAGTTCCAGCCAAGAACGGACATCTGCAAGGACATAGATGGGAACTTGTTGGCAGATCCTGATAGGATAAAGGAAAGGTGGAGAGAGTATTTTCAGAACCTATTGAATCCTATCTCCCTATCAAACGAGAATGCAGAGACAGAGGCATTTGTAATTCCCCAAGATAACATCTCAATAGAACCACCAACACTGGATGAGGTGCGGGAAGCTGTAAAAAGGCAGAACAGCAACAAATCGCCTGGCGCCGATGGAATAGCAGCTGAGCTGCTAAAGGAAGGAGGACCCCAACTATTACAAACATTACACGAACTCATATGCACCATCTGGGAGGAAGAAGTTATACCAGAGGACTGGAAGAAAGCCATTATATGTCCAATATACAAGAAAGGAGATAAACTAAACTGCAAAAACTACAGAGGCATCTCACTCCTCAGCACCAGCTACAAAATCTTCACAATCCTTGTGAAACAAAAACTGGAACCTATAGCGGAAAGCCTTATAGGAGAATATCAAGCTGGTTTTAGGACAAACAGGTCAACATCGGACCAACTGCTGACCTTAAGGCAAATTCTGGAGAAAACCTGGGAAAGGAATGTAGATGTATACCAGATATTTGTCGACTTTCAACAGGCATATGACTCAATAAACAGAGAGAGGCTATACGAGATCTTATCGGAAATAGGAGTCCCCTCAAAGTTGATACAACTAATCAAATGCGCCACAAACAGCTCACTAGCGAAAGTAAGGATCCAAAATGTTGTAACAGAGGAGTTCGAAGTACGTCAAGGGCTTAGACAAGGAGATGGGCTGGCCCCCATGCTTTTCAACCTGGCCCTAGAATGGGTGATAAGGAAAACGTCAGTCCAGAGAAGTGCATCAATAGCTACCCAGTCGGTACAATTACTTGGATATGCGGATGACGTAAACATCGTGGGAAGGTCCTTTTTGGCAGCAAAAGAAGTCTATGTTGAATTAAAAGAGGCGGCAAAGGACATAGGCCTGAAGATTAACGAAGAAAAAACGAAGGTTATGCAACAATCCAGAGCAGGACGATTTAGAATGGGAAGAAATATAACCATCGACGAACATAACCTAGAAGTAGTCGATAAAACAGTCTACCTTGGGTCTACTATCACAAAAAGAAACGAAGAAAAAGAAGAAATAACTAGAAGAATACTACTGGCTAATAGAGCCTTTTATGCCCAAAAACAAATCCTGCACTCAAGATTTGTGCACAGGAAAACGAAACTCTCACTCTACAAAACAGTAATACGACCAGTACTGTGTTATGGTAGCGAGACTTGGACTATGACCCAGGACATAGAGGAACGAGTCAACAGGTTCGAGAGGAAAATTCTCAGATGCATAATAGGCCCAATCAGAGAGGATGGAATATGGCGAAGAAGATACAACAACGAGTTGTATGAAATTTTTGACGACCCACAACTCTCAACTTTAATAAAAATCAACAGATTGAGACTAGCCGGCCACGTGATCAGGATGGAGGACAATCGCATCCCAAAACGGCTTATGGCATCAGAAATTTCGGGAAGTAGGCCAGTAGGTAGACCCAGGAGGAGATGGATAGACTCTGTGACGGCTGACGCAGAGTCAATGCTCAACATCCGGAACTGGAGACATGCTGCAAGGGACCGTCAAACTTGGAGAAATGCCCTAGAGGAGGCCAAGGCTCGATTTGGGCTGTAGCGCCATTGGATGGATGGTATCTGGATGACATAATAATATCGTCTCAGAATGAAAAGGAAAATATCACAAAATTGAAACTTACTCTTGAAGTAGCTCAAAAGCATTGCCTCATAGTGAAGTGGAAAAAATGCAAATTCTTAAAAAGAAGCATCGAATTTTTGGGGCATGTTATTGAAGATGGTACTATCAGACCGTCGGTAGAAAAGCTGGCAGCGGTAAGAAATTTCCCAATGCCTAGAAACGTGAAACACGTGCAGAGCTTCCTCGGTCTTACTGGATTTTTCAGAAAATTTATTGCGAACTACTCAACTATCGCCAAACCGTTATCAGACTTGACAAAGAAAAACGTTAGTTTCACCTTCGGACCACAGCAACACGATGCGTTCTCTAACTTAAAAGAATTGTTGTGCACTGACCCGCTACTAAGACTATTTAACCCCAACCTAGAGACGCAACTCCATACGGATGCCAGCAAAGAAGGATACGGTGCAGTCCTTTTGCAAAGACACGAAGATAGCAAATTACACCCAGTCTTTTATTTAAGTTACAAGACTAGCTCAGCTGAAAAGAATTATTCTAGTTACGAACTAGAAGTCTTAGCCATTGTAAAGTCTCTTAAAAAATTACGAATTTATTTGCTTGGACTAAGATTCACTATTTATACTGATTGCAAAGCGTTTCAGCTCACTATGAAGAAAAGAGAACTTAGCTGCCGTGTAGCCAGATGGGCATTAATTCTTAAAGAGTTCGACTGTAAAGTTCAGCACCGATCGGGTTCAGCAATGCGACACGTAGATGCTCTAAGTCGCTATCCCTCAGTGTGTGCCATTGAGAACGGAATACTCCAGCAAGTTCGTCGAGCTCAAGCCGAAGACGATACCTGCATGTTAATCTCTACAATCATCAAAGAGAAGGAGTACGATGGGTACACCCAAAGAAGCGGCGTCTTGTATAAGTTCGTCGACGGAAACTATGTACTTGTTATACCGAAGAAGATGCAGAAAAGCCTCATAAGAAACTACCACGAACAAGGACATGTCAATAAGAAAAGATTAGAATCAATACTACGACAAGAATTCTTCATAAAAAATCTGTCAAAGAAAGTTCATGAGGTTACCACAAATTGTGTCCCGTGCATTTTAGCAGCGCGTAAAGAAGGCCGACAAGAAGGTTTCCTCAATCCGATTGAAAAAGTGAGCACTCCTTTGCATACGTATCATGTAGACCATCTCGGACCATTGTCCTCCACGGCAAAAAGCTACAAGTATCTTTTTGTCGTTATTGACGCCTTTACTAAGTTTTGTTGGATATACCCAACGAAAACCGTGACGGCTAGCGAAACGCTGAAAAAATTGGAATTGCAAAGTGAAACCTTTGGCAATCCATGCAGAATTATATCCGATAAAGGAACGGCTTTCACTTCTAACAACTTTAAGGAGTATTGTGCAAAGAAGGGAATAAACCACATAGTGACGACTACAGGAGTTCCCAGAGGAAACGGGCAAGTGGAACGACTAAATCGCACTATCATCTCCATAATGTCGAAAATGTCAGTGGAAGAACCTTTGAAATGGTTCAAGTTCGTTTCACCCTTACAAATGGTTCTCAACTCAACGGACTCACGGGCTACTGGGAAAAGCCCTTTCGAACTAATGATCGGCGTCAAGATGAAGAGAGGGAAAAATTTATTATTGTCGAATCTTCTAGAGGAAGAAATTGTTAAAGAGTTCGAAGATTCAAGAGATGAAATGAGGACACAAGCCAAATTGCAAATATCTAAGATCCAAGAAGAAAACCGAAGACAGTACAACTTGAGAAGAAAGCGCGCAAGAGCCTATTCTATTCGCGATTTAGTGGCCATCAAGAGAACACAGTTTTCTCCTGGATCCAAGTTTTGTTCGAAGTTTCTAGGACCATACGAGGTCACCAACGTTAGAGGCAAAGACCGCTACGACGTTAGAAAGGTGGGGAATCATGAAGGACCTATTGAAACTAGTTCCTCTGCTGACAACATGAAACCATGGGCTCTTATGGAACAGGACAGTTCGTCTGAGACAGACGAAGACCAGGACGGCCGAATGTGGGATCCACTTGAAAATGGAATGAATTAATAATAATCATAGTAGTCGAATAATGATAGTTATGAGTAAAACACGTTGTAATAAATATAAATGAAATCACTTTTTAGCAAGCGTTGCGATTAGACGTAACAATAAAACAAATTATAGAAAACTGTCTTGAATTTTTAATTATTGCAAACAAGAATTCCTACATCATTACCGCAGAGTGTATCGTTAACTTCCTCCACTATATGCAATAGATCGTCATAGTTGGATTCGTCGGAATTGGGGGGGATATAGAACGAACCGATGAATATATTCTTCAGGTCCGATTTGATTCTTATGAAGACGTGTTCAAAGGATTTTGAACAATTGGTTGTGATTAATTCACTATTTAAAAAGTCTTTTACAGCTATAAGGACTCCACCCGCTCTGGTGATACCAGTGAAACTGTAGTCTCTATCGCACCTGTGGATAGTCCAGCTGCTGTCCAAGATCTCTTCATTTAGGAATGTACTATTCAACCATGTTTCGGTCAGTACAAGTACATTATATCGACATGATTTAGAGTCAATGTAGAGGTTATTAAGTTTGGTTCTCATACCACTACAATTGTGGTAAAAGATTCTTACAACCTCGGGTGGGCTAGGTTTGGGAAGAAGAGATTGGGTGGGATAGGCAGTTGGGGAAGTAACTAGTTAAGGGCGGTAATATCTGTTCATCTCATCACGGCTTTTTTGCAGCTGGGACACATGTATTGATCTTACATGAGCGGCATAAGCGGAGAGATCCTTGGTAACTTGATGAGGATTGATTTGATAATTCTCAAGGTACCTAGTGTACAATTCGAGCAGGGCACTATGATCCGTAGGAAGACCTTCTTGTTGGAGCGAGACAATGAGGCTGGTCCTGGTTTTACCATATATACAGGTAGAGTCAGGTTTGTTATGTATGTACGCTAGAAACAGCCTTACATTGTCAAAGACATTCCTTTCTCTTAACCGTGATAACAAATATCGACTATCGGATGAGTCGGCTGAAATCAAGGTATTTTTTACAACCGGGGGTTTCAAGTGGATGTTGTTGGCGCGGCTTACAGAAGAATCAACTGATTTCTGTGTGTCATTAGGAACCTCATTAATGTCAGCATAGGAACGACCTCCGACAATGATGTGGCTTCGAGAAAAGTTAGAGTAGGGATTTTGAATTTTAGTTGTTGTTATTGCGTTAAGTGTTAGCGGGATAGGTCTGTCCAGGCTCGGAACTGAGTTAGACGCAGTTGGAATGGTGTTAGTATTCGTTCTATTGTAATTGGTTATATTTCGAATTGGGTTAATAGTAGAGTGGGGTGGGCGTAACGTGTTAGTGGGAAGGGTGGGTTTCTGATAAAAGTTACGTGGATTATTTACTATTTTAGGGCTAGAACTATTTATTCTACTACTTAACCTATGGCTGTGATGTCTCATGGCAGGATTATTCCGCGTGGATACGCCTATTGTTGCTACTCCTTCACGTCTACTAGCGATAGATGCTTGTTCTTTCCAACGGCTGATCGATAAATTCTTCCACTTGAAGACGTCAGATTCGCAGTTTAGAAGTAGCCACTCATATTTCACAAAGAAGAATTGGTATCAACTTGCATGATCGAATGCACATACTGCCTGTTATGCACATACGGAAAGAGTACTTGGTGCAGCAATACACTAATGTTTGAGACACTTGCTCCGGGATGAATATACACTGCGCCAAGTACAATTTTAAACGTTGTATCAGCAGTGAAGCATGTAATTTCAGCCAAGCAGACCTCGCCTGTGTTTCTGATGAGACGAGTTGTGTCCGACAATTCAACGTGGAGAACTTTGGCCGTGGATGTTGATGATAATTTTCGATAGATTGCCACTCCACCAGCTGCGTTTGTATCAGAATCCGATCGATTATTCTGCCTGGTTATACATTCATAATTATTGATTGGAACTGGATCAAAATTGTCACGCATCCACGTTTCAGTAAATACCAAATAATCCGATCTTGGTATCACGGGATCCGTTTCAATATCGGCGAAGTGCGCAGACAAACTCTGAACATTAAGGTTTGTCACTACAGTTTGCCCAGCGTTGTTACCGTCATCACAAAATTTCACTGCTTTCGAGGTGATTGTTTGAAGGGCGTGTCCACGGAGTCGAATGTATTCGTTACGGACTCGCGTAGTCTGTGAGTCGTTCCCATCCCGTCCGTGTTTGAAGATAAAAGGCGCATTAAAGGCTAATTAAATATTGACAATTTTAATCAAATCTTTAAGATTACTACGATCAAATTTTTAAAATTACTTCGGGAGATAACGGGACATAACCGGACAATGAGTCATCATTTTTCGTGCATGCAGCCGGCGTTCATCGTTTTAATAGACGTTGTAACGTCAAAAGATATCGACTTCGTTGAGGTGTCGTTCGAAGCGTATTAACCGAAATATGATCTTAAAAGATTTTCATAAAATTCGGTCGAGCCGTTTTTTTGTTTAAGCGGCGTAAGTGATTTTTGTACCTGTACGATATAGCCCGAACCCACGAAGGATATTGACTTACTTGAGGTGCCGTTCGAAGCGTATTAGCGACAATATAATCTGAAATTTTTTTTATAATATTCGGTCGAGCGGTTTTTTGGTTCAAATGACATAAGTGATTTTTGTACCTGCACGATATCGCACTTAGTTGACGTGCCATTCGAAGACTATTAACGAAAATATGATCTGAAAAGATTTTCATAAAATTCGGTCGAACCGTTTTTTTTTTTATTTTGTTTAAACGACGTTTATGATTTTGTTACTTGCGAACTGAAAAATTTTATAATATTCGGTCGGGTCTTTTTTGTTTAAATAGAAAAACTTCGGGCTAATTGTCAGAAAGACCTTAAATTGACAAGTTTTGCTAATATCTAATAAACTCGATGGAATGAGACCCGTTTTAAACGAAGTGATCTTTTTTGGATTCTGCACAGCGATAGCCTTCGAACATGACATCACTTGTTCAAAATCCAACAACCTTTCAAAATCGTGCAAAAATTTCGTTACCCTTTACAAACAGCGCGAATTTTTCAAACCTTGGATTAGCACTTTTTGACGGGGAATTGTTTTCTACGCGTGATACAGTTTCAGGAAATTGCGGTTTATTCCGGGATTTCCAGTAGTTACCGCAAAATTTGTTCTTTTTGGTCAAGTCAGACAAGTACTTAACAGTTACAGTTTTGCTAATATCTCCGCAAAGCTTTGGAATTTCCAAATGAAGTCATTCGTTTCTCAGTTTGTCAACGGCGCTTCAGCACGCTCAATACGAATTTGAACACCCGCTTTAGTGCAGCGAACGAAATGCGGAGGACATGTTTGTTTGCTAACGTTCAGGAAAAACAAATTCTCTAGAAAAATCTTGTGGATTTACTACTATTATAGTTATTTGAACTAGGTATAGGTTAAGGGTTAAAAGGTACGGGGGTATTGAAGAAGGTGGTGATGAACCCTGCGTTTGAACTCTTGGATGTTGTAGGAGCTCGGAAATACTTACTGCGAGAGATTATTCCACAGTCGAGTTGTTCTATTAACAAACGAATTCATATCTTGTTGAGTGCGTGAAAGGGGTAGTTGCAGGTGAAGGGAATGAGACGAGTGGGCTAATCTGGTGTTGCGGGTATAAGATTGCCGTAGAGGCAGGAGAGCGTTTAACTCGGAGGAACAGTCACTATTATAGTAGCGATAAAATTTTGTCAGTGCTGCTACATTCCTACGGTGGCTCAACGTTCTTGCTAACGTTCAGGAAAAACAAATTCTCTAGAAAAATCTTGTGGATTTACTACTATTATAGTTATTTGTACTAGGTATAGGTTAAGGGTTAAAAGGTACGGGGGTATTGAGGAAGGTGGTGATGAACCCTGCGTTTGAACTCTTGGATGTTGTAGGAGCTCGGAAATACTTACTGCGAGAGATTATTCCACAGTCGAGTTGTTCTATTAACAAACGAATTCATATCTTGTTGAGTGCGTGAAAGGGGTAGTTGCAGGTGAAGGGAATGAGACGAGTGGGCTAATCTGGTGTTGCGGGTATAAGATTGCCGTGGAGGCAGGAGAGCGTTTAACTCGGAGGAACAGTCACTATTATAGTAGCGATAAAATTTTGTCAGTGCTGCTACATTCCTACGGTGGCTCAAGGGGTCGATGGTGGAGCAGGCGGTGTCGTCATCAATTATCTTGAGTGCACTTTTTTGCACCTTATCTAACCATGTCAAGGTGGTTATTGGGGCGCCGCCCCAAACGAGGGAGATATATTCGAGAAGAGGCCGAGTGTAGGATTTATAAATAACAGCACCGGCCGATGGCTGGAGAAGGAACTTGCACCTCTTAAGAAATCCCAAGCACTGGGATGCAGAGATCGGGTGGGATGCGGATTTGACGCCGACTACTTTGATTGAACGGCCGGAAAGGAAACTCTCGATCCACTTCTGTAGAAGTGAGTCAACTCCAATAGCTTTGAGTTTAGCTAACAGGGCTGAGTGCCAAACTCTATCGAAAGCCTTGGAGATATCTAGAGCTACCAGACTAGACTCACCGGATCCATGCAGACTACGGCTGAGTTGTTCTGTGAGACAGACTAAAAGATCGCCAGTGGATCTTTTTTGGCGGAAGCCATATTGTCTGTCGTTTATGAGTAGGTTGGATTCTAGATATCCCATAAGCTTTTTGTTGATTATCGTTTCCATGGTTTTGGAGAGAATAGAAGTAATTGCTATTGGGCGGTAATTGGAGGGAAGGCTGGAATCATCTTTTTTCGGTATGGGCTGAACATGGGCAAGTTTCCAAGAGTCGGTAATTTGCGCAGAGGTCAAAGGGTAAAGAAGAATTCGAAGCGAATATAGATGCTAATAAATTGGCCTTGGATCTGCTGCCTGTTATTACCTTCCCATTGTGAATAAAGGAAGGGGTTGAAGTTGTAGTGAAATTCTTCCTGATGGAACTTACCAAGGACCAGAAGTTTTTGCTACCGGAGGTTGCATTTAGGAGTTTACTTCTCAATTTGTTGTCAAATAAGGTTTTGACTTTCTTGATGGCGGTTTTACAAGAATTTCGGGAAGCTCTTGTACGCTCTCGGAAGGCGGCTTCTTAAGATTTGATGGCATTCATACACTCCCGATTAAACCATCTGTTGGGCCTAGGCTTCACAGATTTGGTAGAGTGGGGAATGAACAAATGCATTCCTTCCTGTATGATCCTGTTGATACGGATTTCTATTCCGGAAACACAGATTCTAGTCTGTAGACTGGAAAAAATTAATAAGCCCCAGCCAATTGGCCTTCCCATAATGCCATACAGTTCTTCGAATCGAACTGGTTTGGGAGGGGTGGGAAATTCGAATGGGAAGTTAGCGCTGATTAGGCAGTGGTCTGAATTGCCGAGAGGTGAATCAACTTCGACGGAGTAACGCGGTGGATGAGAAGTTAGAAAAAGATCAAGGAGATATTTTCCTTGATCAGCAACATCAGGGACTCTTGTGGGGTGATCCACAATTTGATGCAAGTTATTGATGTCTGCAAAGAGCTCGACGTCCCTGCCAGAAATACTGGTGCCATTTGATTAAGTCAGCCATTTAACGGTGTGAACATTGAAATCACCCGCAACAAAAATCCCGAGATTTGTTCGGACATAGTAGCAAAAGATAAGGTGGAGGCTGCGTTACGAAGAATATGACGTGGCTTTGGAAAATGATAATTAAAATCTGAACTCAAACTCAAAAGTTTTTATTCTACAAAAAATATAAGATATTTTACAGAGTTTAGATTAATAATATATAATACTAGTCCTTAGGACATCCGTAATGTTATTAACAGTAACATTTCTTACGCACTAAGAGAGACTAATGGAATATACTGTATTGTTAAATTGATGTACGCCGGAGCCAGGTGAATAGGCTGGCTGCCATAGTCTTAAGTTCTTATTATTGCAAGAGAAAAAAAGTAGATATATATGTGGTACATATATAAATCTACAAACCGTAGGCTCGCTAATGCAGTGGTGTGCCCTCAGGGGACCAACACATTGTTCGGTTACGGGCGGGGGAATCGCCACATTAGTACCCGTAAAATGTTGATTCTTTTCTATTCATTTTACTTGTGGATATTACCATTTTATTTATTTATTTATTTTTTTTTGTATTACTAACGATATATGCATATACATATATACACACACATACACATGCATATATACACATATGCATACATACATACACGTATACACATGCATATACACCTATCACACATGCATACATACATACACACATACGTATATACATGTTTAGCATAGATTAATCCTAATTGGCTGACTTATTTTTAAATTACAAAATTTATTAGAGTAGAAGCTAGTGTACTTAGGTAACTATAGTGTTCAGTTCAATATTAAAATTTAAGAATTAGGGAACCTGATACATAAAATGTTTACTTCAATGTTATATTAGCTTAATTTAAATGCCCTTGTGCAAAAACTATTATAGTTGACATTGAAGCATATTCCTAAGAGTTTGTCAGAGCGAAAGGCAGCTCTAGGTAGTTTTACTTCCAACAATTTATTATTTGTGTTTGGGGTAGGTGCGGGCCGCCTCCACTGACCTTATCCCCTGTTATGCAGAGGATCACGGCCTGTGTAGAATTCTGGGGGGGCTTCGGCAAGGTTAAGGGGTCCCAAATAGTAAGAAGTTGACGGAGGCCTGGCATACCAGCAATTCCTTATTAGAGGGTTCACATGTGATTGGATGCTAACAGCTCTTTCCTTCCAGTTATCTTGGAGGTAAGTTAGTAGAGGAGTGACATTCGCCCTGTCATATAGTTCCATGTTCGAGTAGTATCTGTTTCTGGTCTTGAATCTTATGGAGCAGCATTGCCTTAGAACCTTTCTTTCCAGTAGTTCGAGATTCTTCGCCCACGTAGGAGAGATAGTGTGCCAGCATGGGAAGGCGTAGCTAATAACGGGCCTAATCAGCTGCTTATATAGCAGCAACTTAGAGTTTATGTTCAGTTTGCTACTGAATTTTAGCACCGGGTTGAGGAGCCCGATTATCCTCCGAGCTTTTGCAATAGTTGTTTTGGCGTGTTGGTTAAATTTGAGGAGGTGGTTAAACTGAATCCCAAGGTACTTGAGAGATTTACTAACTTTGATTTCGACGCTATTGAGATGGAATCTGAGGGTTCCACATTCCTTGGCCACCCCTCTTCTGCCCTTCCCCCACGCATTTCGGAAGGCGATAAAGTTAGTTTTATTGCTATTAAGGTAAAGTCCCCATGTGTTGAAGAACCGATTCATGGATGTAATATGCTTACAGAGGCATTCCATGCTCTTCTTGATATTTCTGTCTGAAGCATATATTAGGGTATCGTCCGCATACAGTATAGCTCTGGAGTTGGAGTTGGGAATGTAGTGGGGAAGGTCGTGGAGATATATATTAAAAAGTTTAGGGCCGAGAATGGAGCCCTGTGGTACTCCAGACATGACTGCAGTTGGGCTTGAAAGGGAGTTGTTAATCTGAACTGACAAGGTTCGGTCACGAAGGAAGCTATGAATCAATTTAACTATATGGATGGGGAAATTAAGCTGAGAGAGCTTATAGATAAGGCCAGAGTGCCAAACCGAATCGAACGCGGATTTGATATCGAGCGAGCACGCTACTGTTGCGTTCTTTTGCCGGAGATTGTTAGTGATATCGGTGTGAAGAACGAGCAGCGCGTGTTC